>JAXGGT010000172.1:627582-649051 GCA_035583425.1 Marsdenia floribunda | reverse complement strand
CTTCCATTCTTCTTCTTTACTATGTGTCCCTTTGGTAGTCCTTTCCTGGTACCATGGAAGTCTCTGTAGAAAATGCACATACATACACCGAGTTTTTCCAAGATGCAGTTGTATCTGTGGATAATTTATCAACATCTCCCTGTAATTCATAGAATATTGGCAGTAAGATGAATTTTGGGCGCCAACAAAATGTTGTCTTTGGTTATGAGGAATAATAATTCACTCAATGACCTACTTTAATTCTGATTGACATTTATGTAGTGTATCTTCTTCAGTGAAGTGAAATACTGCTTGTTACTTATTTTTCTTTTGGATGCAGGCTATCGATTTGGAGAATTACTTGACGGTCGGTATGAAATTGTTGCTGCTCATGGTAAAGGTGTTTTTTCCACGGTTGTTCGTGCGAAGGATCTGAAGGCCAAATTTGGTGACCCTGAAGAAGTGGCAATAAAAATTATACGCAGCAATGAAACCATGTGGGTACTTTAGTTTTCTTCCTTGTTTTTGATTGTTTGTGGTCATATCTCTGGTTCACGGGGGGATTCAGCACATGAGAACTAATTTGGTTTCGTCAACTTAACTGCTTAGGTATAAAGCTGGCATGGATGAGCTGGTCATATTAAAGAAGTTGGCTGGTGCAGATCCTGAGAATAAGCGTCATTGTGTTCGTTTTATTTCCACCTTTAAGTACCGGAATCACCTCTGTTTAGTTTTTGAGTCACTTCATATGAATTTGCGTGAGGTTTTGAAGAAGTTTGGACGTAATATTGGCCTCAAATTGACTGCCGTAAGAGCATATGCGAAACAACTTTTTATTTCACTGAAGCATCTAAAAAATTGTGGAGTTCTTCACTGTGATATTAAGCCTGATAACATGCTGGTAAGAAACAATACTCAAATCCGTCAGCGCTTTTCTCGTGTTTTTCCTCAATTTTCTTAATAATTGACTAATGTTAATTCTCAATTGTTCATACCCTCAGGTAAACGAAGCAAAAAATGTCCTCAAACTATGTGATTTCGGTAATGCCATGTTTGCTGGTAAAAATGAAATCACTCCATACCTTGTGAGCCGTTTTTATCGTGCTCCTGAGATAAGTAAGATTCATTTATCTAGCATTCTATTAGTTGGTTAAGTGTTTTCTTCTTGATCTATATTTGCGTGTTTTGCAAAGTTGAGCTGTTGACACCTTGGTCTTTTCCAATTGCAGTTCTAGGCTTACCTTATGATCATCCCATGGATATGTGGTCAGTTGGTTGTTGCTTGTTTGAGCTTTACACGGGTAAAGTTCTCTTTCCTGGTCCTACGAATAATGACATGCTTCGGCTTCATATGGAACTAAAGGGTCCATTTCCAAAGAAGATGCTGCGTAAGGTTAGCAACTGTTGTCAATGTGCAAACTCATTCAGCTATTTCCCACTTTTTTAGTGTTAGGTCCTAAATGTTATGGCAACTGGTTTACTGAGTCAGGTTTTATATATGCATATGCAGTAGAATTGCTAGATGTTCTCATCATTTTCATTCTTGTTGCAGGGAGCATTTACTGACCGCCATTTTGACCAAGATTTGAATTTTCTTGCCACTGAGGAGGATCCTGTTACAAAGAAGGTGAACCTTTGTTGCTATATGTTTTGACACATTGTGTTAATGGTTGCCTTTTTTGTAATGCCTTTTAATTATCACAGTCCTGTGCATTGAGTAGCATTTGTCCTGTCCTGGCAGGCTATAAAGAGGCTTATTCTTAATGTTAAGCCAAAAGATATGGGGACTCTGATTATAGGTTCTCCTGGTGAGGATCCGAAGATGCTAGCCCATTTTAAGGATATTCTTGAAAAGATTTTTGCACTGGATCCTGATAAAAGGATTACAGTTTCACAAGCTTTGAGTCATCCATTCATCACGGGCAAGTGAACAATGATGCTGATTTTCTGACTAAAGAAATGCTGTTGGGCTTGATATTGTACATTATTATGATATGATATACATTTAATTCAGTTCTAATAATTCAGCATTAATTTT
This sequence comes from Marsdenia floribunda, assembly GCA_035583425.1. NCBI lineage: Eukaryota > Viridiplantae > Streptophyta > Magnoliopsida > Gentianales > Apocynaceae > Marsdenia > Marsdenia floribunda. The sequence goes on along the minus strand of JAXGGT010000172.1, from coordinate 647,034 downwards.
TCTGTCTTTCTCTGTTCTTGCTATAAGAGCTTCCAAAACAATGGTGGGCAAGGTGGAGGGCAATTGATCTGATGTTTGATTGAGAGAGACCTCATTCTTGGCGGTTCTGTCAGTGGAATGTTTTCTGTTTCTATTGTAAGATAACTCACCAAAGGCGTATCTACCTTTGTATTATTCTTAATGTTGAGCATTAAGAAATCCTTTAATAGAATATCTTATTTTGCTTTATTTCTAGTTAGAACTGTTCAATTGTATTCTGGACAGGGTACCGCTGCTCTATTTTCAGGCTTACAAATTCCGGAAAATTAGATTGGTAGAAAATTATTGTGTCAATGAAAAAGAGCACTTAGAAAACTGTCTCCATTTACACTTTTCAATTAAGATTTGTTTGAGGGATAGTGATGTAAATGTTCTTATGCTTTGGGGTTCATACTATAATGTTTTAATTCTGAATTATTTAGGCCCTGGAGAGTCTAATTAAATTTTTCATTCAGGATCTGATCACTGCTATGAGGCAACCGTTGAGTGCTTTAGATGCTTTAAAGGCAACCTGGAGAAGGTATCTTGGTTTGTTTGTTAGGAGTTCATTCTAACACAAATGTGATTTTCTCTTATTATAATGATACTGTCATTTCAAATTCATGGTTTTGTGCGGTGAAGAGGCCTTCCTCTGAAATGTTTTTCCTTCATGTGAATTTTGCTGAATCATTTGGATGCTTGGCACAAAGCATGTAGTTTTTGTCCTTTAGTGTTATGTTGATAATAATGCTATTTATGAAAGAATCAATATATTAGTTGTAATTGAAATCGACCTTGGAATGCTAGTGCTTGTATTTGGAGTAATTGTGGGTTTCTTGCCTTTTGGTTGTGCATCCTTTGCTTTTCTTTTCTTAAAAGACGTGTGATTTACATTTGTTTCACTGTGTTATGAATTCCTTTCTTCCTTGGTGTGTATTCTAATGAAGTTGCCTTACTTCTGATCTATGACCTGGCCAATTTGGAGGAAAATTACCTGGGAGATAATTTGTTGCTGATCTGGGCTGCATTATTTCCAAGTGAGCGATGCATCTTACTTGGTGTTGTTATTGTATAGTTAAGTTTTTTCTGTTAGATATCTCTCATATATTGGTTTTATATGAATATTATTAATTTTTTTTTTTTGTCTTTTTCAGGGTACAATGCTTATTTATGGGAAACTCTTGTATGTTGTTTTCCCCTCTGCCATTTTCCTGGGTAAGTCCACCATGAATGTGTTGAGCCACATACTTTCTGAACAGTATATCTCCATCTTTTTACCGCCATTTTTCTTTTCTGTTTAATTATACTATAGTTACCATGTTAAAGTAGTTTCTACGGGGCACTCTAGTTATATGCTATTAAAGCGGTCCCTAAGGGCAGGGGACACACTTGCATCTGGGCCACCCCCCCCCCCCCCCTCTCTCCTCCCCATAGAAAGATTCTCTAACCCTGAAAATTGAAGGGAGGGTTGTTTTGGTTCAATTTTCTTTTAAGTTAATTGCTAGCCTTTGCTCATTAGAGAACTTGGTCATTAGTAATTAGTTCAGTGAGATCATGTTTCACTTTGATATAGGGTATGGATGGAGATAACAACATGAGTAAATCCATAAAGATTGTCCTAATGTTCTGTTTGTTATTTACCAATTGTATATGGGATACAGGAATATTGATGTTAACTTGTATATATATACATATAAAGATATGCAGATAAAGATTGAAGGAGACAGAACTGGATCATGGTTGATTTGGACTATTTGGTTTCTGATAGTTATCCTAGAGGTACTTAGGGAAATTTAATCCTTCAAATCTCTGTGAGGCGACACAAATTTATTTTTGTGCGGTGATAGTCTAATTAATATATATTTATACGAAACAAGTAAATCTTCCTATGTTGTTTTTGCATTCTGCTTGATTTAATAATCTGGTTAACTGTACTAATTATGTATGGGACACAAGAATATTAACTTGTATATATGTACTCATAAAAAAATCTTGAAGGTCAGGGTGATAGTGATGGAACTAGATCATGGTTGATTTTGACTATTTGATTTTTAATTGTTCTAGTTTTGTGAAATGTATTTAGGTAAATTTAATCCTTCAAATCTCCAGAGGTGGAAAATGTTTTTATTTTTGCATTTGCAATTGTTTGATTGATATATATATATAAATATATATATTTGTATTTATGTGTATATATGAAACATGAAAATGTTCCTACATGGTCTTTTACATCTCTGCTCAATGATGTGCTTTAAGCTGCTGAATGGGTGGTTATCTTATTTTAGTGCTCTATGATATTATTGTTGCTTCACACTCCCACAACCTGAAATTGATTTGTGCATTTCCTTGTGAATTGTTAACATTTTCACTTCCCTAATCTAATTATTTTTTTTTAGAAAAATTATTTGGTTTGGTCCCTATTTAGAGTAATTTTTACTAATAAGTGTCATAAAGAATAAGACGTTGCGCTTAACGACAAAAAGATTTTATTGGCGAAAATTTCTCTAAAGAAAGACTGTTGGCGGGAAAAAAATATGTAAGAGAAACCTTATGGGTGAAAATATATCCAAAGGAGGATCAAATTGGCTAATTTTCCCATTTCTTATCATAAGGTCCAAAGAATGATCCTCAATTTAAGGGATTCATATCCTGAGACGAAAACTAACCTACCTTATTAATATAAGGATGATGCCATAAGTTATGGAGAAAGGCATTTCATTTTGTACCAAGTCAGAAGGCACTCATTTTTGGATGTGTTGTACCTTATCTTCAGGAAGAGTGATATCATTTTTAAAAAAAGAAGTATTTGGGTGGCATGGGTGTGGGAGTGAGGGGTTTTGACTGTCTTCTAATTATAAGATTTTAAGAACTTCAAGTTGGACACATGTCCTAATCAACAGAAGGTGATGGACTGGGATGTTATCATTGATGATTGTGTCTAAAGTGGGTAAAAGTCTGCTCCTAAGTGGTCAGGTTTACCTTCAATTTATGTGAAGTTGATATGTTCAATGATATCACTTCAAATTAAATTATAATTCCAGTTTCTTGATCTGGAATACTGAGATTTTTGCCATGTTATTCTATAATAATTGAATTTCTGATTTTTCATTCTAATCCTTTTGTTACTGTGCCATTTGACGTGGTTTGATTTTTCTCTTTTTCGTCTTTTCTTCTTTCTGGTGCATTTTATATTGAAATATACATTACATGTGAAATGTGGATGTACTTTACATCTTACATCATTTTAAAAAATGTGGATGTTATCTACAAATATTCATTTAAAAAAAAATGGAAAAACATCCTTTACTGGATTGTCATTACCATTTGGAATTTACCACAGCATATTAAGTGGAATGTTATTACCATTTTTCTTCTCCGTGGTTTAGGCTTGAGATGATGTTGCTTAACAGTGCATTATCATTTAATGCATTAGGACTAAATGTGAGTGGTCTGTTGATGATTTTAGAATGTATTTGTTAATTATTTATTATCTGCTGTGGACATTGTGAGGCTTGTTAAATACCCTAGATGCTGATGATTTGGAAATTGGATATGATTTGTTCTTCAAAGGTCTCTTCAACATGCACAATTTGGAAAAGACTGTAACTCAAATTTTATTGAAACTTAGTGTGATAAATGGCTTTCAGGGTACTGATAATGAAGAAATGGGAAAAAATTGAAGAACAATTCTATAAGTTCACAATGGTAATATTTTTGAATTAGTGCACAAGTACTAGTATGGTAAGTACCTGTAGGAAAATATGAAACTCGTAAGATAGTGGGATGGCCGTTTTGCTGCCAAATTCCTTGTTAATGTGAAAACAAAATATGACTTATATTTGTAGTGTCACAAATGCATGATTTGTAGATCATGGTAAAGTGACGTTTTATTGGAACTCAGAAGACCTATTTCAGACCAAATTGAAAGACCGAAAAATTATATATGAGAAAGTAGCTTGTTTAACTGCTGCTCAAGTTCATGGTTTGCCATAGCAATGCTTAATCTAACATTTCCGGAGAAATCTTGAAATGTATCGGGCTGATTCTTGAAACAGAGAGAGATACTACGATGCAAATATTTGGTTCCAACTACTAGTTGTTTGAGGGGAAAAACTCATATAAGTTCTCTCTTTAACCGGATGCTCTTAAGTAATTTGCATGCTGTGTTTGTTTTTGTTAATGAATTTTGTGGCTGCTTTGGTGGGCTGAAGATGGTGCGATATGCTAAGGAGTTGTATTCTTGTCAATTTAACATTTGATAGGATTCTTGGGTACATCTCACTTCTCTGGAAGATGTTTGTTTATAAGGATTTCTTCTTGTATTGTTGTGTGTTTATTCGTTTCTGCTCTTCCTCAATAAACTAATGTAATTATGGTCAGAAGAAATCAAGATATCTTCTGAGTTTGTCTCGGAAGACTCCTGAGAACCTAGGTGGTTTAATGTGATACGCGGAAGCTTCAGTGGACAGATAATCTTTATTATTGATCTTTTACTCACAGGCTTCTGAATTACAGTTTAGCATATTAGTTTGTGCTATTAGTTCCCTAACTATCGTAGTTATACTCGGATTTTCGGTGGAAAAAATTCTCTTCTCGTGAGATTTTCAGGAATCCCAATTCAGCTAATCTCGTGTGTAGACAATTAATTTTTTCTTAATATATTAGCGGGTCATATTCATTCCTAAATTATTATATTCCTAAATATATTGCGGTTTTATTAATTTTTCATATTTTGTTTTGGCTTATAAGTTCAAATATATCAAAATAGATCTGTTTGTATATTCAAATTATTTATGGGTCTCAAAAAAAAAAAAAAAACAAAAAAGTTAAGAAAATATATTTATAAGTTTTAGATTTTTAGACATGGGTAGAGTACTCTAATTAACATTATTAATAGCATGAAGGAAAAAGATTGAAAATACTAGATGGAAAAAATTTGAGGTAATTGTTTAATTTAGTCAGTGTTAACCAATTTAATGAAAGATATTTTATTTCATTCAAAATATTTCAGGGCAACTAAAGTTGCCAAAAAAATAATCTCATACATTTCATAGATCTAAAACAACCAACAAGAACTTTATAGGATAATTTGATGGCAATCTTCTAGACAAAGTAACAAACAAATCAAGAATAAAATAAATGATAAAAATTGCAAAAGATAATGTAGTAATAAAGTAGATAGCCAAAAAAATAATTATACAATAAAATCCCTGAAATTATAAATAATTAGTCATTGAAAAAGATTATTAAAAAATAATTAGTTTCTTGGAGTTAAAAAGTTGGGGGAGGGTTTGAAATCAAACTACTAACAATCACATATTAAGAATATCATGCTTGAAAGAAATCTGTAATTGTTACCCATCTTATTATTTCAAAAGTATTGTAGAGTCACATAACATATATTAAATAATAATAATAATAATAATAAGTATATTAAGTTTATACAAGTTAATGACTAGAAAAATATGTAAATTAAGCAACTAAAACAAATTAGTTGTGTATACATATACATATATATATACACCCAAAGAGAAATGAAAATAAATTTCATTGTGTTTAAAGTATCAAATTCATTTATAAGTGCTTATTTTAAAAATTAATTAAATTTTTTATTCTATATATACATATAAAATTAATTATTTAATAAAATCTCCTCATTTTTTAAAAAAAATCATTATTTTATTTTATTTTTTTTTTTTTTTGGGGGGTTCAATGTCCAACATAATTTGTTTAAGAAATTACAACTACTCAAACTCCCTCCTTGTAGAGTCTTATAATAAAATAAGCAAGACACACATTGTTTCTAAGAAACCCAGGAAATAGTATCTGTTCATATCAAAAATAATGTTTTTTATCGATAACCTACACCCACGCTTAATTTAAAAATAAATAAATAAATAAATAAAACAAAATGGGACAAAAGTCGATATTGTTTAAAGTTAAAATAAGTCTAATTTTTTGTATTTATCTACTGATTCTATCCGTCATAAATTCAGGAGTCTCTTAATTTGATTTCTACGATAGCCTTGATCTAGAATTAGATTTGATTTTAAGGTCTTCAAAATTGATTTGAGGGTCTAGGACTTTGATTTCATGATAATTTTTTTTTTTTTTTTTTTGACGCGTAGTGTATGAAGTATTCTAAATAAGTCTCAACTATGGACGATACTTTTAAATCATGTTCACATTCAGATTAATCCTTGCTCGAGTTGGGTAAGTCCCTTGCGCGAGGTAAGCTCTGGCTCCAAGTTTTTTTAAACGGCTGCATACATTAGTGCAATTTCAAACTCGTGACCTCACTTAAATTAGAAGAGTACCTTACCAACTCACCTACGCTTTGGAGTTCATGATAAATTTTACTTTGAACGACATTCAAGATTAAGTGAATAAATTTGACATGTCAAGAGTTTCCTTGACAATAAAGTGACACTATTTGATTGATCAAAACATTTTCTTTATTTTTATTAATGGGAATTTATTATCTACTTTTGGAATTTGTATGTATGTATTAATTTAAAAATTGTCATGATGATAACAACTTATTTAAATCAAACTATGTAAATAAATATAATTATTAATAATTGCTGTAATATACTTTTTCTATTAATCTCTATAAATATAATAATCATTGATCGTCATCTGTCTATCTTTTTTTTTTTTAATCTCGTCATAGATTATTTTATTAGAATGCATAAAACTAATATTTTCATATTATATGCTTTAATTTAATCTAAAATGAAAAATATATATATATATATATATATACATTATTTATTTAATAATTTAAATAAATATTAATATTAATTACTTAAAATTAAAATTATTATAATATTAAACTTGTGACTTCATCAAATAGGTAATTAATCACTTATTATGCCAAGCCAAAACCTTAACCATATATATATATATATATATATATATGTGTGTGTGTAATAATTTCTCACATTATAACCCTAAAGCACAAATAAATTGGTAAGATACTCCCCTAACTTAAATGAGGTCATAAGTTTGAAATCGTACTCACACATTCAGTAGTTTAAAAACTTAAAGCTAGAGTGTACCTCCCGCAAAAGACCTCGAGTAGGAATTAATCTGAATGTAGATATATTTAAAATTAAATTGCCCCTCATAATTGAGACCTATTTAAAACACATGGTACTCTAAAAATTTAAAAAAAAAAAAAAAAAAAAAAAGGTTTAAAGTTTATCACATTATCAAATGAAAATAATATTCATTAATTAGGCGAAAGGTTCCAAAGAAATGATGGAGTACAACCCGGAGCATGCATGGGAAAATACACGAAAAGGTAAACAAAGAAATTACAAGTTACACGGCAACATTTTGCGGAGGTCCAGGTGGAGGAAACAAACCCAGTTTCACCTTACACCTCACTATCCCACCGAGCTTCTACATCCCCGTTGCCTACTCTATCGATTCTCCACGTTCTTGACATGCAAAGGCTATCCTCTCCTATAAATATATATATACATATATCCTACCTTTCAATTAACATACCAACCCCCTTCTGAAAACCACACTCCAATTATATTATCTCCGATCGAGTCGTCGCTCAAAACCCAGCTGTACGCAAACCTTTAATTAGCTACCATGGCTAAATTACTCACTCTCGTTGTTGCTGCAGTCCTCCTAGCAGCGACAGTGGCAAATGCTTCCTCCTACACCGTAACAACAACCGTTGAAGAAGGCGGTATGATAATCAACCAAGGACGGGAGTGCGGACGAGAGATGCAACAGCACCGCCAGCAGCTACGTCCCTGCGAGCAGTACTTGTCAGAGCAAACAACGGGAGGAGGAGGACAACAATATTTCGCTAGGGCAATTATGAATCAAATGCCGGAGCAGATGGAACATTTCTACGATTGCTGCCTGGCATTACAGAACATCAGGGACCAAAAGTGCGTCTGCCAGAGCTTAGAAAGGATCGCTAGCAGCGGTAGCTCTGGTAGAGGACAGAGTGCCCAGTTCGCATTGACTAGAGCTAGCGTTCTCCCCCTGTTCTGCGGCCTGGGACATACGTGCCAATTCGGGTCATCATCTTATGGAGATGTCTAGCTAGCTAGCTAGCTAAGCTATGTCACATGCATGCATGCATGGTAACACAGTAGTAGAATAAAGTTCGGTCTGTCGTCGTCCATGGCTATATATATATGTACAGGCGATAGGACGAATCCGTTTTCACTTTAAAAATAGTAATAAGCACATCATCGTGTGTTGATTGTGGAGTTTGCATAAGATTAACCCTGCAACTGTGTGTACATGCCTGCACATGTAGTTTTCTTTTTTCTGTTATGGAACGACTTCTCTGTACATGGGGTCGACGTCTTTTTATGAAGTTTTGTGTGTGATCTAAGCAGCTATAGTTTGATTGTGCCTGTTAATTCTTGTGAAAGTTATGTGTGGGGAGCTCAGTACTGTCCTGTCAGAGTTCAACTATATATGGCAGAGAAACAGACTGAGATCAGCATGGTATATATGAACTTTAATTTAAAAATCACAGGTGGGAATATTCAGATTCAGAATTGTTTCTTCATTTCTTAAAAAACAAGAAGTTAATTAATAGCTCCACTCCAGGAATATATATAAAGTGTCCAGTACAAAATTGTAAATTGTGAGTAGTAACACTCCATTAAACTAAAACTTCAGGCTTTTGAGAGTCAAAATTACAAACCGACAACCCTCCATTGATATGGCTCACTGTACTAGATTTCGACATAATTACAGAGTAGAAGATTTAGCAGACAGCGAGAAATGATCGTGACTGAATTCCAGCAACCAAGTATAGACCAACTCACATAAGAATGTGATCATCTTAATCTATCCATGTCCTCATTTGCCTACAGTAGTATCTACCATTAGAGCCTTTGGAGCAAATAAATAAAAAGAAGCTCAGAATGCATCAGATAAGAATTACCATATAGTATATATTCTGCACACAGGCAGGCTGGAATACACCCACAAGATTCTTCATAGTTAAATAGTTTCAACATAACTTGTATAAATATATTGATATTGAAAAAGAAAAGTGTATAAAATTATGACGTGGACAATGAGAATTCTGTTTGTGTATAAATACAATAAATAATGCCCCTGTTTAGAAGTGGGCTTGCAGGTTGTATGGATTGTGTTCTTTTACTTGGACTATTATGACTATAAATGTGCTTGGGAAAGAGATGATAATTGGGCTTAGCTATATAGATTTTCTTGTGGGCCTGGGCAATCTATTGGCTTATTACCCCTCCCCAATCGTCTCTCCAAGGAATTATTCATCATATAATTCTGGATGATCAGTTGCAGCTATGGGCCTTCAAAACTACAAGTAGAGCTGTTAAACAAACTAAACGTTCGCGAACAAAGCTCTTTCGAACTCGTTTATACTCTATTAAAGTTCGTTAGATCTGTTAAACAAATTAAACGTTCGCAAACAAAGCTCATTCGAGTTCATTTGTGCTCAATTAAAGCTCGTTTGCTTGTTAAACGAGTTGAATTCAAACATTTATCTAAGCTCGATTAATTTTCGAGCGAACTCGAACAGTGTTCGCGAACAAATTATAATATTTATATATTATATAAATTATTATTTTAATAAAAAAAAAATTAAATATTTAAGTTAGGGTTTCATATATATATATATGAACACCGTCCCACGAGTCACGACCTCTGCTACTTCCGTGCTGTCGATGCCCTACTGTCGTGGATCTTTTGACAGATTCAAACTGATCAGCAAAGAACTTCAGATTTTCTCCACCAAGGTCTGTTCTCCTCTCTCCTCCTCCTTCTTCTTATTATATATATATATATATATATATGTATGTATGAATATATTGTTTGTGATCTTTTTGTGTTCTATAACAAATGAGGATTAAAATTTGAAAGTTCATGGCCCGCCCTATCTTCTGGATTTGGAATTGGAGTACTGTAAACATCAGATCTCTTGTAAGTTTCTACTTAAATCTTTATCAATTAATAACTATGTAAAGTTGATATTTTGGTATGTTTTACTGTAGCTTTCATCTCTCTGTTGATTTCGAATATAATTTCACATATATTTGGAGGTTTTGAGTTATTCTTGAAGTTTTGCTAAGAGACTACAGGTAGAAAGTTGGGAAGAGTGTGTAGTGTGTGTGAAGATTACAGGGTGTCATGCGTTTTGCGGGGAAATATAATTGAATGTTTGAAGGGATTAGCGCTGATGTTCTTTTGACAAAATTCTTAAAAGTGCCCTGATAAACTTCAAATCTTTCATAACAAATCATATATTTTTCGCTTTATAAACCTGGCAAGTACCCCTGTAGTGTCTATGACTGAGCTGCAGTTGTTCTGATCGTTGCCTTTCCATTAAGTTTTTAAAATCTAATAATGGCCGAGGAGAATTCGTTTATATGGGCAAGACCAAGGTCTACAGTGCTCATTTTCGATCCAGAACTTGTAAGGGAGGTGTTAGCAAAAAGCTATATTTATCAAAAGATTCCTGGAAATGCACTAACTAAACTCATTGCACAAGGACTTGTAAGCTATGATACCCATAAATGGTCCAAGCACCGAAGGCTTATTAATCTTGCTTTCCAGCTGGAGAAAGTTGAGGTAATTTCTTTCATCAGTGAACATGACAAATTAGTATTGCGAAGTACAAGTCGATATATGCTTTAGGGCTTGCGTGCTTTGACGGTTGTTTTTTTTTTTTTTTTTTTTTTTTCTCTTCTAATTTTAATTTATAAGCTTTTCTTTAATTTTGTGGACGCTGATTTTACCATGTCCAATACTACTATATCAGGACATGTCAATTTGAAGACTTGAGTAGGGTTGTGCACTAATTTTCAATTTAATCATGTTTTGAAATATTTTACTATTTTTCTTTTAATTAATTTGTAGCTTATGCTCCCAGCTTTTGATTTGAGTTGCTCCGAGATGTTGAGCAAATGGGAGAAGATTGTCCCTTCTGAGGGATCATGTGAATTGGATGTAGATATTAATAGATGAATAATTTGTTATATATATAATTAATAGATATATCTTCTTCTTCTTTTTTAGGTGTAGGATGAACATATATTTTTTGAAGAAATTTCTATATCTTAGTTTGGAATTTGACAATTCTAGTTATTTACTTAATTTTTAAATGTTGCATTTATTATTTTATGGAGTTTTAACCTTTTATTATCTTTTTTCTATATTAAGAAATGTATGAAGAAATTACTCTTTTATTTTTATTTATTAATTCTTTGCGTTGTTAATTTGTATTATACAGTTATCCTTTTGAAATTTATTATTTTATATGAGTTTTTTTTTATATTTTAGTAAAGTTTTTTTAGTTTATTGAGTTGTTAAATACTTAAATTGTATAAGTTATTGTTATTTTAGAAATTTTAAACCTAATAAAAATTTGATATTTTTAATATTTAAATTTATATTTTTTATAATTTTTTTAAAACATAATTCGAGCTCGAACTCGAATTCGAATTCGCTTGAAAATTAAACGAGCTGAACTCAAACAATATTCGAACTATACGAACAAATAATCGAACGAACTCGAACAAAATTTCATGCTCGAAATATTAAACGAGCGAACTCAAGCAGTGCTCAAAAATTAAACAAACCAAGCTCAAACATACAATATTCAGTTCGACTCAATTCAATTACACCTCTAACTACAAGTATGCGTTACATTTTAAAGCAACAAGCCTCCTTTAAAATACGTCTTCTTATTGTATTTTAATTAATATTTTGATCAAGTTAAATATATTAAAATGAATTTATATTTATTCTAATTTAATCGAATAAATTAAAAAATTATAGGAAAAAAAAATAAAAAGAGTTAAGATTCAAAAAAATAAAAATATGACTACTGATTTTCCTCTATATATATAAAGAAAATATAAATTTTTTAACTTCAATTTGAAGAAGAGAAGGGTATTACATGATGGGAATAGACAGAAAGAGAGTTCAACTGCAGAACAAGGATACAGATCTAAAATAGAATATTGAAAATCTTCCTAAGCAACTAAGCTCAAAGTTTTTAAACTTAGCGTGAAGTCCACCAATCATGCAGCATACAAAAATTGACGCTTAAGATATGAATAAGAGAAAACTAATAAGATGAAGGAAGCAGATGTTACTGAAAGCAGTAGAAAACGTAGAAAATCAGCTGGTGAGGGGGGCATTCAAAGAAATGGCATATGATTAGCATCAATAGAATAGCATGCCATACTAACTAGCAGCACCCAACCAAATATCTACTATCAAATTTTTACCAACATAGGGAATCAGCTGTTGACAAGGATTCGAGAAATGAAACATCAGTGATCAGCGCCAAATTTAAATCAAATGAATACAGAGCCCTTATGTTAGGCTATAGCAGACATGAACTGCCCGACAACCTCCCTTTTAAGATGTGAATGATGTATCTATTTGGCTATTTTCTTCTTGTCGGGAGCTCTTTGGCATAGTTTCCATTCATCTAAACCATACATCAAATAACACTCCACCTAAGGTGGCTGTGCCTATCAGGCACGCAAATTGGAGCTTGATATCGTATGTTTAACACTACTAACATTACCCAATGGCATTGAATAGACAATTGCTATCATCGTCAATGCCCTCCATTATGTAGCTCCCTTCCTACAACCTCTCTCTCTGTATCCGCCTCCTGCAAAGGATCTCAACCAAAAATCGACGAGAATCAGTAGGTCATTTTCTCCTTGGAGGCTCTTTAATATTTTATCAGGAGGTGAGAGACATACTCGTGTGAGAGAAAAAGGCTAGGATTCAATACACATCGATAACACAAAGCTATACGCCTCAATCTTCCCGCCCGAGCTCCAAGCATCAAGAAGGAAAGCAAGCATAAATCTGTGTCAAGTAGTAGCTGCAGCTGAAGATTTCAACACTACAAAAGACTAGAAAAGTTTCTGGTTCACACACACATTTAACTTCCCACAAGCATCATCAAATTAATTGCAGAAGAAAAGCCAAGAGATATTACTAACTAGGTGATTTTAATGCCTGAGGCCAGCCCCCCCACCAGTATTATCTTCCAAAAATATACATATATATATATGACTTGAGGCACCGCAACCCATTCCCTAACTATGAATGTAAAACGTACGTGGAAAAGGATTGGTAAATAAAACGAGAACGCAAACAATTAGGCGTCTAATGAAAGTTCTGGATGATGGAAAGCCTTATCAATCAGACCCACAAGTACTGATTCTGTGGCGAGGTAGTACAAGCAGGCATCTAACATTAATCTCAAAAGAGCGAAAATAATTGCACAATTCTTTACCCCGAACAATTTATAGTTTATTAAAATTGACGTTGCAACACCACCGGATTTTTTCCTCAAATGAACACCACCACATAAACCCAGAAAACATGAAAAGCACAATATAAAGAAGAAAATTTACACTACCACCATAGTTGGCCAACCCAAAAGAACAAAAAAAAAAAAAAAACTCAAAACACCTCCTCCGATACCCAAACACAAAACACATAACAGGTGTGGTCATCACCAATCAATGAGCGCAGCTGCAGCCTATCATTCACATTCCTCCACGGAGACGAAGGACAAGGTGAAGGGTGGATTCCTTCTGGATGTTGTAGTCGGCCAGAGTCCTGCCATCCTCCAGCTGCTTACCAGCAAAAATCAACCTCTGCTGGTCCGGGGGAATTCCCTCCTTGTCCTGGATTTTTGCCTTCACATTGTCAATTGTATCCGAGCTCTCCACCTCCAAAGTTATGGTTTTTCCTGTGAGGGTCTTCACAAAAATCTGCATACCACCACGAAGACGAAGCACCAAGTGAAGGGTGGACTCTTTCTGGATGTTGTAGTCGGCCAGGGTGCGACCGTCTTCCAGTTGCTTGCCGGCAAAAATCAACCTCTGCTGGTCTGGGGGAATGCCTTCCTTATCTTGGATTTTGGCTTTAACGTTGTCAATGGTATCTGAGCTCTCCACCTCTAATGTTATAGTCTTGCCCGTGAGGGTCTTGACGAATATTTGCATTCCTCCCCTCAACCGAAGGACCAAATGAAGGGTGGATTCCTTCTGGATATTATAGTCGGCCAGAGTCCGGCCATCTTCAAGCTGCTTTCCAGCAAAGATCAACCTTTGCTGGTCTGGTGGGATTCCCTCCTTGTCCTGGATTTTTGCCTTCACGTTATCGATGGTATCCGAGCTCTCCACCTCCAATGTAATAGTTTTTCCCGTCAGGGTCTTAACGAAAATCTGCATGCCTCCACGAAGTCTGAGCACCAAGTGAAGGGTGGACTCCTTCTGGATGTTGTAATCGGCGAGGGTGCGGCCATCTTCAAGCTGCTTACCGGCAAAGATCAACCTCTGCTGATCTGGTGGGATCCCCTCCTTGTCCTGGATTTTCGCCTTCACATTATCGATGGTATCCGAGCTCTCCACTTCTAATGTTATCGTTTTGCCCGTTAGGGTCTTAACGAAGATCTGCATGCCACCACGGAGCCTGAGCACCAAGTGAAGGGTGGACTCCTTCTGGATGTTGTAGTCGGCAAGGGTGCGGCCATCTTCTAGCTGCTTTCCGGCGAAGATCAGCCTCTGCTGATCTGGGGGAATTCCTTCCTTGTCTTGGATCTTTGCCTTTACATTGTCTATCGTATCAGAGCTCTCGACCTCGAGAGTAATGGTTTTTCCGGTGAGGGTTTTCACGAAAATTTGCATCTGTTTAAAAGGGGAAAAAAAATCAGCGAAGCCCAGATCCAACGCAATAAAGAGAAAACCAAACCATAAACAACAAGCGATCACATTCCACAAAAAACCAAATTAGTTTGATTTTAATTTTCTATCGTTTAATTATTCGAATGATAAAATAAATAAAGGACCCCAGACAAGAAAGCGAAAATCGGTTTTGCACGATAAGAGAACAAATGAATATCCATTACAAATCGAAAAACAGAGAAAACAGGAAGAGTTCTTAAATACCCAGAAAAATCATAAAATCAACCAAAGATTAAACAATCCAGAAACAACAGGTTCGAATCTAAATTTCGTATGTGAATCAGAAAACTGATTCAACCTTGTTTTAATTCAACAAATAAAAAAATCAACAGATCCAAACCAAAAAAGAAACAACGATAAACGAACCTTGGATATAAAGAAAGAACGATAGCTTTAAGCCTCTTGAGGATGGATTGAAGAGAGAAACTGCAGAAAGAAATTGAGATGATGAATGTGAATTACCGAAGGAGAAGCTCTCCTTTTAAAGGTGCTGTGACCGACTTATTACGAAACAGTCTCCGAATTCTATCCTATTAAGAACAGACACGTGTCGTGATGACGCGTTAGTGCACCAAACCTACACGCAACTGGCATGGCAAGTTGTCCGTTGTTGAACATTAATTAAAAGTTGAAACGGAAACGGACAGGAAATTGTTGGGTTTTGCTCCTTCGCTTTTGTCCCACATCGATTGTGGAATGAAAGGAGGAGGTGGTTATTTCCTATATAAAGAGGGGTAACCTCTTTATGTTAGATGTACCAGTTAAAATTTTTAGGAATTATTTTTAACTCTAGTTAAAATTCTTATTGGGTGAGAGTTAAAGTTTTTCCTTGTAATAACTTTGTGGGTACCTTTAGGGTTGTAGGTGTGAGAAAGGAAAATTGTGTGATTGTAACATTTTTTCACATATAGTAGATTTTTTTAACATAAAGAGGTTACCCTTCCTATATAAGGAGGGGTAACCTCTTTATGTTAGATGTACCAGTTAAAATTTTTAGGAATTATTTTTAACTCTAGTTAAAATTCTTATTGGGTGAGAGTTAAAGTTTTTCCTTGTAAGAACTTTGTGGGTACCTTTAGGGTTGTAGGTGTGAGAAAGGAAAGTTGTGTGATTGTAACATTTTTTCACATATAGTAGATTTTCTTTTTTAGCCTTGGTTGCCCGGCCTTGGTTGCCCTAGTAGTTTTTCTCCTATTTTGGGAGTTTTTTACGTTAAATCTTTGTGTTGTTATTTTCTCTTATTTAACCATTTTCTGCATAAATTCTAGTAGATTATGGAAGAGAATTTGAGAACTTAAATTCCCACTTATTGGGAATTTTGGCTTGTGGCAAGTTCAAGTCAAGGATATTTTGATTCAGTCAGCAATGACGCTAATATTGTCTCTCTCTCCATGGGAGATGATCTTCTCTGAACCAAGACAAGTACGTCCTTATGGCATGTCGCTAAGTTGCCATGATAGAGGATGTGTTAATATTAGCGGGTCCACTGGTTTGGTATTGATGCAAGGTGTGTGATGGCTGATGAACTTCCGGGAAAGCCAAACGTGGAGGTTGCACCATAAATTTTCAACAAGGTTGATTTCGACATGGGTCGAAGTAAAATGCTTGTGTATGCTTTTATGGTAAAGCATGATAGCAGAAGTTATGAAAGATCTTCATCGAAGTGAAGTGTGGCTATGAGATTGGCCAAAGTCGCAAGGTGGAGATTGTTGGGTGGAATGAAAGGATGAGGTGGTTCTTCCCTATATAAGGGGGGGTAACCTCTTTATGTTAGATGTACCAGTTAAAAGTTTTAGGAATTATTTTTAACTCTAGTTAAAATTCCTATTTGATGAGAGTTAAAGTTTTTCCTTGTAAGAACTTTGTGGGTGCTGGTGCCTTTGGGGTTGTAGGTGTGAGAAAGGAAAGTTGTGTGATTGTAACAATTTTTCACATATAGTAGATTTCCTTTTTTGGCCTTGGTTGCCCTAGTGGTTTTTCTCCTATTTTGGGAGTTTTCCACGTTAAATCTTTGTGTTGTTATTTTCTCTAATTTTAATATTTTCTGCATAAATTTTAGTAGATTCTGGGAGGGAATTTAGGAACTTAAATTCCCAACAGAAATTGCATTTTAATTCTTGAATTTTAACGAAAAATAAAGGCAAATTGGCATAAATAGTCCCTATTCGGTGGTATGGTTCTTGAATTAATTTTTTAATGATATTAGTCTTTAAATTATGTTAAATTATGTGAAATTAATCTTCCTATTAAAAATTTGTGATAGAAAATTTGTGTTATTCTATCGTTAATTTTTTTATAAAAAATTGTTTAAGAATATTTTAGTCATTTCATAATAACATTATACAAAAAAATATATATATTATTAATACAAATACAAATATATTCATTTATCTCTTTCTTTTCATCGTATATATATACATATAAATTAATTTTTTTTAATGTTATTATAAAATGATTAAAATTTCTTTGGAGAAATTTTTAAAAAAAAATTAACGGTAAGATAACAGAAATTTTTAACGAAATGACCAATTCTGCACAATTTAACATAATTCAGGGATCAATATCACAAAAAAATTAATTCATGGACCAATGTCACCAAATAGTCATAGTTTAGAGACTATTTATGCAAATTTACCAAAAGTAAAATATGATAATTATTTAATATTAAATTAAATACAACTTCATCAAAACTTAATTAATATTAATAAAAAATATTAATATCATAATTATTTACCAAGCCAAATAAAATATAATAATTATTTAAAAAGTATTAAATGAATTTATTCATATTAAAAATAAAAATATTTTAAATTTTTAAATAATAATTTAATACCGTTCATATATATAACCGTAGTTTAATATATCTATTATAAGATTTTAAAAATAATTTCTAAATTTTTTTTTTTTTTTTATTGTCTAATAACATGTTATGTAAATTATATGAATGTTTTTAATTTTTTATTCTTTATCTAAATTCTTTTAATTATTGTGCTTATTTAAAGGTTTTAATTTACTTGATATTTCAAGTTTCAACTTTTTATTATTTTTAAGTCATTAATTTTTATCATTATTTTATAGATTCTTTTCATTTTTTTTTTTAATCTTATTTAAAATTAGTTGTCCCTTTCTTCTCAATTCTCACAATGTAACTCTTATTTATTTCTTTAATTTGTGTATTCTCTTATTTTTTTTTATTTTGAGTTTTTATATTTTTTATAACTTTTAATTCTTTATTTAAAAACAAAGTTTAATTTATTTTTACTTTTATGCTTCTTTCCTCTTTTTGTGTTATATATAAATATATTTAAAAATGAAATGGAGATTTGAATTTGTTAAAGTAAATGAATAAGAGAGACAAAGATTTATTTAAATTTTAAATAAAGGGTTTTTTTTTTTTTTTTTACTACAAAAAATAAGAGTTATTGAGATGCATTTTAATTTATTTTTTAATATTAATATATAAAATATACACAATATTTGAAATAAGATAAAAAGTTAACTAATTTTAATTTAATTAAACCTTTTTAATACATTATATTTTAATTTTTTTTCGTCTCTAATGAGATTTAAACTAATAATTTTTTTTAGTAGTCATAGAAAGCTCCAAATCACTTTCTTTCTGTCAAATTTTAAAAGTTTTTATTCAATTTAATTATTTAAATTTTTTTTAAAAAAAATTATTATACAAGTTCAATTAATATATTTATATTATATCATATGTATAAATATGAATTGTCAATAATAGTTTAACTTTTTATCAAATAAATATTTATTAATAAAATTTGAAAATTTATTCTCGTAAATTAATAAATGAAAATTTTGTAAAATTAAAACTAAAGCTATAAAAATATTAGACAAAAGATTAAAAATAATAATATATGTACACGTTTCACACTTGACGGTTAAACCTTTCTCTAATATATATATAAAACAAATTATATATGAGTTTTAAGAAAGAAAAAAAAAAATACAATTCTAGCTTAGAATACCTTACTTTTTCTTTTATATTTTTAAATTGATAATGGATTATCATAGAGAATATGAATTTATTTATTTTTTTCCAAAAATCTAAATGTTCATACGGGTAATTGGACCCTCATAAGTAAAATTTTTATTTTATTTTAAATAATAAAATTTTATAAAATTAATTAAGTGATTAATAAAAAAATTATTTAATTATCAATTATAATTACAGCAAAATATATTATCATATGATAAGGTTGACGGAGTGCAACCAATTATATATTACTTCTTAGTCACATCTAAATAGATAAGAAAAGTCAATTTTAAATGTTGATGATACCTAAATTTAAATCATCAAGATCCTCTCGAAAATAAGAGGTTAAATTGCAACTTAGTATTTAATAAAAGATAATTTTTTATTTTTTATTTTTTTTTTTGTCTTTCAACTTGCTACCAAAAGACCCCACATTTTCTAACATCTCTTTTTTAAAAACGGGTCCTACACTTATTTTTGTACCCATTTACTATATAACTTTTTCACTCTAAAAAAGTAACTCATCATTTTTTCCAATAAACTCACTCAACTCAAAATTTTCATTTCATGTATAACAAAAATAAATAGTAAAAGTAAAAAAAAGAAAAATCGTAAATTAAATTAAATTCTTTTATTAAATATGCATATTTATAAATATTGATTAACAAGAATAAATGACAT
>JAXGGT010000172.1:594515-609486 GCA_035583425.1 Marsdenia floribunda | reverse complement strand
GAATTTTGTCTGATCAGTATATAGATTTTATAGATATGTATAATGATAAGTTTTGTAAGAGAATTTATATATATATAATGTATAATATTATTTTATTAATTTTAAAAAGATATTTTAGTATAATAAGACTCACATAAAAGTGTATAATATTATTTTATTAATTTTATAAAGATATTTTGATACAATATAATTTATTTTTTTTTTTTCTCATGTTATATCGATGAGATAGAATCACGGTGAAATAGAATACCTATTACTCAACTATAATTAAGTTGATATCTAAACACACCCTTAAACCATATTTTTTTTTTTTGGATAAATGAATTCCTTTTTTTTTTTTATATTTGAACAAACGAGTTCTTTTGACTAATTTTTGTCTAAAAATACAACAAGCGAAGAGAGAATTATGAGAAATTAAAAAATAAAATAATTATCATCACAATATATAGAATAATAATAAATTATATAAAAACTCACAATTTTTTTCTAAATAAAATTGGTCAAAAATGATCTGTTTGTCTAAACCAAAAAGAAGAATAATAATTCATTTATTCAAAAATAAAAAATAAGAATTTCTTTGTCGAAACGAAATTAATATGGGATTAAAATGGCCAATTTTCCAACTCTTGAAAGAAAATATTAAAATTTATAGTTTTTTTTTTTAATTGAATATTTTTAACTTCATTTTAATAATTAATAATTATAAAATACTAAAAAAAAAAAACGTAAATAAATAAAACCTTAATTTTAATTTTATAAGATAACAAAATAACGAATATACGAGCACTTGTATATATAAATATGATTGGATCAATAATTAGGCCTATACTCCTAACTGATTTGAAGGTTGGATGACGTGTTATCCAAGAAATTAAGGGTTGAAGAGAGAGAGAGAGAGAGAGAGAGAGAGAGTTATTAGCTTTTTAATTACACTCACAAAAGGCTTTAACTCTTGCTTAAAATATTCCCCCCTTAATATTATTATGCCATATATACCAGCGCTTAAAAAAGGGAAAAAAATTGATAAGGGACTAACTGCTCTTCTGACCATTCCCAGTCTTCACTTGCTTGGCCCCGAATTCATCACACCATGGACAACTGAGTTAAAATTTCATCGTAAAGGCTGCTGTTGCTGTAGTTAGAGATGGTTCAAGAAGAGAAGAATGAAATTAAGAAAGCATAGTGCAGGGCTCTGGGCTCTGGGCTCTTGTCCATACCATCAGAACAATACCGACGACATCACACACAAAAGTGTCAAAAGAAATTCCAAAAAAATATTTTCTTTAATTTTGATCTCATAACAATTATCACTCAGGTCAGGTGCCTACCTACATTTATAGCAATGGCAACAAACAAATCTTCCCCACTCTATTTTCATATTTGTACAAGAATTACTCTTCCCTTCCTTTTCAAATGTTCATTGAAAAAGCAACCTCTAAATGTCATGACTTTGCTTGTCATCGCTATGATTCTTTTAACCGCTAACTTGACGCCACAGAAAGGTTAAAAGAAAACCAAACTAATACTGTCTTGTATTTGAACTACGGAGTGTCACTCCATGCAAAAATTTGGTATATCCCAGTAAACTGAGTTTTCCATCATCTCTTATCCACTCCCTCGGAATTGAATATGCTGTAGGACCCAAATTTAATTCCTGCATAAATATAGAATGCATTTAAGATTTTCTCCTGTTTTTTTTTTTTTTTTTCCCCTTTTTTCACCACATTGGCAGCACATTTATTTAGGCAAAATACACGTACCCGAGCCAGCTCTTCTACGGATATCATGCGGTTACCCTCTTGCTCAAAGTGCTCAAATGCATTTGAAGCTATTTGCTCCCATCCTTCCAGAGCTTCAAGTTGGTATGTGCTGATTGCAGCTGCACAAAACTCTTCAAAGTCCATCTTTCTATAAGCAAGAGGTGCCATCTACCAAGAAACATGTGATGAACCCTCTTAGATTTTTTATATATATATATATAACCAAACTTTTATTTGCACATATTTCCCTAATCATGCATCCTTACCACATTCAGAATATCAGCAACTCTTGCCTCCTTCATTGCATCAGTGGCGTTGCTTAAAAGAGCCTGCAATGATTTGTATTGTTTATACACGTATAATATATATATATATCAACTAATCTAGGCCATCTCAAAAATTGGATTTCATGCCTCTTACATTTTATGAAAGGGCTGGCTGGCTGTTACCATCAAGAGAGCAAAGAGATATAACATATATATATATATATATAAAGAAAAAGCAAAAAAAAAAAGAAAGAAAGAAAATTCGCTAGTACTCACCAACTTGAAGTTTTCTACAGAAACCCGTCCATCTTTGTTAGGTTCCAAAAGCATAAATTGAGCTTTAAGATAAACTAACTCATCCTCAGCTAAAGCTTTGGAGAGAGCCTACAATCACAGAAGATGGAAGATAAAGGACAAGCACGAGAAACTAGAATCAATATGGGAAACCCATTATAATCATATAATCATATGAAGTGTAGGATTAAAGAAAAACATAAATTTTTCTTCAATGATATATAGGTAAAAAAAAGAAAGCAGCATCCATATAACCCAAGATAAAATACATTTCTTTTCCAGCTTCAGGAACATATTCATCAGTCTAAGTAAAAAGAGACAGCAATAGAATTATTTTCTATAAAACCTTAACTACATGTTTTAATTAGTTTTTAGATAACTATAAAATATTTATATTTTTTGAAATTCTTGAAATGAGACAGCTTTGAGGGGAAAGAAATTCAGAAGAAAATCTTTTCCATTCCCATTTTCAGCTGACAATTATTAACAAACCAGAAGAGAGAAAATATCTTAAGTTAAACGAAGTGGAAAAAAATGTTACCTTCAGTGCTGCACGTTTGAATGGTGTAGCATGGAGATATGATTTGACTAGCTTATAGGTCAATATGTCTAGAGGAATAGGATGACTTTCACTCCGTAACCATGGGTGTGCTGCATTTGAAAAATTATACATTAGATCAAAGATCACACCACTAAAACATTTTTATCCGTGAATAAATAGCTCAATATGCATTAGAAGAGTTGGTATATGAGATATCTGAACCTTCAGAAACCTTTTTAGGTCTACAAAATTAACAATACTGGAACTTTGGCAGTACATTCATGAAAAGAGAAAAATAACAAAAAAATGGAGCAATTCTCACTACCACAAGATACATATAAATATGAAGTTTTCATCTTTCATACATTAGATTATGATCAATGTTGAAAACATTCAGAAACCCATTAGTCTCAACTTACTTAAAGCTTGGGCAGCTGTCATTCTTTTCCGATAGTCCTTGTTTAGAAGCCTTTTCACAAAGTCCTTGGCTTCTTGAGAAATAGAAGGCCAAGGTATATCATCAAAGTTAGGATCAGCCCTAAGCACAGCTCGGAAAATTCCAGATTCTGTTCTTGCCCAGAATGGTCGGCTTCCACATAACAAAATGTACGCAATAACACCAATACTCCAGATGTCTGCTTCCAAACTATAAGACCTATGAAGGACTTCAGGTGCCACATAATATGCACTTCCTACAATATCATTAAGTCTTTCTTCTGCACCAACACAAATTTAGAAAAGAAAGTGAATACTGCACGTCTCAGGATTAGCTAAATGAATATGGCATAACTTCACAAAGGCTAAAATATACTTAAAAAAAAAAAGTGACAACAAAACATGAGGAATAATATCACACATCACGCAAACATTGTCATGATAATCTATAAGGCCAAAGAAATAGAACAGAATAATCCATCCATCACACTGAAAATTGTTAATCCATTCTTTTGGGCAGGAAAACAGAAACTAATGAGAATAAATATATTATTCAGATCTTACCTGGCCTAATGAAGTCGGAGAGCCCAAAATCAATAAGTTTCATATCAGCATCTTCACTTCTAGATGTAAAAAGAAAATTCTGTAGAACAAGAACAATTAACAAAGTATTAACAACAAAACGTGAATAGTACATGAACAATTTAATATATCACATGCTGGTTATTTCCTCTTATGGAAAAAAATAAATGAAAAAAAATCATAAAGGACAAACAACGAGATGGCAGTCTGATACCTCAGGCTTTAAGTCACGGTGAACAACACCTTGGAGATGACAAAATGCAACTACACTCAAAATTTGAACAACAATTAGCTTTGCATCCTCTTCCGTATATCTACCACCTCTGCATTAAATAAGCAATGTTGTTTGGCATATCAACTGTCATAGAAACAAGACAGTGTAAGTTGAATTAGCATTTACCTTGACAATATTCTGTCCAACAGTTCTCCACCTTCACATAACCTAGCACAGTACAATGTATTAGCTCATTATTAGAATGGGGCTGAAACAACATAAAGTTTTTAAAATTGCCACAGAGAAAGCATCACTTTTGATGGCGAGTGAAGCTGAAGAATATTATTCATGCAAAGCAACAATGTCAAGAAAATGAAAGAATATAGAAAACTGCTAAAACACAAAGACAAAATCAAGAAAACGAAACTGTAACTTTTACAAGATATTGCAACAAGTAAGAAAGGAGAAAGGAATATACTTACTCCATCACTATGTACACATTATTAGCATCCTCACAAGCATCATAAAATTTCACCAAATGCCTATGACCAGACAATGCTTTCAAGATTTTCACTTCTCTACGAACATCTTCAATTGAAATAGCCGTTGTCATCTGTGAAATAAACATATAATGAACCTCTTAAAATTATGAAACCCGTGTAGTAATGAATATTTGATGTGGATTCAATGAATTTTGTACTTCCATAAAAGCTAAAAGTAATGTTTAGCTAAGTTCGTATAGGAAGTACAACCTTCCATCATCTCTGTATATTCCACGAATCACGAAAAATTAAAAATTTAAAGTTAATCTTCTCTTAGCAAATAAAACTCAAACTAAGAATTCTTTTAACTGTTTAATCCCAAAGAAAAGTTGCATATCCTTCAGACATCAAGAGAAGCAGGGAAAGGGAAAGGGAATGGGACTACAAACAAACATAATGTAGATATATAAATTCTGTGTTTGGTAACCCTTCAGGATTCTTGATGGCAGATATTGGCAACTAATAAATAAGATAAAATATGGAAAATAAGGAAAAAAAGAAATGACTACATAATGGGCTGTTCCTTATTATGATTAAAGAACCACTATAAGTTAGTAATTAAAAAGAATTCAATTGATAAGACGGAAAATAAAAACATTAAGTATGGAATTGTTTGAACAGATTCACATGAAAAGACACAAAGACTAAGCATTAGGAAAACATCAAGGTATTCAGATGAACAAAGGGTTAATATGACCTATGTTTCAAAAACTCCAAAATTGATGATATGGAGCCTCATTTAGAGAGCAAAAGATGCTGTTATAGCTCATTCACTTCCTCGTGCACCATGTATCTTAAAAGGCAATTTCTATCTAGAAATAGAGGAAATTCTAAATTAAGGCATGCTTTCCAAAATCCAAGCAGTTTTACCAAAAATGTACTTGGATGTTGCGCTAAGACTAAATACAAATTGAGGCAAGTTAAATATGCATGGTAATGACAAAGAACAGCCAGGTTCACACTGGTTCATGCATACGTAGTAAGATGCTCAATAAATATGCCACAAATCTTACATGTCTTGATCAAACATTAATAGTCATTCTCAACAAATCTTGCATGCTTTGATCAAACAGTAATAGCCATCCTCATGCAAACACTTCAGACTTAGTTCACACTAAATTTCAAAGTAGCAAGGGCTACTTTGAAATTCAGAAGAAGAAAGCTGCAAATTTCAAAACTAAACCCTGAAAGCAATATCAAGAACCTTTTTTGATCCCACACAGTAGAAACAAAAGGGGGACAAGATTTGCTCAGTTTTACTGCATCACGTGAAACGGATACACCCTGCTTCTATTCAGGACTACTAATCTTAATCTTCAGTTAACCTTTCACTATTTAGAACCTGATTAGTATAGGCAGATACTAATATGACTAATCACCACTGTGTCAATCCAAACATAGGAAAGGCGCTTGAATCAACAAGTTCCGCATTTCATCATTAGTTTCAAAATCCAAAACCAAATGAAGCCTCGCTGGACTCCGATGAAGTAAAAATGATTTGGATTGCATTTCAAACAAATTATTTTCTTCCAGAAGAATCTCCAGCATCAATAAAAGCAGCAGAATTGCACATAAGCAGGATAAAAATTAAAAATTTGAAAAAAGAAAGATAGATT
This sequence comes from Marsdenia floribunda, assembly GCA_035583425.1. NCBI lineage: Eukaryota > Viridiplantae > Streptophyta > Magnoliopsida > Gentianales > Apocynaceae > Marsdenia > Marsdenia floribunda. The sequence continues at coordinate 603,236 of JAXGGT010000172.1, read as the reverse complement.
TGTGCAAAGTAAAAAGAACGTCAAACTTTGACTAATTTTAGATAGCGGTAAGCGGTCAAAGAAAAAAGAAATGCAAGATTGGAGTCTTCCTGAAAGGGAGGAGGAGAAAAGAAAGGGGGTGGTGACAAAACCTTTGATTTGGAAATGATTTTAACCGCAAGTGGATGATCTTTAAGCTCCCCTTTCTTTCCCCTACCATAGCAAGTATGGCCAAAATGACCTCTACCGACCTCTTTCCCCAACTCAAATTTGGCTGCGAAGTTTTTGCTGTAGCCAAAGTTCTTATCGAGCGACTGATGATGATCAGTGTCAGCGGCCGTGGTACCGTCCTCGGGGATGGGCCCATCTCTGGGAGTCTTGGGATGGCCAAACCTCCTGGCAAGGGAGGCCTTGATGTGCTTGGCCGGAGATGGGGGAGGGAAGGGGCGCTTAAAAAACTTCCTACCGGGAGTGGACCTTGAGGGGGAGGGAGACACCCCAACGGGGAGGGGGCTGGCAGGGGCACCAACACCTCCGCCGTGAGGGTAAGGGCTGAGCCAGGGACTGGGAGTAGCAAAAGATCGAGCAGGAGTGTTCTTGAGAGAGGGTAAGTTTGCGGCGCCGTTGTGAGGGAGGGGAGCGGGTGAATGGTGATTGGCGGAATCAGCAACGGAGGTGGTGATGGTGGTGGTGGGTGTACCGGTGTCTGCAGTGGGGATGGTTTTACCATAACACTGCCCCATCACACAGATGAAATGGGGGCCTAATTTTCTCCTCTTTTTTTTTTTTTTTTTTTTTTTTAATATTTATTTTCTATTTTTTCGGGGAGGGGTAGTGGGGGGTGTTTGTTTTGTTTTATTAAAGCCCTCGTATGGTCTGTTCTGTTTACAGACAAAACGGTGGACTAAAAATAAACCTCCCCAAGAATTTAGACAAAAGTCAAAACAAAAATAATAATAATAAAAAAAAAAAAAATGTCCAACGTCTGAGAGAGAGAGAAGGAGGAATGGCAGTCGCGGCGGATCTGAATTAGGAAGACAGGGCAGGCGGAGGGAGGAAAAAGGAAGGCGTTGGTAGAAGAGAATGGGTTGGGGGATCTGAACTGAGGATAGAAAAGAAAGAGAGAAAAAGAAAAAAAGAAAGGGGAATCGAGGGTGAATGGGTTTTGTAGAGAGAGAGAGAGATGCATATTATTACCAAAAATAAAATCTGATGCACGTAATAATATTATTAATTACAATTAAAATCGATGACGCGACGGTTTCAAGTATGACTTTTTTGGATGGTTAAAATCGCATCGGAATTGAAAACTGGGAAGAAGAGGCAGAGGCAGTGGCCAAATGAGGGAGAGCCGCCAACGTACAAACTAAACGACAATTCACCAACGGAAGAGAGCCGCGACAGTGGACGTTAGGAAAGTCGCTATTATTATGTTTTTCAAAAGAGAGGAATAATAAGCATTAAGGGTTAAACACAACTATTGTCTTTTCTTTAACTTTACTTTAAAAACAATTAAAAGTTCAGTACTTACAATTACAAATAACTGAAGGTACAATCATACTACTGACCGTGACCGACCACATAGACATTACTGTCATCACCAATACATTATTATTATTATTATTATAAGAAATGGGGGATATGACATATTATGCTATGTTCTGCACTGCAGTGCAGCAATAAAAATGCGTCGGGTCGGGTCGGAGCCTAAGTTAAAGAGTGAATGAGATTTTACCTGAGCTCTGGCCACTTGTATCTGTCACACGCAGAGCCCGGATTGGGTCAGAACGTAGAAGCTTCCACGATGATAATGATATCAACAGACATCCCATTCCTGTCAAAGTCAACTTTACTCTCCCAACAATTTTGCCCCCCCACAACCCTCCTTTTTTTTTTAAAAAATATATATATATATATATATATATGTATGAACCAGCCAAAGTTCACTACTCCATTATACATGTATATTGTCTACTCTCTGCCCTTCTTGTTCTATGTTCTTAAAACCATTAATTATCTGGTTTATACCAAAATAATAATATTATCAATTCTCATAGTAATTTTTGCACATATCAAAATACATACTACATATAACATAAAATTTAAATTTAAAGCTAGTATATCATTATAGAATATTACTCTTTTTTTTAACTATATCAACTAAAAACTGTAAAACATTTCCTTTATGACAAAAATTGTTGCGATAACATAATGAATAAATTAGATTGATATGCATTTTTTTTTTTTTTTTTTTTTTTAAATTTTAAGAGCTTTTCACTTTTAAGGTGGAAAAATTAGTAGATTTGGTCTCTAATCTTTCGATCATTAGCGTGGTTTGTCCCTATTCATTATTTTTTATTTAGTAGATTTCTAATGTATAATAAATTGGTACATTTGGTTCATTCCTTCATAAAATTTGACTTGTTAAAATAATAAATTTTGTGAAGAAAATAAACTAAAATGCACTAACTATATAAAAAATAAAGAAAAGTGACCAATCACGCATAAACATTAACTACAAAATTCACCAATTTTTCTTTAAAGTGATTCAAATTTATAATTTTTTTAAATATATTTATATAAAACAACTTGAAGGAACTATCAAATAAAATAAAATAAAATAAATAAAACAAGTTGAAGGAATGAAAGTGGAATTACGTAAGCGGACCAGGAAGGAAGGAAGGAAGGAAGACGCCAACCGCAACGCCTAAGTATATAGCTACAAGACACTTGGGTGGATAAATAAAACAAGTTGAAGGAATGAAAGTGGAATTACGTAAGCGGACCAGGAAGGAAGGAAGACGCCGACCGCAACGCCTAAGTATACAGCGACAAGACACTTGGGTGGGTTAGGTCCTTAAGAAAACAGAAAGACTCCGATGTAATTGGGCTGAACCGCAGTGTGTGAGGAAGACTCCGAAAACTTTGGCCCAAACTTGTCTGTTTTTTTAAAACCCCATCATTCCTGCATGGAAGAAGACCCCTTGTTGTTAGTTGATACAGTTTTACTCTATTTTTTTTTATTATTTTTTATTTAAAAAAAAAAAAAAAGGAAGAAAAAAACATAATATATACATATAAATAATATGTTAAAGTTATTCTAATAAATTTGGATTATGAAGAATATAGGAATGTTAACGAAGACAACTTGGATCCAAAAGTACCATTTGATTCAAGTCCAGCTGGGCCTGACTATTACGTATAGGGATTGGTATTTGAATTGGGATAAGTTTGTCAAAATGGAAGCGGTTGACTCCATTATGTAGATTGGAAGAAGCATGCACAATAACAGAAGGGAGAGAGCGTTTAATTGAATATCCATATCTTTAACATAACATTGTAATTAAAAATGTTGTTGGTGATTTAGTTGAGGGATGACATATAAATTTTACCTAAACCAGAAAAAGGTGTCAATATTTTGGCCGCCCTCGCCCTGGCATTTGTGTGGGGCGGAGTATCTTGAAAGCAACTCATGATGTTTGTTGCATTGCATGAGAAGCAACTTCAATCCTCTTTCATCCAACTGGCATATAATTTCGTAAAACTTGAGAACCAAGCATATATGCAAATGTGGAAGAAGTTGACTGGTTGGTCAGATACAGACACTAATATCACCATTCTCATCAATCCTAAAACCAATTAACAAATAAAAAATAACTCTATTTTAGTAATTCATCATGCAAATTCCAGGCACGTACGGTTACAGTCACAGTCACAGTCACACACCACCACCTGCTATCACTTCACTGCATCCCTAATTATTAATTTGCATTTCTAATTTATTATTGACCATCTTCTAATTTATGTAATTCAGCCTGCCACAATTACCGCACTTGCCAATTGTTTAATTTCAACACAAATGTCAGATTCCCACTCCCATTTTTCTTTTACAATTATGCATGGACTCATCTTAACATTTTGGTGCCACTCCTTTACTTTCCCCCGACTACCAATCGATCCTGGTCCTGTGTCACGGCCACCACCACCACCTAATGTCCCTCCCTCCTCCACTGGGGGCGGCTTCACGTTTTGATGTGAAAATAGCACTAGAAATGTAAGATGTGGACTTAGGACTTGGGAGGGGACGATGAAAAGGGATGGTTCGGACACCACAGGACAAACCCATGTGCCCTCATGTGACCTCTTAAACGTGCCCAGTAGCAGCTACACCCATAAACAAACAAAAGAGGCTCTAAGATGGGCTCCCCGCAAGGGGGAAGGGAGCTTCAAATAAATTAATGTAAAACAAAACACATCCCCAGTTCCACTGATCCGATATTCTAAAAGGATTGCAATTAATTATTTTAAGTAAATGGCTATGGTCTCCGTGTTTCTTACAGTCGCTGCTTGTATCCTAATCAATTGTTTGATATATAAATATATGCCTCTCTTAAGTTAGCTTAATTATGGAGATTATAAAGATTCTGCTGCTACTGTAGAAGAGCTCCCACTCCCAGCAAAAGGATTCCACAGCTCAAATTAATGACACAAGTTAAGGAACATCCTAATTAACCTTTAATTTAGAATATGATGATTCCTTTTTCTTTTCTTTTTTTCTCTCTTAAACTCTGGAGTTCTTCTCTTGTATGTCTCAGGGTTAACACTTTCATTTGCTGCCCCCAGAAGACAATTAATTGGGTTGAGTTTTGCTTTTGCTCGAATGTTGTTGCGTGCTCACTGTCTGATTAACTGGAGACGAAGACCCTTCATTGACGGATCATTTCATTTCATTTCCACTACTACCATACTAGTAGTACTGTACAAAAAAAAAAGAAGAAAAAATTAAAAATTAAAAAGGGAATGCTTCCAAAAAAACCCAGACTGTACTGTTCCGTCCATTGACTCATTTCTCTCTCTTCTCCTCCCAAAAGAAAGTAAAATTACCGCATAGTGTCTCTCTTCTCTTCCCTCTCTAATCCCTCCACAAGTTAGCATATTTTCGGCAATGGAACAGTAGTCAGTCCTCTCATATTCCAAAAACAAGTCTAATTTCTTTTTGAAAACTGTTAATACGAGTAGAGTTGCCGTTCTTCTCCAGTAAGAAATACGAGGCGGCCTGCAAGATATATAGATAATTAGATATATATATATAGCTGTATGATTAAGTCCCTACCCATCCCCGCCCCCAATCCACCACCGCCACTACCATATCTTTCCCCAGTTATTTCTCCCTCACTCTTCTCCTTTCTCAGGCAAGGTCCTCCTCACTCTTGATTCTTTCTTCATCCATACTCATCAAATTACTCTCCTCTTTCAATTTCGCCTCCCTCAACTCTTATTCTGCTCCCCATTTCCCTCTCTCACCCACAACCTTACTGCCCCACGCCCTCATACAAAACTCTGCTACCGAGTACATGAAAATGGCCCGGCTTTTCCGATCCAAGTCTTGTACGCTCTCTCGAATCACAGCTGCTCACTCCATCGCTCTCGACTCCACATCTCCCCCGAGCCCCTCTCTCTTCCAAAACGCCCGCGAGGATGACAGCGACGAGGAGGAGGAAGACGACGACAACGACGACGATGAGGACTACTTTGGGAATAAATCTACCCCAGTCACGACGCCGTTTATTGGCCCCGAGGAGCGGAGTCACCGGGATCATAACGGTGCCAAAAATAAAGCTACCCATCATAGTAATCAGTATCAGTTCCCAATTCTGGCGCTTCTGGCGGCGGCCCTTAGGAAGTCGTTGGTCACTTGTAGCGTTGAAAGAGATGACGTCGCCAACATGGACATTGGCTGGCCCACGGAGGTTCGCCACGTGTCCCATGTCACCTTTGACCCCTTTAATGGCTTCCTGGGTCTGCCCGTCGAGCTCCAACCTGATGTGCCTCGCAAAGTTCCCAGCGCAAGGTAATTCCTTCTTTATTTTTAGTTTTGGAGTTTAGATTTTTGCTGGAATCTCATACTACTGCTTCCAATGAAATGTTGCCATCTTTCTGGATCTGACTATACAGAGCTGTGAATTATCAAAAAAAAAAAAAAAAAAAGAAGAAGAAAATGACTATAAAGAGCTGTGTCTTCCTTCTTTGAAGATTTTTAATTGGAATTCCCGTGGATAAACAGCAAAAGAACTGCGTCTTGCTACTATAGGTGGCGGAGAATATACTCTACCTTTTAAGGTTTATATGGCTTTTTTAATTTTATCTGTACTCTCTTTCCCATGAACTACGGTGGTAACAGTGAACACGTCCTTAGGGATCCTCTCTATTATGATTCGGTGTTTCCTAATTTGTGTAGCTCTCTCTCTCTTTTCTTTTCCCCCTTCCTTTTCAATTGAGATCGCTGACATAATGCTTTTTGGAAAAAGTTCATAGGATCAGTTTGTGTGTTGTAGGTGCTCACGATTCTCATTTGCCCTTTCTATTTTGCTTCTTAAATTAGTAATAATATTCCAGTAACTGATAGACAAGGTGGGTTCTACCAATTCTTGCCTTGCTTTTTTCGGTGTTCTTGTTCAAGGAGTTAACTTGTCCGTCCTTTCCTTCTGCTCCACTTTGCAGCGCCAGTGTCTTTGGAGTCTCACCCCAGTCAATGCAATGTTCTTATGATCATAGAGGGAACAGCGTGCCAACAATACTGCTTATGCTGCAAAACCGATTGTACTCAGAAAGCGGCCTTCGAGTATGCTTTTCTTGGTTTTGTTATAAATTTTCAATCAACCGTGCAAGCTAAATCAGCTCTAATAACTCGTCATTTATTTGTAATTTTCTTTTTTTTTGAAGGCAGAAGGAATATTCCGCATAAATGCTGAGAATAGTCAAGAAGAACGTGTTCGGAACCAATTGAATAAAGGTGTTGTCCCATACCGAATTGATGTTCACTGTTTGGCTGGTTTAATAAAGGTAGGATCTTCATCTAATGCAAACCATATATCCTGCCCTATAAAATGCAATGTGGTGTGTAGCTAACAAATTTTTATTAGAAGATTAGCAAATATGGGGTGTATCTTTTGATTAACGGAGGACACTCTTCACACTGAATGATACGCGGTTAAGACATTCAGTCTCGTGTCTGTCATAGACTACCATCTGGAACATGTAGGTCAATGTCATGTGGTGTGTTCTAACTCCCAGTTCCCAAAACATTGAAAGGGCATGGTGAAGTATTTTCTCCTTTTTGTCTTCTTGGTTTATTGTTTTTACAGTCTCATAAGTATCCCCCTCTCTAAGGAAGCCTTGATTGTAGAGAGTAAGGAACTGCTTATCATGCAGCATAGATAAATAAAAGCTGTTATTGTGGGATGTTGAAATACGTAGGCAAAATATTAAAAAGCTAAGCCTATTGAGTGAAGTTTCTTCCTGATCACTTATACCATATGCAGACCAGCTGAGTGATAAGAATGCACAACTTGGTGTGCCCAGTGCTTCTTCTGGCCTGCCTTTTGCTGCCGTGGGTTTCCTGAAAAACTTGATGAATTTATTATTATTATTATTATTTTCTTAAATCTCCTGTCCATAACGAAACTTTCCTTGAGGGATTTAAAATGCACTTTTTGATTTTTCCTCTCTTATTTTATATCGTTCATACTTGTATTTGACAGTATTTATTGTATATGTTTTTATTCCCCTGATAATGATGTAGTGTCAGAATTTTGCCCTTTTTTTTTTTTTTTTTTGACTTTTCTAGGCCTGGTTTAGAGAACTCCCTACTGGAGTTCTTGATTCTCTGACTCCGGAACAAGTAATGCATTGCAACACAGAAGAAGAGTGCACAAAACTTGTGAATTTGCTTCCTAGAACTGAAGCGGGATTACTTGATTGGGCAATCAATTTGATGGCTGATGTTGTGGAGCAGGAGCATTTTAACAAGATGAATGCACGGAATATTGCAATGGTCTTTGCTCCAAATATGACTCAGGTAATTTTTACTGCTGCTTCTGACATAATGAAATCCTCTGGTTTCTCTGTGTCTCTTGATTGATATATGACTATATATGTTGAGGATTATTATGATTATGTATGAAATTGTTGCAGATGGGTGATCCACTGACTGCATTAATTCATGCGGTCCAAGTAATGAACTTCCTAAAGACGCTAATCAACAAAACGCTGAGGGAGAGAGAAGAATCAGGTGGAATGGTTGGATTGCAGTCATTAGTTGAGGAAGATTGGGGGGAAAATGGTGGAGATGGAGATTGGAGGGAGAGTGGTAATGTTCTTGTTAGGAGTGGAACAGAAAGTGTGGAGAGGGAGAAGTATTGGAGGTTTAGGGGGAGGAGGAAGAGTAAAGAGGAGTGTGAAGGGTTGAGGAAAAGGTTTCCGGGGGTGGTGAGGAGAAGAAGGCAGACGTTGGGATGTAGGTTTAGGGATGGATATGAGAGCGAGGAGGAAGTGGAAATGGAAGTTGAGGAGAGGATGACGGAGAAGCGAAGAAGTTTGAGGAAAGTGTATAAGCATCCGGTGTTCCAACTGAGCAAGGGTGGGAAGGAGAAGGAGAAGGAGACAAGTGTAAATAGTAGGGAAGGTGGAGAAAGTTGTTAACTATTCTATAGTGAGTGTTGCCGTTTTTTTTTTTTTTTCATTTTAACATACGATTCGTGAAAATGTTGGTGTAAGGGGGAGCGGCATGCATCAGAGATTTTGTTTGTAAGGAAAGTCAGTCTCAGTCAGTCAGTAAGTCGTATTATACTACTTTTTAACATATTGATGAATAATAATAGTAATCAATGGATGAATTAGAGAAATTAGGAAACCCTTTGTTTCGTGGTGGGGGGGGGGGGGGGGGGGGGGGGGGGGGGGGGG
>JAXGGT010000172.1:558988-571714 GCA_035583425.1 Marsdenia floribunda | reverse complement strand
TACAAATTAAATTATAAATTAAAATATAATGTTTTAAAAATTATTAAAGTTGTGAAAAAGAATATAAAGTTAAAATTAAAAAAAAATAATATAAAATAAATAATAAAATATATATAAAAATTCAATATATTCTTATTAATTTAATAAAAAAAATTTTTCAAATACTTTAAAACTATAATTATTATAATATATTTAATTTAAAAAATTATAATATATTTAATTTAAAAAATTTTCTAGTCAGGTATGTACTGGGTAGGGGTAGAGTTCGGGTACGGATATGAAAAAGTTAGACCCGTACCCGATATTTTTATGATTGAATCCGAATAAAGTCCGAATATTTTGGATCCCTCGAAGGGGTGGTTAACAAAATCCGAAAGAAGCCAGAATTCCTTGGACGATTTTAAATGTACAAATTCCTTTATACAAGAAGTAGAGTAAGTGTCCTCTTCCATCACGGCTTTCCTCCCAGCCAAGCAAAAGAGCTTTGTCTGCAGCTCTAAGCATTTTACTTGGGAGACTACTACTACACAGGTCGATGTCTGTCATGACAGTTTCGGCCTTAAGTGAAACAGTAGCATTTTTATGTTTTAATTAATTTTTTTTTTTAAAAAAAATAATAAATAAATGTACAAATTTCACTCACTTTTGCAACGATTAATTTTTATTTATAAAATTACGTAAAATTTTGATAATTATATTTTATAAAGAGTTTATTTTACTCTATAATTTTGTATCGATATGAAATTATAAGTTTTAGTTTTTAATTTGTTTTTTTAAGCAATATTTAGGGGAAAAAAAAAGTGATGTTATTTTATTTATTTAATGTGTAAAATGTGTAAATAATATTTATATATTATGTAAATTACCGTTTCAACCACAGCTCGAATATTAAATTTTCTTACCTTACCGTGACTGGAATTCATTAGTTGCTACAATTAAAGTAATGTTATTGAAAATTGAAATAAGCCTGGTGGATTCCTCGGTGTTAAATTTTAAGGAAAAACCCCAAAACCTGTCTATGTCTTCACACCGCGTTGATTCCGTGGGGGTTGGGGTTGTTGTGGACCCGCCTCCCAAGCAAAGCTGTAAAAACTTGTCTATCTCTCTATCCAAATCCACAGAATTCCCATCATTCATTCAGAATAATCTGCGTCGTCGTCGTCTTCTTCTTCCTCCCCGATACCATCTATCTATTCCTCTCCCGCTGCAGGCTCCCCAGTTCTTCCCTCCCAGCATTCACTCATTCATCTTCTCGCTTTATACCCACACGACACGCGTCTCAGACGCATTCCTAAAGGAGGAGATTCAGGAGAAGAAGATGTCCAACGCAAACATGATCATATGATCATCTCCCCCATGCATAATTCTCTTTTCTCATATATAGTTGTTTGCTTTTTGCCTTCTTTAGGGATTCTATATTAAAATGAGCGCCTCAATGCCGTCAACCCGCACTCGCGTCGGCAATTACGAGCTTGGCAAGACCCTTGGCGAAGGTAGTTTCGCCAAGGTCAAGTACGCCAAGAACATCCGTACCGGTGACTCCGTCGCTATCAAAATCATCGACCGCGATCGCATCCTCCGACACAAGATGGTCGAACAGGTAACGCTTCTCTCCTTCCTCTGTGCCTATCACCGCACACACCTTCTCCACTCCCCTCCTGACTTTTTTTTTTTTCTTCAGATTAACGCTTCCCGAATTCTTCAGCATACACCAACCCCTCACCCTTTCTTTTTCTAATCTCCTTTTGTGGCCGCAGATCAAAAGAGAAATATCCACCATGAAGCTTATCAAGCATCCGAACGTTCTTAAACTCATCGAGGTATGTCCTGCCCATTTCATTCAATTTTATTTATTTTTAGTTTTTTGCATATCCTTTAATTGGCTGAAATGTAGAATTCCTCCGTTTTTGTTCTGCTTTCCTGAAGGCATTCTCACTTCTGATTGGGAATTACTGGTTATTTGTTCATTTTATTAGGGGGTGCTAAGTACTAACTCCATTTTACTTGTTGTTTTTGTTCGTTTAATTACGGGTGCTAACTCCATATATCTTTGCACTTAAACTTATTATATGATCATCCAAAGGAAATGAATAAGTATCATTAGGATCACCGGATATACTGACTTCAAATTTTCTTGACAATTACTCATTGGAGGAATGCACACACGTATGTGTGTGTGTGTATATATATATATGCACGTATGTATTCACTCTTTCAAATTTTCTTTCAAACAGGTGATGGCAAGCAAAACAAAGATCTACATTGTACTCGAGTTAGTTAATGGAGGCGAGCTGTTCGACAAAATAGTAAAATACTTCTTCACGTGGCTTGCTAGTCTTATCATTCCCATTTCCTCACCACCACCACCACTCACAATGACATACCTATATTTGTATCCGATTGTAGGTTTTTTGTTGTCTGTTGTGATAATATTTGATCATTTCAATTCTTTTTCCAGGCTAAATATGGTAAACTTAAAGAAGACGAAGCTCGGCAATATTTTCAGCAGCTTATTAATGCTGTGGATTACTGCCACAGTAGAGGGGTCTACCACCGGGACCTGAAGGTTTGACGAGCCCTTTTCAATTAAATGGGAACTCATTTTGTCATACATAATCACTAATTGCACTACACGGCAGGTGATAAAAGTATTGCATGCAGGAGGTGGTAAATAGAGAGTTGTTCTATGTTATGGAGATGGATTTCTTGCAGGGTTCGGTCCAGTGTCCTTGCTTATACTTTCAGCTAACTATGTTGTATGTCTCTATATGTTGCAGCCTGAAAATCTACTACTAGACTCATTTGGCATCCTTAAAATTTCCGACTTCGGCTTGAGTGCGTTCTCAAAGCAAGTTCGGGTAAGGATTTTCAGTTATGTAGTTGCATATTCAATCATGATTAGCCATATTGACGATCGAGGACTCGGGATTGCATCTTCACAGTCACGGCATAGAGAGATGTGAATAGATCTTTTATTCCCCCTACCGTCTCCTTATACCAGATTTATCAAGTGTCTCGCCCACAATTTTTACTTCCTTCCCTCCATCTTTTTGTTTTATATCTGAGAGATGAATCACCAAAAACCTTTGAATAAATAAAATAAAATAAAAAAATAAAAAAAGAAGGGATTGCTATTTCTGTGGAAATCAGTCACCAACTTAAAAAGAGTTGAGAAAGTGGAAGTTAACCCCATTACTCATATTCATTTGGATTTAAGAGGACACTTGCTTGCAGTCCAGTAAAAATTTTTTTTTTTTTAATATTTTATTTTACCGTCTTTTCTAGAGTTTTTTACATAGCTGATGCTTTTAAGTTCTGTAAAAGCAAAAATGAAGCTGGAAAGAATTTCACTTTAAAGTAACTTCTGTTGGATATCATTCTTTCCCAATAATTGTCTGCCCTGTGTAAGTTTATAGTAGCCATATTTGATTGCAATATTCAGAATGTTTTGCAAGAAAAATAACATAACCATTCCTATTAACTGTAGGAAGATGGATTGCTTCATACTGCTTGTGGTACCCCAAACTATGTTGCACCTGAGGTATTATCCAGCTGTTTACAAAATTCTAATCTGAGAAATCCAGTTCATCTTCTGAAGTTGAAGATGAATATTTCCTATCAGGTTCTGTCCGACAAAGGCTATGATGGTACAGCATCTGATGTTTGGTCTTGTGGTGTCATTCTGTTTGTTCTAATGGCTGGATACTTGCCCTTTGACGAGCCAAACCTCTTGGCTTTATATAGAAAAGTAAGTGGAGCAATTTTCTGCCACTTGCGTTGTTTTTGGTTTCTAAGGAGGGTTCATTTGATAACTCTTTCATCTTTCCAGGTTCACAAAGCAGAGTTTTCATTTCCATCATGGTTCTCGTCGAGTTCAAAGAAGCTGATTAGGCAAATACTTGACCCCAACCCGCTCACTGTGAGTTCCAAACTTCTGAACCTATTCCCATCTTGGGTACACGAGCTTTTCTCTCTACTTTTTGGGGGTTGGGGAGGAGTACTTTCCATAAGTTTATTATCATTGTGAATCGTGTTCATGGGCTTGGTCTTTGGACTTTGTTTGTGACTGCCATTTTCCTTGTAGAGAATGACAATTTCCGAAATATTAGAAAATGACTGGTTCAAGAAAGGCTACAAGCCACCACGATTTGACCAGGAGCAGGATGTAAGCCTTGATGACATAGATGCAGTTTTTGGTGACTCTGAGGTGAGAATTTTATTTCAGCTGAAGCATTCGAATTGCTTTTCAGTGATTAGGAAGAATGACAATAAAATAAATCAAAGTCATGTACTAGCATTTTGAAATTGCAAAATTCAGCAATCTAAAGCATTGTGCAGTTAGCGTTTATAAGAGAAACTACTCAAAACATTTTTCCTCTTATGGCCGTGAACCTATTTCTGAATATTACTGTGAAAAATTGAACTAAAGACATGAGTGCTAGAGCTAGTATTCATTTGTTGTATTGCAATCAAGTATCAAGGATCCATGAAAAGAGTCTGAATCCTGTTTGTTCTTTTGCCAGGAACGTCTTGTCACAGAAAGAAAGGAGAAACCTGTATCCATGAATGCCTTTGAGCTTATCTCTAGATCACAAGGTTTCAACCTTGAAAATTTATTTGAAAAGCAGATGGTATGTTATTTCAAAATGCTCAGTAAATATTAGATAACCGTTTCGGTGCTAATTTTATGTTCCAACTTCCATTGACCAGAAGATATCTTGCTTTCAATTTCAAGGTGGTTTCACTGTTCTGATCCATCTCCACTCTGTTGTTTATTCTGCAAAGTACCTTATAAAGTCACTAAAATAAATGGGCTCAAACTTTCCTTATATTGGGTTGAGCCTGATATAATCATATGATAAATTCCCTTTGGTTTCCATGAAGTGATAAATTCCACTTCTTAATGCTTACATTTTTCCTTTTATTGATGGTCATTGTTACTGCTTACATACTTCTACTCTGTATGGACCCGTAATTACAGGGTCTTGTGAAGAGAGAAACGCGATTCACGTCCAAGTGTCCTGCAAATGAAATCATGTCTAAAATTGAGGAAACTGCCAAACCACTAGGTTTTAATGTCCACAAAAAAAATTATAAGGTATTCATATCATTCTTCTTCATTTCCAGACTAATTTTCTCCATTCTTTGAATGGCTATGTCTATTCCTCTTGTAACACATAATGGTTATTGGTAATCATGTATACCAGATGAGATAATGTAGTAATTATTTTTGATAGTTTTCATTTGTTTTATTCCAGATGAAACTACAGGGTGACAAGACAGGGAGAAAGGGCCAACTTTCTGTAGCTACTGAGGTTATGACTTAATTCTTTGAACAAAATGAAAAAACCCCTTCCTTCTGTTCTTGTAGTTTTCAGTATGTAGTAATGTTATCCAAACTGTGTGTATCATAACTTTCTTCCTAGAGCCATGCCTTTCTATTGAAAATTTTCATGTGGAATCCCAATTAAACTATTCTAGGTTCCCCATTCAACTCTTTAAGGCAGAATGAATGTTGAAGATCCTCCGCTTCCATTGCTTATGTTGCTGCTAAACTAAGTCTGGCAGTCCCGAGTATTGGCTGAAACAGACAAGCATTTTTAATTAAATCATCTACGTCTACTGAAATTTCATCCACCTGGAACTAACATATGGAGTAAGTTGAACAAGGCAGCAGCTATACAATAAGATGTGAGCATTAGGTGCTTATGTTTTGCACCAGTAGAGCATCCAAGTAAATGCAACCAGATATGACCTTAGATAATAGGGAAAGGATATCCGTAGGTCACAGCTTAGCCATTATGAGCACATCATCTTGCACCTCTCTTGCTTATTATCTCCTTTCTTTTGTCTTGGAATCAATTTATCCACAGCTTAACAATCGTTACATTCTCTTTCTTTAAATGATATGAAGATTTTAATGCTTTCTTTTATTCATATTAATTGAGTAGTCATTAAATGATTTTATTCTCTGACTAAAAGGCGAATAAGGTGTCCTAAAACTCCTATTCATATTGCACATATGATAGTTGCCACAAAATACTAGTAATTAGATTCTCTAGGCTTAATAGTGCAGAATTTATAATGAATTTTTTTCCAAAAATTATTGTACTGGCCGATCATACAGAGTTTGGAGATTACTATTTCTTCCTTCTTTCTTCTGTATTTTATTTTGACTACCCTGTTAATTGGCTGTAATGCATTAACGTTTTTGCTCTCACGTCCGGGTTTTCACAAAACTGCATTAGGTGAGAGTGATTGATTGATCTATTCACTTTTCTTCAGCAAGCCAAATGCAATTCAAGCATAATTCTTTGTACAATATACTTTTCATGTAGTATCAATCCTGAAGGAGGGAAGTAGAGCTCAAAGTACCTGTTTATACATTACTTCTGCTAAGTCTAGACTGGATTAGATCTTAGCAGATGAAAAATCCTGGATATTTTATTTTCCTTCTCTCTAAAAGAGTATTAAGCTGGTTCTCAATGTAATTCTCCTCTCTACTGTTAGTGCCTTTTCCTTTTCTGTCTTGTGCTTGCATGCCTTTATTACATTCGTCAGAGATACGGATCGGTCTGATTATTTGGTAACCAGGCTCCTAGTTATTTATGGTGTCTCTTTAGGTGAAGGAATCGGCTTGACTTCTTACCTGTTTTTGTTTTTTTGGTTGTTTGTTCTTTCCTAGTTGTTTTATGTTGACTTTTGAATGTTGATCATCTTGAGAAGAAAGCAGTTTCTTCACTTTTCGGAACATGCAAATCCTTCTCCAAGAAGATATCTTGCCATGACAGTATTATATATGAGAATTATTTTTCCAATCTTTGGAGAGTGGTCAGTGGATATTTTACTGAAGAAAATGAGCATCCTTTTTTTTTTTTTTTTTTTTTCCAAACTATTGTTATTATTATGTTCGTAGAGTAGTTTGGTAGACATTAACCATTGACCTTTTTGTTCATATTTTGCTTTGTTTTGTCTGAAAAGTTTTTATGTGATAGAGAAAAAATATGAGATAACTGAACACATTTTTGATATGCTATTTTCAACTCAACTTCAGGTTTTCGAGGTAGCTCCGACCTTGCATATGGTAGAGCTCAGGAAAACAGGAGGTGACACATTGGAGTTCCACAAGGTATGTGGGCTGGTAACCTTCTTTTTTTGCATATCATATCTGTGGAGGTGAAATTGTTGGGGGCTAATAAAAGATTATTGAATGTAGTTCTACAAAAACTTCTCTTCGGGACTGAAGGACGTTGTCTGGACGACGGAGCAACAAGCTGATTGAATTTGCTCTAGGGGGTTTTTAGTACTTTAGTTTGCTCTGAGTCAACTTCTATATATGGTGTTTCGAAGTCATGGGATACTTACTATGTTAAGGGAGATGGGGGTTTTAGGTGGGTTTTTGAATTTGAAGGAAAATATGAAGATCAGAATACGTTCTTTGCCCATTGTATATTTGTTTATTCTATATTTTACTTTTTTTTTTTTTTTTTTTTTTTGGATGAGTCTATATTTTACTTTTTCTACCTTGTGATGATATTATATGTATTATAATATGGGTCTTGCAAAAAGTGGAACTCATACTATCTTCCCACATGCATTTGGGGAATTTCTAACATTATCAGACAATGCAAGTGCAACCATACTTGTAATTCTTTACTTTATCACTCTCAACCGGTAATTCTAATAACACACTCTCACGCACATATATATATATATATATATGCGTGTGCGTGTGCGTGTGCGTGTATCACATGTGTGGTGGTAAAAGGAAACAGATGACACATATGGAAGGCGTAAATTGGATGCACCAGAAAGAATAAAGTCAAATTAGTCTTTAAAACAAGTTTTGGTAAGACTAATATATATATATATATATATATTGCTGTAGTAGTTGATACTTGAGACTACAACACTATTTTTTTTACTTATCATACAGTGAATATATTTTTAAAGGTATTTTCACTTATCATTTTAAGAAATTATGTTAATATTTATTATTATTTTTTTTTTATTATACTTTTAAATTATTTTTATTTTTTAAAAATAATTAGAGAGGGAGAGAGAGAGAAAAAGAAATAGCACAAGGATGATAGGAGGAAGGGATGGGGAAGGCTGGAAATTGAAAGAAAAGTGGATGCCGACAAATACGAGGAGAGGAGGGTGTTTGTGCAATTAATGCAATTGTCCTTGGTGTTTGTATTGGTAAGAGTCTAAGAGAGACGTAGGGCGATTGCCAAAACTTTTAAAGCTAAGTGGTTAACAGTTAGGAGGCGAGGTAGGTAGAAATGTAGGTCTGGTATTTCAATAAATTTTTGGTTTCCAAGGAAAATACCGTCTCCGTCTGGGTGGTGTGGAGGATATTCGAAAGAATATGGTATGGTATGGTGGGCATGATTACGGTGTTTCCATACTAAAAGACTTAAAAAATAATAGTATATATTACGACGTGTCAACGGGTCCAATCGAATTCGAAACTACTAATTTTGTATTTAAATTTATTTAAATTTGAGAAAATATTTTTAAATCCGTACCCTACTCGATATCGGTCAGATCCAAATAATTTATACCTATACTCGACCTTATTTGGTCTCGGATCCGAACCAAATATACTTTACCCGAAATTTTATTTTATTTTAAAATAATTTAATTATTTTAAATTAAATATTTATATTTAAATGTGTTATAATATAATTTATATTATTATAATAAATTATAATAGTTAAATTATATTAATAATTGATAATTCATACAAACTAAATTATAAATTAAAATATAATATTTTAAAAATTATCAAAATTGTGAAAAAGAATATAAAGTTAAAATTAAAAAAAATAATATAAAATAAATAATAAAAAATATATATATTCAATATATTTTTATTAATTTAATAAAAAAAAAATTTCAAATATTTTAACACCATAATTATTATAATATATTTAATTTTAAAAATTATTAGATAGGATATGTATCGGGTACAATATTTATGATTTTGTACTCGCACTCAATTAATATTTAATTTTTGAGTATGAGTATGAAAAAATTAAACCCGTACCCAAAATTTTTAGAATTAGAGTATTTTGGACCCAGACTCTGTGTATATATATATTTTGTGGACGCACAGGGAAAATAGCACCGGCGATCTGATGGAAATGCATGTGCGTTGTTGATCTGATGGAGTCTGTCTTATGACTGTCATTTGTTAATTGTTGGGCTAATAACATCTTTGACAATTCCTCCTTGGGCGTTGGTGGGTGCGGGGGCCCGGGGTTAGATTACACTTCAGATTACATGCATGAATGAGAAAAAAGTCAGCACCATCCATCTCTATATATGCTGATTCATTCCTTCAATGTTGTTCATCCCTCCTTCCTTACACTTTTCCTCAAATGAAAGAACAAAAGACTGCGCCGAAATTAATAATCAAAGATTTTTTTTTTTTTAGTTTCTTTGTCTGCCCTTTTATTTTAAATTTGTTCTAAAATAATAATAATAATAATAATAGAAGACTTTAGTGCATGTAGTAAGTATGTTGTGATCGATTATTACCAAAAAAAAAAGGAGAAAAATGGAAATTTGATGTTGTTGGCCAACCTGTCGCACACCCATGATCTCTTCCTCAGAACGCCACGTTGGGTCCCTTTGAATTTGATTATGATCCATTTTCACATGACAAAAAATTTGACTAACGTGGAAATTTTCTGTTGCTCAAGTTGGCAGTTATACCTTACCTGTATCCACCGCCCATTTTAAAGTTCTCCCTCCACTTGGACTCTCCTTAGTCGTTATCGTCACGCGCCTCTTCTTCCTTCTTCTGCTTCTCTCAATCTTCAGCCATTTATCAACTTTAGCTTTCTTTTTTTTTTGGCCTTTTCACTTTTACAGTTTTACTCCCTCTCTAAACACATTTTTATATTTATTTATAAATAACATTTCTTTTCCATTTATTTTACTAATAAAATATCTTCTTCTTCTTGTTTTAATATATATATATATATATATATATATATTTTTAGCAATTATATATATTTTTATTTAAATTTAATATTTTAATATCCCTGACCTTATACATATTAAAAACATGTTATTAATATTTTTTTAAAATATATGAATTTCATTAACCAAAAAAAAAAAAACTATAAAAATAATGCTAATTAATTTTCTTTTTAACTTCGTTGCGTTTTTTTTCCTTCTCCAATTTAAGTTATATATTTTTATACTTATATTAATAATTATTGTTTAGTTTAGTCCTTTAACAAATTTTTATTATTTAGGTCGATCTTAAAATCTTTTTTTTTAATAAATTAATCTTTTAACTAATTTTGATTGTTCAAATCGATTTTTTTAAATAATTAATAAGTTTTCAAAAAAAAAAAAATTATATTTCTTAGATACATAATTATTATTAAGGGACAAATTATTATTTTATTTCAATTTTATGTACTTTTAAGTTCATTCAATTTTGATGAACATTATTTTGTATAACAAAATTTTAAAATTTTATAAAATAAATTACGGAAGTCTTAATAAATATAGGTTATTTAACAATTCATTACCTTTTTAATGCTTATATGTATAAACATATATAGAATTTTGATTGAAATTTAATAATTATTAATTAAAAAATTTAATTTAAAGAAAAAAAAAAAAAAATCAAATTGTGTAATAAAGAATGGTTAAAAAACTATGCAAGACAATTATCTGATAAATTAATCATCGATCAATACGAAACATTTTTGTTTTTATTTTTAGAAAAACAACTTATACCATAAATCATAGTAATTATTTGTTTTGTCTTCCACGAAACGCCATGTGGGTCCCAAGTCCCAACCATCTCTGCATGGCTCATGTCTCATTTTCAAAACCCTTTCCTTTGTTATTTTGTAAAATTAATAATTAATACACATTAATTATTTTTTATAAATATATTGATATTAATAAGTAATTTTAATTTTTTTTTTTTTGTTTTACTAAAAAATATCTTGAATTTTATAAGTCTAAAGTATATAAAAATTTATCTAATAATTAAAAATATTCTCAAAATCAAACTATCATCAAATTGATAATAATGTAGATTCAATTACTCACTAATCAATGGTAATCAAATTGGACTGTAATTTATAACAAATATATATATTACATTATATATTTTAAATGACTAAAATTTATAATTTCTTTTAATATTGTTTATAAAATTATAAAACAAAATAAATTTTGACAAATAAATTCATCTCAAAATATAATTACAAAAATATTACGTACATAATTTAATAAATACAAATTATACAATGAACATAAATTAACTATCCTGAGGTTGCATATATATATTTGAAAGAAAACGTGAAGAAAAGAAAAAATTCTTCTAAAATAACAAAAGAATATCATTTCATTTAAATTGGCTAGTGAATGGTTAAAATTATTATTAATTCCACTAATGCAATTTAATGATATTTGATTGGTTTGATAATTCAAATTAAAATAAACTAAAAAAAATGAATATTCTAGGATTGATGACTCATTTCTCCTAATAAGATTTATATTCGTCGCACTCATGTTTTAGATGATTAGTTATATTAAAATTTATAAAAAAAAAATTTATCAATATAAAAATATAAAAATATATTAAATTAATTCATTACTATGTTAATTAACGTAGGATTTATTTTCTATTCATATATATATATATATATATATAAATAGATAATATGAATGTGCATATGTTAAAATTGGACAAGTGGTACAATATAAAGTAGGTTGTCCAAAACAAATGAAACTACACATAAATCCCAACTAGTTTTGTGTTTTTTTTGGGCAACAAGTGGAATTGATATTTGGGAATTGGGACCATCGTTACTGATATATACATGAAGGAAATCACATGGCCACTTGCTGCTGAATCAAAGCCCAGTCCCGCAATTTCCTTCACCAATACATATCATATAATATATATATATATATATATATATATACCTCCCCGCTTGAATTATCAATTAGTACCATACATTATCCTGTAATAATAATAATAATAATAATAAACATAAACCTGTGTGATTGACCTATCTATCTATCTAATAAAAATTAGAAGATATAATCTAACTTTTCGCATGTCTTATACCAACCAAATTATAAAATCTTCCCTCTACTGTCATTGATGTCCTTTGTATTCACACGAAATTTTGACTGATTTCATGTTTCACGTATTTTTAGTGGTATAATATGTAAATTCATAAATTTTGTACCTAAAATATAATTTATAATGCAATTTTATGACAAATTTTTATTATTATTATTTTTTTTTAAAAAAATTATGTTTTTACACAAAAGCCAAATATTTATTAGTATTTGTGTACGTATTAATATTTAAAAAAAAAAAAAAAAAAATCAATTTTGCATTAAAAATAAAGAGATTAAAGTTGATTGCCTTAAATTGATGGTGAAACCAAATAACTAAATTGGGGAGAATTAGCTCGAATTCGTCAACTGGTATTAAGTGGTGGTAGCATGCATGTTTGGAACTTGCAAGTAGGGATGGCAATTAAAACCATACCCGATGGAGAACTCGTATACCGACCCCTTTTTGATCGGGGAATCCTTGCTTTGACCGGGTTCGGGGATGGGGACGGTGATTCCCCAAAACAAAAAATAGGGAATAGAGGCGGGGATGGTATTCATCATTAATCCCCGACCCTGCCCCCATCCCCGTCCCCGCAAAATATATATATAATATTT
>JAXGGT010000172.1:538165-555424 GCA_035583425.1 Marsdenia floribunda | reverse complement strand
ATTCATCATTTCCCAGTACTAGAACCATACCTGAGCAGCAGCTGCAGAATGATCTGACGTAATTTTTGGATCGGCCCTAACCAGAATAATAAATATACTTACCATTATTATTATTATTACAGCATCTTCTTCTTACTTTTTTTTTTTTTTTTTTAATTTTTAAGTACTACTACTAAGTTAAAGGTGGTAGATATATAGGCACAAACAAGTGCTTCAATTGAAAGTTGTAAACACTAAATGAATTACTGGATGGATGCAGGATTACAATTAGTTTACGAATACGAATTTATTTATTATTATTATTTTTGAAGGTTGGTTTTATTATTATTAATTTATTATTTTGATAAAAATACATATAATTATTAATTATTAATTTTGAAATATAAGTCTTGAAATTAAAGACATGACTAATTATATATATTTATAGGTTGGACTGTCGCAGATGTTAATTTAATTATGTTATTATTATTATCATTATAGAATAGGTGAAGTGAAAGTGAAACTAATAATGCATTTGTTGGATTAACGCTAATTCCCATGAAAGAGCAGTAATGGAATTTTTCACTTTTGTTAACGCATAATTAACCCCCACAGCATTTAAATATTGTAAAGGAAATTGCGAAAATTAAACATTAATTCGAGTATATACATTTATTTTTTTATCTATTAGCCAAGAATATATGCGCATATACATATACATATACATATTTGTCTTAACCTCTGCTTTATTTAGCAGCTATTTTAGAGCCTAATTCACTTCTCTTAACTCCTCTTAACCAATTAAACCCCTTAACACTTAGGGAAACGAATGAATTGTTGGTAGAGAAAAATATATTTGTTTAGCCCAAGAAATTAATGTGATTTCAGCAGCCCAAATACTAATTCGAGCTCTGGGCCCATCTTTTTCTCTTTTATTATTTATTCAGGCAAATTGGCAAGTTTAAGTCCCCCAAACTATCGCACTGAAATAGATTCATAAATTATTTTTTTATTTAAATAAATTCTAAATTATTCAAATAGTGTGAAATAAGTTTTTTTCGTCTACTGTTAAATTAAAAAAAAAAAGTCCAAAGACATTTTGATCTTTTTATTTGCATAATATAAAAAAAAAAAAAAAAAAAAACAAAAGACCAACGCCTCTTCACCGGAGATCTTGGCTGCTGCTCTTGCAACGCCACCACCTTCTTTCCTAAGGCCATTACCCTGCTTGATCTTGATGTATATTAAAGCTGAGATGCATTTTTTTTTTTTTAAAAAAAAAAAAAATAAATAAAATCACAGCTATATATATTTATAGTGGAACTTGTTATTAGTTCTTGAATGAATCTGACGAAAGGTATCCCGTTTGATTCTTCCATTGTTTCATTATTTTTCTGGTTACATATACATTCTAAAAAGAGAAGGAGAAAAGGAGAAGAAGGTACAATACAGTGATCCACTAGTGAATATTGTACAACTTGTACATTGCATAGAAGCATGTGTTTTCCTGTTTTCACTGCCCCTTTTGATGGTGAAATATCATCTAAACATTCATCGTAAGAGAGGTAGTACTGGTTTGTTCCTTTGGTTTTTCTCAGCGCCTTTGAGAATTGGAAGCTTTCAAATTTTAGGTATACCATGATTTACGTGTGTGAGTGTGTGTGTGTTCCTCTTGTGTGGATCTGAGGACTCTTCACCAAATGGATGATGGACAAAAGATCCCCCAATTTAAAGAGTCCGCTTCTTCTATTTTGTTTTTACATGCTGGATTTTCTTTCCAATCATAACTTTCATGGTCATTCGGATCCAAATTATCTGTAAATTCATTACAATCATTCTTTGTCTTCCATGTTAAATTGAATTAAATTATTACTTATTCTAAAAGTTTAAACTGATAAAGAAGAGTGAAATTTATTCTCTTAACATTCCTCTCTTTCTCTATCGCCCCCACACATACACAAATAAAACGGAAAAAAAAAAAAAAAAAAAAAACCATTAAACGTTTCAAACGGGTTATCTAGTTAGAATTTGGAAGGAGATTGTTGTGGATTAAAAAGAAATAGAGAACTCCGAACTAACAGGGCTTACAGCAGCACAGCTGCACGGCGTCGCACATTGGCAAACGAAAAGCTTCAATTTAATTATTTATGTCCAGTTCAACCCTTTATCCTCCGCTCCCCTACATCATCATGACATGTCCACTCAAATTTTAACAAACCTCCCCCTCACCACCGAACTTCCATATTTAAACATCACTCGTTTTTTTTTTTTTTTTGGTTTTTTCCCTTATCCCATGTTACTTTTTATTGTTATTATGGAGTGATGAATGGATCCCCCTGCCTCACCCTCACCCGCCCAACAATAGGTAGGAAACATACGAAGACCGGCGAGGCAACAAATCCAACATGTCCTTGTGGCCTACGTCGGCTCTCCCACCTCCCTCATCCAGGCCTTGTAGCATCTACCTCTGCACCACAGCCATCTCACCCCACTCCCTGCAACCACCGCCACCTCCGACGCTCAACAAGAACCATCCAAAATATGCTCTCCCTGGCCAATCCCTTCTCCCTGCTTTCACTTCCTACGCAAAGCGCCACTCCCACTCCTCCGGATTGCCTGACGATTCAACCGGACAAAAAAGGCCGCTGAGTGGCTCTGACGTACTCTGGGCCTTAGAGAGAGCTACTGCCCAGAAATCCAAGAAAAGGATAAAAGACGTCTCCTTTACCTCTGGAGACCCAAACATTGGACCAGATAAGGCTCCCGCCGACTGCACCAACGTTCGTCCCTTATCCGTCAAGACTGAATGGAGCATTCGCCTCAAGCGGCTGGAACAGAGGCTCCAGCAACTTATGGATGCTTGACGATGATAATAGCCCTAGCCCATTTCCCTACATCGTTACGTTGTTTCCCCTTTTCATCTATATATGTATATAATTAATTAATTTTGCCAATTGTCAGGTTCAATTCTTATAATCCTTCCAACCAAAAAAACCACTAAAATCCAGTGCTAATTTGCAGAAGTTCAGTTTTTTCAGTGTGACATGAAAAATAGGTCAATCTCAGTACCAGTGCTCAACACACTTTCAAAACTCCCATCCCCTCGAAAATTATTATTTAATGATAATACGTTTATCTATTTACGACACAAATTATCTTTTGAATTTAAAGTACCGTATAATCAATGCATCCTGAACTTGGAAATGTCTTCCCGGGAATCTTCTTTCTTTCCATGAATCTCAGTATTTCCTTTTGGGAAGAAAAATAAGAACTACGATACCCCTCAGACAAACCATATTCACATATTCTTCCAAACCAACTTGAACAGCTAAATACCATTACCATTGGCAGAGCTATAAGCAGATGAGATTCGTAAGCATACACTGCCATCTAAGAAAATCAAGATATTTCTTGATGTACCAATCACACAACCAATTATCAAATCAACCTTCAATAATTGTTAAGTCAGATAAACAAAAGCACATATTATGTCCATCCACCCCAACTAAGCACTTATATCAACTGCAAACATTCAACTTCATTAACCTATTCAACAAAATAAAACACCAGCATTTGAAGTCAATGCCACCAATCACTTCCATCACCAGAGACCATATAGCATGACAAATATGACATTGAACATGTATTGCTGCCTCCGTTAGCATCCCTCAGCTGCTCAGCTTCACAAATACTTCTCGGGTAAATTGGCAATAAAAATAAAAATAAAAATAAAATGGTGAGCACATGATAGATAAATGGGAGACTGGATATAGTCAGTGGCCTCTGTTTGTTATGACACCTAAAGCATAAGTTGCGCCTAACGGTTAGTTTCTTCTTTAGTTTTTTCTTTTCCCCACTGATGATCTAGATTTTCCTTTTTCTATTTTCTTTTTTTTTCTTTTCCAACACACACCACCCCCCCCCCCCCACCACTCTTTTTTTTTTTTGGTTTGTCCCTCCAGATCGAGATTAAATAAGGTGGCAAAGAAAGGTGCAGAGTGGCTGTGATAGCAGTATATACTACAACTCTTGAAATTGCTTCCCTTGCAGCTCAATCACTTCTAATAAGGCCGATATCGTCTGTTACGACCGGAATCATCACTGCTGCCACTAGCTCCTCCACGCCCTTGCGTTCCAGCAGCTCCATTTGTTCGATCATTCCGTCTAGGTCTTACTGCTGGCATCTGCACTCCAGGCTGTTGACTGCAGAATCTTACAATCAGCAACAACACTATATTCACATAAGAAAGATGCACAATAGAATCCAACTTACAGTACATAGCCAATTCGACCATCAGGTAAAACCATCGGTACCATCTGCATACCCGCAGGCATTGGTCCCCTTCCATAAATCATAGGCTGTTCACAGGTATATGGCATGTGAGAAAGCAGAGAGTTACAAAGGCCCAGCATTCATGAGACAGGAGAATTACTACCTGCTGAAATCCGGCAGCTGCACCATATCCAGGTGCCAAATGCCCATAGGGAGCCACAGGAAAAGCACCATATCCGGGAGAAGGTATAAAATTTGGATGTGGAGAACTAGGCAGGTTAGCCACATCAAACTTCTTTTCTGCCTGAGGCTTTGCAAAAACAACTTCCAAAGCCTGACCTGTACATAGACGACGACGACTAATTTGTAAAATTACAAGTCCAAGAATCGAAGGAATGCAACAATGGTACTGCATGACTTTAGGTCCAGAAAAGCACTTCTGGGGAATAAATTTCTTTCACAAACCCAGCGGCCCCATCCATATCATTTCATACTCTAAAGTTTAGATGATAATCATTAAATAATGTAATACTAAGTGAAGGATATTGTCATAATGCGGTAAGCCACAAATATGATTCCTTCTATCACTAATATTGCACTACTAGAACATTCCAGATCTTTTCAAATTTAACCTATTTGACGTGTTTCAAGGAACCAGAGAGACAAGGAGTGTTTTGGCTATTTAAATATGATATGAAAGTGTTGTGAACGTAGAGAGTAGAAATTGGCTGAAGAAGTGTGTTAAAATGAAGGGAAGATGTCAAAAAGTTAACACGGACACCATGAAAGTTCAAATCTTTAAGAACCTCCAGAAGCAAGGGCATAGATTTATAGTAACAACAATCTCAGTGGAAATCAGTAAGAAGGACTCATAGAACAGCACAACCTACCAGTAATGTGTGTGAATGACAATTTAATTTTAAATCAAAAGTCATATTCATTATTCATTACTACAATAGTTCAATTTCTGTTTCACAATGAACTACTCACAAAAACCATTATGCAAACCGCCAAAGCACATAGGCATATTAATATGTATCTATGTATATTATGCAAATATTCAAGAGAATACCATTAATTTCATATTTTTCTGTCTCTTTGACGGCTTTCAAAGCACTTGACCTCTCTGCATAATGAACAAATCCAAAGTCACGTTTGCCTCCACTTTTGGCTGGTGGCATAACAACTTTAGTAACTTCCCCATGACGTTGGAATAATTCCTTCAACTGGTCAGTAGAGGTATTCTCCGGTATGTTCTTCACATAAAGAGCCTTTACCTGGAAAAGCCAGCAAGTACCATGAATTTTTGGCATTAGCAGAATCAAGTTAATTATCCAATACATGATATGCAATCTAAACCGACAAAACCCAATAGATTATCAGCAAAGAAAAAACTGGTCCCAAGAAGTTGAGTTGATGAGAGAAATTAGCAGCCATTTGATTTGACAAATGATTGCCTCCAATAGAAAAACTCCTTACAATAAGCAACGGGAAAACTTTTTAACTTAGTAAAAGAAGGCATAGAATCCAATACTTTGTGTTTATTCCATATCATCTTCTATACCAGCCGACAAAGTAATTACTGATCAAAACCATATAGCGCACAAAATGTATGCATGTGTGTACCAAAGAATCTCAATTACAGAAATTTTTAAGACATTATAATTATCCTCAATATGCTATTTGATCCTCTTTGAAACTCCAAATATTGCACTATTCACAACTAAGAAATCAGTCAGTGTGTGCTTCTTCCATATTAAGTAGGTCACATAATGGTACAAGTTAATATTAGGATCCCACAAAGCAAATGCCAATCCTTCCAAACAAAGAAGCCGGGATCTCAACTTTACGAATCTCATACACCTGGTTAATTATTGGATCATATATTAAATAGTAATAAATTCAAAATTAAACTTTAGTAAGTCAAGGATTCTTGTAAATGAAAAACAAATAGAACTTTAAAACATATACTAAGCCTAACCAATCAAAACTAAGCCCAGTTACCAGGTTGCTCATTCAAACTTATTATCCAATTCATTTACCATATCTGACATGTTGACTGATAGATACACATTCAGACCTGTCACTAACATGACCAGTTAACCGTATGTAATGCTACTTCTGGTAGCTGAGTTACTGGTCAAATAGTGAGAAATGTTAAAATAAGAAAAACTAAATGCTTAGATGTCGATTGAACATTGGATATTAATGTGGGTCTAAGCCATAATTTCAGATGGCAAAGTTGAGGAGTTCTAGAACAATTTTCCTTCACGAACATTTTGTATTTTATAAGGCGCAGATTTGTAATACTAAACAGTACATAACTAAGGGAATCAAAATTAACAAGGTGGTCACTGGAAGGCTGTAGCATCAACATATTAAACCTCTGAAGATCACATTAATAGAACTGAATGGACAACAACAATTAAACTGATCACTATAAACTTCACAAATTGCTTTATAGAAGTGGTAAAATCTTGTAATTCATCATTTCCCAGTACTAGAACCATACCTGAGCAGCAGCTGCAGAATGATCTGACGTAATTTTTGGATCGGCCCAGCTGATAGTTGGAGTGTTATTATCTAGCTTAAAACTACCATTTGACATTCTCTGCTTTGAGAAATCGGCACATGCATTGTTGTAATACTCAACAAACGCAAAACCACGGTTACGGCTAGGATTTTGAGGATCCTATATTATAGGGTAGGATGTGATGAGATTAAATTCACATTTTAACATCCCAATACAAAACCATAGTCATGTTGCTTTCAAGTTTATACAAAAAGATTTCACCTTTATGAGCTCTATGTTTTCAGCTCCGGGACCAGTCTCATCAATGACTTTCTTAAAATCACTATCAGTCCAATTCTTTGGCACATTACCAATAAACAATCTATATTTTGTTTCTGACAGTGAGCATCTCAGTGTTCTACCCTGTAAGAGTTGATACAAAGAAGTTACGGGAAGCAAAAGTAATAAAAAATAAAAAAATTACTGAAAGTACAAGATAGTAAAAAAGATAACAAAAGTTACCTTGAATTCTTTGTTATGTAGCTCTTCAATGGCTTTTTGTGCTACATCTTTTGTTTTAAATGCCACAAAGGCAAAACCTTTGCTTTCTCCAGTATCCCTATTCTTCATGACTCTTATCTGCCAAATATCAAAGTATTAGTACCATATACAAGAAGATGGGGAGTTAAAAAATATATATATACCAAGGAGATGAATAAGCAACAGATGGATCACAGACCTCAAAAATTTCACCTATAGAGTCACAAAGATCCCTCAGGTCTTCTTCAGAAACATCTCGAGGAAGTCCACCAATAAAAACTTCAGACCCATGAGCAGGAAGAGCAAGAAGTTCAGCATGCTCACTAGTATCTCCTGAATAAGAGGGAGCTTTGGGCTCCTGTTCCTTTTCCACCAGTTCAGTTCCAATGTCACTTCTATCAGGTTCCAGCAACTGCTCTTTCCCACTGTCCCCTTGTGTCATTTCCTCATGTTGGTCTTCTCCATTATCTTCACCCGCTTCCGCAGATGCCTCTTCTTCTATCTGTTCTTCCACATCATCGTCTTCTTCGATGTAATTGTCATCATCAAGATCTACGCGGTCCTCAATTTCAGTGTTATCTGCCATTGCTACAACACGTCCCAGGTTTTATCATCCAAAACTCAAGTTCACAGACAATTTCTGCAAGCTCGAAGCACGAACGTTACACAAGTGATGAAGTTGACATACACGAAGTGCACAGAAGAATGCAATATGAAGAGCCTTGAGATGTAGCTCCAGGAACAAACTAAGAGAAGTTAACAGGCCAAGTGAAGTGGAATTGAAATACAACCAATAGGTAACCATAAATGAGAAAGAGTAGGGATAAATTACAGATATGCATTGTGGTCATAATTTAAACCAAAAAATAGTCAATTTTCAAAAGATTCCAATTAAAAGTAAATCCAAGCAACCAAAGAAGAAAGTATAAACATGTGTACATAGAAATAAAAACCTTGCAGTAGATAACAGTGGGTTGAACCTAAATTTGCTCCAGTGGGAAAAACAAAATTCTGAAGCAGGCAAAATGAAAGCATCAACACTGAAGCAGAAAGTTAAATGATTTGCAAGCAAGAGATGACTTTCATATGAGATCTTCACTTAAAGGGAGAAAAGATTTAGGAAAAGCATATAAATGACCTTAACAGAAAGCACATGATCGATAGTATTAAAAATTTCAGACATATAAATAAAATCTGTCATGGTAATAGGGATGAAACACTGATCCGCTATAAACCCAAATATTAGAAACTATTAGTATACTGGATAACCCTGAAGCCATCTTATCCAATTAGAAGAGAGAAAATCCAATAATTCGGAAGCAGCTTATCGAATAGCAAAGTAGGCCGACCAAAATGAACCCAGAGACACCGAACCCATATTAATGAACTAATAGTGGTGTGGGGAAAGGGAAAAAAAAAAATGAAAGGACAGGCAAATTGAGTTGAAAATAATCGCTAAAAAAAGAGATACCTCTGAAAACAGAAAAAATGCAAGGGCGAATCATCGAAGTTCAGGTTGAGCATAAAGAAAAAGAAAAAGAGAAAGGGCCACATATAGAGCTTGAGAGTGTATATATACGGGAACAAATTCAAATGACGAGTGAGACTTCGCATACCAAAAAGAAAAAGAAAATAAAACAATCTGTTTTTCCTTTTCATGTGGGTTTCATACAGAGAAAATTTTGCTTAAACAGATTTGGTACTCTCGTCTATTCTTGCGTGAGTATTGGGCGGTAGACTGTGGAGTAATCCAAGGGAGGGAGGGAGGGAGGGAGGGAGGGAGGGAGGGAGAGAGCTATACCTGAGGAGTGAAACACAGACGGACTCCTCTCTCTCTCTTTCTATCTCTCCCCTCAACTCTTCCCTTTCACCCCCAAATATATAATTCTTCACCCTAATTTGGCACATCTCATCGCATCGAGCCTGTTCCACCCTCTTTCCGTGATTTCATGACCAAATGGGGGTAACATGGTCAATTCAATACTTTTCTATTTTTCATTATTTAGATCAATTTTAAATTGTTTTTTCTGTGATTTCATGACCAAATGGGATTAAAATAGTCATTTCATACTTTCATTTTTTATTATTTAAATTAATTTTATTTTAAAATTTTGAGTATTTATTTATATCTTTTATTATCAAAATTAATTATTTTAAAAAATATCAAAATTTTTACATATATATTAAAATATAAACAATGAATTATAACTATTTTATTAATATAGAATTTTTAATATAATAAAATATTATTCAAATAGTAGAAATTTTATTTATAATTAAAGATGTATATATTAAAGTTGAATTAAAAAAGAAAAAGATAACAAGGTGGTAATCTAGTAATGTGACTCTCTTTATTTAAATGTCTACTTTTTACGTGGAAAATTTGAGTTTAAATCTCACTAAGAATCGTCTTATATTGAATTTCAGTATTATAATATTGGGGAATTTATTCTCAATTCGTAAATAAAATTATCAAATTAAAAAATAAATAAATAAAAAAACACGTGGGAACCTTTTGCATAACTTGACTAAAACGGTTTTGGAGCAGAGGAAGTGTACCAATTGACATGCGGAAGAGGTGGCAATTGCACGCACCTGACTCACAACTGGGCTTCTTTTAAAAAATGCTTCAACTTTATCCAAAGGGCCGGGCCTAGAGGAGGTGGAGCTACAAACTCCTACATTTAAGACTATTTGTTTTACAGGCCCATTCCAAATACATAACATGGTAAGTTGGACTTAAGATGGATACTGTACATTGGTCTGGATGCTTCTTTTTTCTTGTCTATGTAAGAAAAATAGTTGAATTTAAGGAAAATTGACCGGTTTAACCCTTTGACTATTTTTATTAATTAATATAAGTTTATAATTTTTTTTTAAACCTGTTAAGTCTTGCATTTTTTTACAAGCAGCCTGTTAAGTTTTTTCGACCAAAAATTTGAATTTTTTGGCCAAAATTCATCTTTAAGGGCAAAATTGTCCTCTTGAATATTATAAAACTGTGAACTTAGACTAATTGTAGGGTCTTATAAAGTTATTTTTTTGTATAAAGAGGACAATTTGCAATTAGTCTAAATTTACAGCCTTATAATACTGAAGAGGATGATTGTGCCCCTAAAAAATCATCATGTGTTCGGCATGTGATGAATTTTGGCCGAAAAATTCAATTTTTTTGCCAGAAGGACTTAATAGGCTACTCATAAAAAGATGTAGGACTTAACAGTTTAAAAAAAGATTATGGACTTATGTTAATTAATGAAAATAGTTAAAGGACTAAACTGGCCAATTTTCCTTAAATTTAATTTTTAAAGATGAAATTTTACAATGCGAAATAAAAGAAATAGCACTCATTAAAAAAAAAAAAATAGCAAGCTCTTTTTTTATTGAGGTTTTTTTATTTGTTTCGTAATTCGATATCTTAAATCACGAGTAATACTGTTATTAATTGAATTATGTCTTTTTGAGAGTAAGCTCATTATTAATTAAATTAATTGAGAAATTTTTGAAATTTTTATTAATTTTTGTGTCTCATCATAATAGTTAGGTGTTAAATATTATAATTAATTAAATAATATATTTATTAAATATTTAATTAGTTTAAATATTATCTTTAAAAAAATTTATCGACAATGTATAAACTAAATTTAGATAGAAAAATTTGTATAAACTCATCACTACTTTATATAAATTTGAAGTTTTTAAATAAAATATAAAACTTAACTTAGTATTAGAAAAAATTTTAATGATATTTTTTTTAAGTGTTGTCCTGCCTTATTTAATAACTCGTAAAGAATGAGATGAGATAATGGATCTGATAGTATTAATTTAACTTATATTCACAAAAATGTTATAAGATACAATTATATTCAAGATAAAAATACATTAATTAAAATTTTTTTTTTTTTCTTTACTTTTTTTTTTTTTTTTTTTTTGATAAAGGTTGTGGGTCTATTAATCAAAATCCGAGCGTGCAACAACCATTAAGTACCTCCTCTGTCGCACCACAAAGACGGTGGGAGGAGAGTTGGCTCAATGGAACCACAAAAATCATTTGCAGAAGCCCATTTGACAAGATTATGGGCACATCTACTACATCTGCAGTGTGGGTTAAGAAACCTCCTGCCTTCTGAAATCTTGGATCTACCTCTCCAATCCACAAAATCATCAAGACTATTAAGTGCCATCACAAACGCATTCCCTTCCAGCGTTACTTCTTCAGAACGAAACGCTACTTTGAGAGATTGGATAGTCGCTTCCATTTCAGGGCACAATAATGTCCCATCCATCAAAGTTTAGCTACTATAAGATATTATATTTTGAATCATTTCTTGTTCAAAAAATATTTGATTGGTTAGATACCTAATTGATAGTGACGTGATGTGATATGATTGGTCAAAATACTCTCTCAATTTTATTTGACTAAACTCCATCAATTTCATCCCATATTAATATATGATTCGCTATAGTTATAGTTAATTAAGTAAATTTGTACATTTACCCCCCAAAAAAAAAAAAAGTAAATTTGTATTAATCACCTAAATAATTCTTAATATTTATAAATTTTTACTATCTGCACCTATCTCTCTCTTAACAGCTTATACATTAGCAGGTGACTTAATATCAAAAGTTAAAAGATAAAATTTGTTATGAAATATTATTGAGAGGATTGATACATTTAATCCCTAATAATTTATTTATAAATTTTTGGTCATTCATTTTATATTTATTGCATGCTTAATTAAAAATTAAAAAATAAAATAGCAACAATTAATATATATATATATATATTTAACTATTTTAATAAAAAGTGGATAAAAAATGCAACAAATAAATAATTAATAAACTAAATTATAAAAGAGAAAATTATTAACAACTCAAAATAACAATTTTCCAATGTTATTTATTTTCGAATAATTCGAAGGTACTAATTTTTTACGAGTGATATTTTATAACGTTTTAAGTTACTATACTTTTTACAAACAATTTTATGAGTTATTTTTGTCGAATTTTACACAAACTCGATCATGTCATTGCAGTATTTTTATATTAGTCAAATTAATAAAGATAAATTGATAACTTTATATCTTTGATGATTATTATATAATTTTTTTAAAAATAACAATAATTTCAAAACGGAAGGAAGGAAGTATCGGAGGAGGTCAACTTTTTTCTCACAAAAAACAACAATTTGACATGATCAAATTTGTGTAAAATCTGGTAAAAGGAATTTACAAAATTGTTTATAAAAAGCATGGTAACCTAAAAAGTTAAAATTAAAGAATAATAATAGAATAATTGACTGGTTCAATCTCGTAACTATTTTTGTTAATTAATTAAAGTCCAAAATATTTATTTTTAACCTAGTAAGCTCTATATCTTTTTATGAACAACTTGTTAAGTCATTTCGGTAAAAAATTTAAACTTTTACGTCAAAATTTATCACATGTCGGGTTTCGATAATGATGATCATAATAAGAAAGCAGTAACGATTGTGGCAACGCCTTTTGAAAGGAATAAATTGCACAATAAGTATTTACAATGCTACAAAACTCTAAATTTATTAGGGGTTTAACTTTTCACCATCTACAATGCCCTAGCCATTCTATTTGCTTCTCAGTCCGAAGAGATACAGAGAGAATAATAGTGTTTGGATTGTTTTGCCTCTTCAAAAAATTATCACGTGCCCGATACGTGATGAATTTTGACCGAAAAGTTTAAATTTTTGGCCAAAAGAACTTAATAGGCTGCTCGTAAAAAAAAATATAAGACTTACCAGATTAAAAATAAAAATTTTGGACTTTAGTTAATTAATAAAAATAGTTATGATACTGAACCAACCAATTAATAATGTATAGTGTTACTTAATTACCAATATTTATAGTGTTACTAGCAAAAAGTTTAGTGACTAAGGGTGTGTTTGGACTACCTTTTATTTTGAGTTTTGTACTTGTTTTGAAAATAAATTAATGGTTTTTGTTTAGACAATATCTAAATTAATTTACTTTTAGTCAAATCATAGGGTGTAGGCCTATTAAAATTGTCAAATCATTCTAAAACCAACACTTATCACATCATTTTAAAACCACACCCAATAATTATATTATCATCACCTATAAAATTTACCTCAATTTTCAAAATAAAATTCACTAACTTCAAAAACTTATTTTTTCTCAAAATAAAAATTAGTCCAAAAACAGCCTAAAATCAATATTTTTTCCGATTGGAATATTATTATTATTCTTAATTTCCTACACTTCCCCCGTTCCCCTCTTTGTTCAATGTTTGGGCCTTGGGCAGTATTTTGGGTTTGGGAAGGAAGCTGGGCCAGTTGTCCCTCATGGGCCGTTGAAGAAAAGTTGCAGGCACTAGGCAGGTCACGTCCAGCCATTTAAATGGCAGACTCGTTCCTCAAATCTCAAAACCCTAGCTCTACAATCAATCGCTGCTGCGGCCGTAACTAATCCCTCAGCGTTGCCTGCGACTTCCTTCAGGTAAGGGCTTGTTGTTGATCTTTCGGCAATAGTTACTCTTCCATTCCGTAGCTGTTATGCATTCCTGTCATTTTATCGAGAGAAATCGTCATCTCTATGTTTTGCCTTAATTTGTACTATTCAGATCAACGATGTCGATCAGCGAGCTAGGCTGTACTTACGCCTCTTTGATTCTCTGCGACGATGGCATCCCCATCACTGTTAGTATTAATTCTATGTCTTTACTTAATAATATTAGCTTGTTCATATTTATTATCAATCTACCCACGATTCTGGTCTTTATTTATTATTATTATGTTTCGCATTCTGCAGTCAGAAAAGATCGCTACTCTTGTGAAAGCTGCTGGGTTGACCATCGAGTCCTACTGGCCCAGCTTGTTTGCGAAGCTCGCGGAAAAGAGGAACATAGACGAACTTATCTTGAACGTCGGAGCTGGTGGTGGTGCCGCTGTTGCTGTCGCCGGCCCTTCAGGTGTTCCTGCCGGTGGTGCTACAGCAGAATCCGCAGCCCCTCCTGAGGAAAAGAAGGAAGAACCAAAGGAAGAGAGTGATGACGACATGGGATTCAGTTTGTTCGATTAGTCCATGTGGTATTCCTCTAGTTGCATTTCATGACGCTTCGAAGGTTTAAGTTTTAGTTATAGCAGCCTTATTGATGATCTATTTTGTGCTTCTTTGGTTTTTTTTTTTCCCTTCTCCCCCCGGGATATGTATTGTATCCTGGACTCTTAACTTCTCTGTTAGTGGAAATGGATTGTCATAGAATACAATTTTGTTTTTATTTTTATTTTCTTATATATACTGCGTTTCTTTTGGATGTTTAATTGTCCATCTAAACTAGGATTTATTTCTGTTAGCAAACATGGACTATTTTATGCTTCCTCCTCACACTTGCCTAATATTGCAAGAGTTTCTTTGGTTGCAGTTTTTTGTTTTAAGTAATAGTCCCATGCATGTAACTTAATTATCGTTGTGTTTTTAGTTCTGCATAGTCTCGAAATTGTTTTGCTGGCTACTCATCTCTGAAATATATCTGGCCTTTATATTTTCTTCAACTATAGTTCTGCCATTAGTGCCCGAAATTTCTAATGCAATATTCCAAATGCTCCTGAATATGCAAATATTGTCATTGTCCTAAAGAATAGTGTTCCTGAGCTATACTAACACGTCTAGTGAAAGTGCAACTGCTAGTTGGGTATTTGGGACTGAGATCCTTGGGACGTACGTTTCTGCTTTAGGGGAATCCAATGTTGTTATCCAGGATGCATCAAATTTTATTAGTATGTTTTATAGGCATTTTCTAACTTTCAATATTATCTAGTTTCCTGTAATTTTTGCAAAGAAATTCATTTTAAATGAAGCTTTGGGCAACACGGTTGCAATGCTTTGCTTGGTTTTCGTTTGTTGGGTCATAACTAATGCCTCCATTAATGTAAGTCAATGAAGTAGCGGGATGCATCAAATTTTATAAGGATGTTTTATAGGCATTTTCTAGCTTTCAATATTATCTAGTTTCCTGTAATTTTTGCAAAGAAATTCATTTTAATGAAGCTTTGGGCAACATGGTTGTAAGGCTTTGCTTGGTTTCCGTTTGTTGGGTCATAACTAATGCCTCCTTAAAGGCTGGAGGGTAAGTCAATGAAGTACCTGTGAATTTCGCTGCTGGAGAAGTCTATTTTTTCAGCGATTTGATACGAGAATAGGTTGTTCTTATCATCGGAAACGGCGCATGCACAATCACAGAGATCTTCCTTGGCCCCCAAGTTATGGTTAGGATCTCGAGGGATCTTTTTTGTAGGGGTGTGGGTTTGGAAAATTAAGGAGGGAATCATGGGAGACCTTCAAGTTTTAAGTACCATCTTTTCCTTGCAAGAGTAGATTTTTTATAACAGACGTGTGGTTTCTTTGTCTGACGTATGATGTTTTTCATTACAGTAATGGACAAAAACACATTAAATTAGTTCATCTGCGAAGTTGAGAAACATGTCTTAGCATCGTTTAGAACAACACGAACATTTAACGAGATGATGATTGACAAGACGGAAAAGCGCCTTTAAAATCTTCTAAGAATCAATTATAATTATCGTGGCTAAATAAACAATTACACGTCCAGTCACATTTTTTTTTTTTTAATTCTTTATTTAATTTACCATGTTTAAATTAAAAAAGACAATAGCCTCTAAGATGATGTCAAAACAGAGCATTAAACAACAATCTTCTACTGACAAGGAGGATTGGGGGTTATATTCTATGGTGGGGGAGAGAAAAGACTTTCTTTTTTCATTCACTAATTTTATTCAGCTTTACCTTATTTTTATATAGTGCTCACAATAATTTGTTGAAATCGTAACCTTTTATTTGCATTTATAAGGTGTTTACTTGTCAAGAATTTGTAGACCTAATCCCTTATTGATATTTGTCTAGCATAAATTTAGAATTAACATAATTGATATCTAATCTAACAAAGTTAACTATTTATATAAAACTTGAATAGAAGTACAAAAGGTGGACGATTTGTTTCAATTATTATTATTTTGTTTGATTTTATCAAATTTAAACTCATGATCTTTTGAATCGTATTTTTATCAAATAAGTTATATCTTATTGTCAATTATTGTTATTATTTTTAAAAATTTGGCTAACTTTTAAATCTAGTAAAATATTACATTTACTCATTAAATTATTTACAAGTTTTATGTTTAATCCTTAAATTTTTTATCATATTTTTTAGGTTATTTAATTGTTTACGAGTTTCAAATTTAGTCATTTTAGTTGGAAAAAAATCTTTTTTTTTTTTAACCAAGATAACGACGGCCAACTGGTCACTAGACCATACAAATTTTGGAGCATTAGACTATACAAGATCTTATATTTATTTTAATACATACAGTAATGTGAATCCTTAAATATTGCTTCTACTCAGTTCCTCTTTCTTCATTCTCTCTCCCTCCCTAAACCCTAAATCTTAGAAACCCTGAAAACCTTAAAAATCTTGAAAACTCTAGAAAACTTAGAAACTCGACAAACCCTAAAAACCCTAGAAAACCTAGAAACGCTAAAAATTTTATAAATTTTCAAAATTGTAGAAACCCTAAAAACCAAGAGGTATAGGGTTCGAATCCCATCAATCAATATTTTTAATTTAACTTGGCCAAAAAAAGTTTTTTTTTTTCCTACTAAAATGATTAAATTTGAAATTTGTAAAAAGTTAGATGACTAAAAAAAAAACATAGAACTTCTGAATAGTTTGGTGACTAAATATGATATTTTGTCTTCTGACAATTAAGTGTTATTTTCCGTCAAATTTAAGTCACATGCCTTACATGTGCTGGTGAGTAGGGGTAGAAAAAGAAAATCACATCCCCTTCCCAAAAAATAAAAATAAAAAGGGCAAAGTGCACTAGTGACACCTGAACTTTTTCAGATTCCAGCTTTTGCACCTAAACTTTTTTTTGACCTAAAGT
>JAXGGT010000172.1:515578-538065 GCA_035583425.1 Marsdenia floribunda | reverse complement strand
CTGACGGAAGTGCTATTTTAGAACAAAAAAAAAGTTGGAGTGTCACTTTAGGTCAAAAAAAAGTTTAGGTGCAAAAGTTGGAATCTGAAAAAGTTCAGGTGTCACTAGTGCACTTTGCCCAAATAAAAACCAAAAATCACATCCCCTTCCCTCCAAGTTCCACCACCACTACCGTCGTTGACGCCACTAGCTCGACTGCCACAAGACAGTCTTTGGCTAGTTGCCAAACTCCCCACAGGAATAGCAACAACCACTTCCATTACCACCATTATTGTCTCTTCAAAGTCGTTGTTCATCTGGTAAATTCAAATTTCTATTTTTATAATTTTCTTTGTTAATTTTTACAATGATAACGTTTGTCTTGCACCCTTTTCATTTAGATTTGAATATTTTGTCCGTAGCTATATGGCTAGTTCTCCCACATTTATAGCACTTTGCACCACTGCTATGAGGTTGATATCAAATGGGATTAGAAAACAAATTAGTTGAAAAAATAGAGATATTGTAGGGAAATGTTTTTGTGGGTGACAAAATGGTGGCATTGGAAGTCGATGAGTGGATAGTGATAGAGTTGGTGATGGGGTTCCTGGTGATGTTGACAGTACCGGAGTCACTAGAAGCTCGACTGATTGTCTGAAAGAGGGTAGTGACAAGCTTTCAGATAGGTGGGATGAAGTGGAGGTCGGACCAAGAGAGGTATTCGAGGAGAACGTGGTAACAGAGGATATCGGCGCGGTTAATAAAAGATGGGATGAGGGAGGAAGAGAGGAAGAGAGGTGGTGGTTAGCTAGATTGGAAGAGCGAACGAAGGTGTTGGGAGTAGCTAGAAGCGTGACAGAGGCCTGACGGCAGAGATAGGCAAAAATGAAGGGTTTTGGCCAAGTTTAACCCTATTTTTAACATTCACTCTGTAAATAACCCAATTTTAAAATCATGGAATTTTCTAACCTAAACGCACATGTTGTGTGCGTTATTGAATAGTGTAACGCACCCCCAGTGTGCGTTTTCTATGAATATAAAATTGGAAAAAAAAAAGGCCATCTGGACATAATAACGCACATGTGGCTTGCGTTATTGCCCAATCAGCATTCAGTCACCCAGTAAACGCACACCACATTTGCGTTATACAGCCGGTCGCCACATCAGCTTAGAAACGCACACATGGTGTGCGTTATCTTTCAGAATTTTTTTTTTTTTTTCTTTTGTTTTTTCAATCTCTATTCTCTCTCTTCTTAACTAACTAAAAATAAGATAGAGATATGATATACTTAATCGAATTTTGTATTTATAAAAAATTATAATATGATATTCAACGAGAAGTCTCTCAGAGATGCAAGGCGTAAGTTGAACCAAGCTTGTAATTTCTCAATCGCTTCCCTGATAAATCTAGCTGACAAAATCACTTCCGGCAGTGCTGGTCAGCTCTACAACTACGAATCCGACATGGTGGACACCAAGGAAGACTTAGTTATTGCTTTAACCAAGGGAACAGAGCATCTGAAGCTTGTAATTTCTCAATCGCTTCCCTGATAAATCTAGCTGACAAAATCACTTCCGGCAGTGCTGGTCAGCTCTACAACTACGAATCCGACATGGTTGGAATGGTGGACACCGAGGAAGACTTAGTTATTGCTTTAACCAAGGGAACAGAGCATCTGAAGTTGTACAGTGAAATGACGATAATGACCTTGGGCAAATTTTTTTTTTATTTTTATTTTTAAACTAATGGAGACATTTTTAACTATAGAGACCAATGTCACACAATTAAGTATAGTTCAAGGACCAATGTCATCAAAAAAGTTAATTATGGGATCAATGTCACTAAATGGTCATAGTTTGGGGACTATTTATGTCAATTTGCCTTTTGAAATTTGAGGCTTTTTTCTCTTCTACTTGAATTTATGATTTCTTAGATCATAAACATTATCAATTGAGCTGAACTATTTTGGTCTCTAATTTTTCTATCATTGATGTAATTGTCCTTTTTATTTCTTTTTTTTTTTTTTTTTGGCAAGCATTTTTTTTTCTATATTTAGTAGGTCATTATATAATTAATATGTACATCTTTTTACAAAATATATTATTTGGGTAGGTCACATAATGGACTTTGACTTATGAAAACAATGAATTTTGTAAAGAGAGGAATGAAATATTGTATATTGGTGACTTACTAAATAAATAAAAAAAAAAAAACAGACTATTTATTCCAAAGGTATGAATGTCAAGGATTAATTCCCCAAATTCCCTATATTTATTTTAATTTTTTAAAATTTAAATATCAAAAAAAAAGGAAAACTCTTTTTATAAAACATTATATTTTGATTTTTATAAAAAAAAAAATTAAATTAAATGCAATTTTTTAGATCTAATTTAAATATGTAAATTTTTATAATTAAATATTCAAAAGTTAATCAATACACTTAAAAATTTAATTTTAAAATAAAATTGATTAAAATGTTTAAAAAAATATATTTTTTATTATTTTGTTTTCAAAAAAATTGTTCAAATTAACATGGGTGAATTGACATGTTTTATCGCCAAATTATTTACTGAGATGCAAGCTTCGTCCATAATAATTTTTTTTTTTTTTTTTTTAATAAATTTTTTAAATCCCTTAATTTTTTTTTTTTTTTTTTATAACTTACGTCTTTTCATTCATTAATGACCATCAATTCTCAATCAAAGTCAATCTTTATTTATTTTTTATTAAATGAGGAATAAAATAGAAATTTCACTTGATATCTAATGAACGGACGGCATTAAAGGCCTGTTAATGAAACAATTGGGAAGACCAAGTACCAAGGGTGGAGGAGTCGACAATTAGACCTCGCCAATCGAGGTCTCGGCAAGGGGGTCATGTGTGTGGGTAAACGTTCCTTCTGCCTACCCCTCGTTATAAGAATGGATCCCAAATATTTATTAACAGGAGTTAATAAGGCCGGGTCATCCCCCCAATTATTATCATTTTAATATAGATGGAAGTACAAGACACTTAAGGGCATTAAATGTACGAAAGACATGCTACTTTCTTGTCATTGTCAAATCCGCAAAGGCTGATAGCCAAGATTGCTTCTTCCTAACAGACAAGTGCCACTTGTCCAATGGGGAGTAAATCAAGTTTCTTTACACGGGGATAAGTTCCCTTGCATGTAAAAGGAAAGAAGCACTGACTTATCAGGGTATATATACACAACAGGGAAGTCAGAGGTAGGTACGCTCACTATTCATAATCATCTCCAAAACTTTTTTCTTCTCAATATTCACCTTGCAAATCGGAGATCCCGTCACGTGTAACGACTGGAACCTCTGGACTTTTCCGATCACTAGTCTAACTTGGCCGTCGGAGAGTCTACGGAGCCTTGCCTCCCTGTAGGCCCTTTTTGCAGGTGCATTGGGAGCGCGGGTAACCCTTTCAGAACCCTTGTTTGGAGACATAAACCTGATTAGGAAATTCTTGATTTGATCACTAAATATCTAATCCGTTTTCTTTACCTGTTTTCGGCATAGATCATTTTAACACTCATTTTTCGAAGGGACCAGACTCCCACCTTGTTCTCCATTTTAGTTCCTCTTCCTCGTCTACCTCTCTTCTATTTGTGCAAGATGAGTTTGGAGACTTAAACATGCCAATTTAACGTGGTTGTTTGACCCTCTTTAATTCAACTTCAAAGTTTATAAGTTGAATGTAAAAAGGTTAAAAAAAAAAAAAACTCTTGGAAGAAATTGAAACGACGTCGGACGGATGACTAGTACATTGAATCGAACAAGACCGGCTGGAGTGGAGGCCGGAAACCAAAGCAGAACGATGGAGGAGCTTGATCTGGACTCTTTTATTGAATCTCACAGAGCCTTAGATTTCGATGATGACGGCGAAGGTGGCGGCGATGATCCTCAAACTTTCGCGGTTTGTCATCGCACTGTTGATGAAATTCTCCTCCTCAACGACTCTTCTTCTTCTTCTTCTGTTGGTTCGCCTTCTCCCCCATCCTCTCCCTCTTCATTTTCTGCTGCCGCTGCTTGGCGTCGATCGTCCCCTTCTCATTCCCTTTCCCAACCTCAACTGCTCCATTGTCATAGTGATAACAACAATAGTAACAGTAATGCTTCTAGAAATTATGCATCTCCAGCCCAAAGCCTATCTCATTCGCTTTCTTTGGACTCCAAATCCAATAATTCTGCAATCACTACTAGCGCTAGTAATATCGACAAGTTACCTGAATTTTCTCTTTCGCGTGCCCTAAAAACGACTTCTCTCCTTCCGCCACTTTTTTCTGCCGTAAGGTCCAATGCCAAGCCCGGTGCTGCCCTCGCTGCCGCGGCTGCGGCTTCTCGTTCCATTCCCACTCCCCACGCTGCTGCCATTAAGTCTTCTAGAACATCCGCTGCTGCTTCTCTGTCTAGAAGTTCTACTGCCTCCGCGGTTGCTGATGATTCTGTCCTTTCCTTTGATACTGCCGCCGGGGTTTCGGATGATGTTGATAAAGGAGTAGAGAAAGATGTTGGTCGAGGAGTTAACTGGGTTCAGAAGGAAAGCCTGGGTGGTTCTGCCGAATCTTTGCTCTGTATAGAAACTCCAGATACCGATGCAGCGGTTTCCTCGTTTCCCGCACACGAACAAAGAACTGATAATCTAGCCGAGGTTTTATCGACTAGTTATGCAGCAATCCATTTCGATTCTCCTGCTCAAATTGAAAACGATTTGGATTTTCTTTCGACTTCTGATATTGTGTTAGGCAGTGAACGAAAACAACTCCAATGTTCATCCATTGATGTGGAAGCTTATGACGTGGATTCTCAACTTATCCATGCCGACGCAACTGATGAGAAGGAGATGATTGCCCTGGCCG
Source organism: Marsdenia floribunda (assembly GCA_035583425.1). Classification (NCBI taxonomy): domain Eukaryota; kingdom Viridiplantae; phylum Streptophyta; class Magnoliopsida; order Gentianales; family Apocynaceae; genus Marsdenia; species Marsdenia floribunda. The sequence continues at coordinate 533,218 of JAXGGT010000172.1, read as the reverse complement.
AATTGGATGTTGGGAACATTGAGGACGAGATTCTTAAGACAGACGGAATCACTGACGTGTATAATGCCATCTCTCTATCTAGAGATGAGTTGTATGATTCTAGTTCACAGGAGGAAGTTGCCCAATTTGTCGAGGAAATAGATTTTCCTTCGGAGGGTAAGACGTCTAGCGGAGAAACGTGGAAAAAACAACAGCCTTCTCTGAAACCCCTCGAGTTAGCTGAAGAAAGGGAGAAGAGGCAAGCATTTACGGGTATACACTTAGAAGAGGGTGCTGCCGCCCAACCGATGAAGCTTGAGGGTGGTGTGCGCAGAGGTTCTATGCCGTTAGGTTACTTTGATGTCAATGCCAACAATGCCATAACCAGGACAATCTCATCTCAAGCTTTCTGGCGGGAGCATGGATTTCCTCAGGCCCTTGCCGTTCATGTCAATTACATAGCAGTAGGAATGTCTAAGGGGTTTATTATTGTCACGCCAAGCAAGTACCACCCTTACCATCCTGATAACATGGATACAAAGGTTTGACTTCCTGCCACCTTTCTCCTTCCGTTATTCTACTTAATTTGTATCCACTGTTTCTGCTTTTATTTTCCCCAGAACAAAGCATAAACTTATTAAAGTAAATGGAGATCTTCAGGACTAGAGGTTAACTACTAGGAGGTGTTTGCTCCAGCCAATTTTAGCGTCAAATGTTTCTCTTTATAACTGCATATCTAAAAGCTGATTATTCCACTATCTTCGTATTTCACAATTTATTTTACCTACTAAATAGCCGTAATGATATGTATTTCAGATGTCAATGCTTGGACTACAAGGGGATAGGCCTTATGCTTCTGTAACTTCCATGTGCTTTAATCAGCAAGGGGACTTGCTCTTTGCAGGATATGCTAATGGTCATGTTTCTGTTTGGGATGTGCAAAAGTCATCGGTGCTTAAAGTTCTGAATGACCTGCATAAAGCTCCAGTTGTTCACATGTTATATATGGGACAGGATTCACCAGTTACTCGTCAGTTCATAATCAGTGGGGATAGCAAGGGTGGAGTAAAGTTAACTCGGTTTAGTGTAGTTCCTTGGCTTAATCGTTTCACCTCTTCTTCAACGGTGAGGCCTTTTCCAGTAACAAGCATTTCAGTATTTTTACTACTAAATATACAAGCTCTAATGAATTGAAATATTTTATATATTAAACAGGAACTCCTTAATGATAAGACTGGCCCGGTAATTTGTGCTTCTCCTTTACTTTCTGGTGATTGTCATGGAGGTATATTGGCATCATCACAGAATAACACAGCTATCTCTACAAGTGCTATTGGAAGTATGATGGGAGGTGTCATTGGAGGCGATGGTGGTTGGAAAAACACACCTTCAGTTCATGAAGGCGTGGTTGTACTTGTCACTCATCAAGCTGCTCTAGTGGTATGAAGTATAGGATAGCTCTCTGTACTCAAGTGCTTCAATCTTATAATTGACCCTTATTGCTCATCTTCAGAATTTCTCTTGCAATACATTTATAGTAGAGATCTGTTGCAGGCAAAAGTAATCCCCACAGTGGAACCATATGGTCAAATTCCAAAGCCTGAAGGTGTTGCTGAGGGTTCAATTCCGTATGCTGCCTGGAAATTTATATCTGATTCACAGCGTTCTGTAAATGGTATGTCTGTCAAGGTTTGATCAACTTTTTGCTGTATGTGTTCCTTCCCTAAAGATTTGTTTTCTTGTAGAATCATCAGAAAAATCGGCATTGCTTGCAATTGCTTGGGATAGGAGAGTTCAAGTGGCAAAGTTGGTGAAATCTGAGCTAAAAGTGTATGGGAAATGGACTCTTGATAGCCCAGCAGTGGGAGTAGTTTGGTTAGATGACCAGGTAATGTTACTCTTCGTGGGATTGATCACAACATGATCTCACTAAACAATTTTTTTTTTTTTTATCTTTCTAAAGGATTTTGTTCATACTGCTGACAATGGTTAAAGAGTTAATAAGAATTGCATGCTTGTCAGATGTTGGTGGTTCTTACATCAGTTGGGCAACTCTGTTTGTTTGCAAAAGATGGAATTTTGATACATCAGACGAGTTTTGTGGTAGAGGATTCTAGGAGCGATGGTCTTATTTCGTGTCATACCTACTTTAATAATACTCATGGGAATCCTGAAAAAGCCCATCATAATTGTCTAGCTGTAAGGGGAGCTAGTATATATATTCTTGGATCTTTGCATCTTGTTGTTTCACGTCTCCTACCCTGGAAGGAACGTGTCGAAGTTCTGAGAAGAGCAGGTGACTGGATGGGTGCCTTAAATATGGCAATGACACTTTATGATGGTCAAGCTCATGGAGTTATTGATCTTCCCAGAGCTTTGGATGATGTACATGAGACCATTATGCCCTACCTTGCTGAGCTGCTTTTATCTTACGTAGATGAAGTATTTTCTTATATAGAAGTGGCATCTGGCAATCAAGTGGGCAATTCAGATCAGTCAGATGAGTCGAAGAGCAGTGGTTTCTCAGGTCATCCTGATATAAAGGAGCAATATATTCGTGTTGGTGGTGTTGCCGTTGAATTTTGTGTCCATATAAATAGAACTGATATCCTGTTTGAAGAGATCTTCTCCAAATTTTGTACTGCCAAGCATAAAGGTGAATTTAATGCACTCATGATAAATTTAAATGACATCCTTGGTTTTTCAGGGTCACATTTTCTCTTGAACTCGAAAGAATTTTTTGCTGTCATGATTACAAATGATGCTTTTTCTTTGGCCATGCTGAGTGGCTAAGTTGTTGAATGGGAAGGACGTGAACATTTTCTCTTAGGCATTGTTTGAAAGTTCTGTATGTTTCTTGCTGAACCGATGAAATTTCTCAAATATGAAAATATAGCTAATGAAGTCTATTTATGGTCAGACCGAAATTTGTAGTTACTTATCTTTTAAATTTTCATTTTCCTTAGAGACGTTTTTGGAGCTTTTGGAGCCATATGTTTTGAAAGACATGTTGGGATCTCTACCACCTGCGGTAATTTTGTTATATCTGTATACTCTGCGTCTGCACTTCTTTCTAATATTTATTAACATGTATTTTCAGTATCATTTTTGGCACTTATATTAATTTGTTCCATTTTTGTTTTTGAAAGATTATGCAAGCATTGGTAGAACATTATAGCACGAAAGGTTGGTTGCAACGGGTTGAACAATGTGTTCTACACATGGACATCTCCTCACTGGATTTCAATCAGGTTGCATTCTATTCAAATTTTGTCATTTACTAACAAAATGTTTTTGTATTCTTTAATGATTTCTAATCTCTTTTAGGGCCTCTGAAGGAGACAATGTCTTCTTGATTCTCTTTGTTTAGCATCCTAATATTCTTCCCTTCCACTTCTTTTCTAATTATTTGTGATTTGTATTGTAGGTTGTCCGCTTATGTAGGGAGCACAGATTACATGGTGCATTGATTTATATATTTAACAAAGGCCTGGATGATTTTAGGACACCTTTGGAGGAACTCTTTGTTGTTCTGCAAAATTGCCAAAGAGAAACTGCTGCTGCACTTGGGTAAGTTGCCGCTGTAGATTTTTTTTCATTTTTTTTTGTTTTGTTTTGTTCTTTTCTTCTTCTTCTTCTAATGTTCACTAATTGAATGCGAACTACGAATATTTCTGAGATATAGTGAGTGAGTTGTGAGTTTTATCTAATTGCTCAAAATTATCTCATCATCTCCCATCAACAGGTATAGGATGCTTGTTTACTTAAAATACTGTTTCCAGGGTCTTGCTTTTCCTCCAGGTATGGCACCCAATTGCAGTTACAGACAATATTATATCCTGGTAGTCTTTTCCTTAATTGTTTTGATAAAAATTATTTCTTCGTGGGCACATATGGACATGTGTGTATGTGGGTCTATGTGTATTACACATACATACATATATATATATATATATATTCATATATCTTTATAATCACATGTTTTTGTATCTTATGTAGCCGAAGGTCAGGATCTTCGTTCACTAAAACATGAGCCATTGGTTAAGTTTATAGTTGAGGCATCATATCATATAGTTGGGAATTGGGGAAACGGTTAGCATGGTGTTCAGGGAATTGAGGAAGCAAAAGGAACAACGAGAAAAGAAGAAGGTAGGTTGTGTTGTTGGCTGTATGTGATTGTCAAGTGGAGGTATAATGGTGGTGACAAGAGGGTAAGAGTGATAGTGATTTGTCTTAGTGTCTAGAGCAGAGAGGCAACTTCTTGTGATTTTAGGTTTGAGCTAAAAGAAGATTGCTTTCCTAGATTTTTATTGCTTAATATATATGTGAACCCTGCATTTCAGAGTTTTTATTTGAGTCCAGATGGAGATGCCTAAAATAATCAGTGAAACGAGAAACGAAGTAACAAGATTATTATGGCTGAAAATCCTGATGCTTAATTTAACTGAAAGTTTATTGATGGAGGGAGAACATTCTGATGTAGAATTCAAATCTAATTTTCTCCTGCATCTGAAAAAATATTTCATATTATATTGATCTTCTCCATCTCTGAAGTGTAACTTCACCTAATTTACTAGGCACCTGTTAAGGGCTCATTTCTGTTTTGGTTTTGCAGGTCAGGGGTCCATTTCTCATACACGTGTGCCATCTGTGAAGAAAGAACTTCTCCAATTTTTGTTGGAGGATTCTAGTGCTTCAAATTCACAGATGACAGCAAACATGCCATCCAAGGTGCCTTACCCCAATCTACGTTATCTGTTAGAATTGGACACTGTTGCCACTTTAGATGTATTGGTTTGTGCATTTGATGATGATGGAATTTCAAAATCCTGCTACCTTTCTGAGAACTTGACTGATATGGACATGGTTGAATTGAATGATTTAGTAAGCAAAAATGAAAAACTTATCCAAGAGGTAGTAGATGTTTTTTCTGTTATTGTTGGCATAAGCTACTCCCGAAGGGGTTGTTCTACCATCTATGATGATGATTGTTCAGATGAGATTTGGCCTTCAATAAAAGATACATGGTGCATATTTGAGTTTATAGCTCATTATGTTGCAAGCCAGAGAGCTAAGGTCTCAAGAGATATTTTAATTCAAATTTTGGAATACTTGACGTCAGAGATTAGCATTGCACCCACTCATACTGCTGAATCTTCGAAGAGAAGGGAGAGGCAATTGCTTGCACTTTTAGAAGTAGTACCTGAGACAGATTGGGATGCACCACACCTATTAATTTTGTGTGAGAAATCTCAGTTTCATCAGGTGAAATGGATTGCGATGGCCTTTAGATTGTAAAAAGTATTCATGTTTAATTTGTTCACTGAAATGTCTTAATTATCTTATTCAGGCTTGTGGCTTCATCCATGCCATCAAACATCAGCATCTTGCCTCATTGAATAGTTATATGAAAGCTGTAGATGAACCTATTCATGCCTTCTCTTTTATCCACTATATGTTGCAGCTGCTGCATGGCGAAGAATCTGATGCCTTCAGGGTGAAAGTCATATCTCGAATCCCTGATCTTATTATGATAAGCAGGTGATTGATTAGAAAAACATTGGTTTATCCTAAGCACTTCTCATTGGAATTTGAGACTATTTGTGATTATTTGGTTAGACTAAAGTAATGCTAAGTATTTCTGTGTGAAGCTTATTCTTTGTCTGATCAATTTTCTTTCTCATCCTTTTGTGTTCGAAGACAAGGAACTTTATTTCTGGTTGTTGAACACTTCTATGAACGAAGTCAGCAGATATTATTCTCTGAGCTACAATCCCACCCTGAAAGCCTTTTTCTTTACTTGAAGACACTTATTGAGGTTCACTCAACGGGGAACCTGGAATTTTCTTGCTTACAAAAAGGTGGTGAAACAACAGCAAGGCATGAGCTAGATAGAGTTAATGCATATCTGGAAGCATTGATTGAATTTCCAAGGAGACTGAGAAATAATCCAATTCATGTGACAGATGAAATGGCAGAGCTATATCTTGAGGTGAATATTTGGTCGTTGTTGAAAGGCGAAATTCTTTTAGGCACTTGATCTTGGGTGAAATTCTCAAGTCGTCATCTGTTCTTGCCTTCTATTCCTGTTCATTTTCTTTTATTTTCCATTTCAGCTCTTGTGTCGTTATGAGCGGGAATCAGTTCTGAAATTCTTAGAGACCTTTGAAAGCTATAGGGTGGAAAACTGTTTGCGTCTGTGTCAGGAGAATGGCATTATTGATGGAGCTGCCTTTTTGTTGGAAAGGGTTGGTGATGTTGGAAGTGCTTTATTGCTCATTCTTTCTGGCCTCAATGACAAATTCGTAATGCTTGATACTGCTATTGCCAGTGAAATTTCTGATTCTGGTCTTGGGCATATCAATAGAGTCTTAAAGAAGAAGGAGGTCTCTGTTCTCTGTAACTCTGTATACTCAGTGATTTAATATTTTTCAATATTTGGTTCACTGATATGCATTTTCCATATTTTAAAATGGTGCATTGCAGGTGAAAGACATACTTGATGTTGTAAACTCTTGTATTGGACTATGCCAGCGTAACAGTCCTCGCTTGGACTCTCATGAGTCCGAGTACCTGTGGTTTCAGTTACTTGACTTGTAAGCTTGTCATCTAGACCAACATTTTGTTCTTGGCTATACTTGAAATTTTAGAGATCAGAAACTTTTCAATGCGTGAGTTAATGGGTTTGATATTTAGTGAATATGTTTCTTTCTATTCCTGAAGAATCCATATCCATAAAAAGTCTTTAAGCTTTTAATCTTCCTCTCTTATCAACAACTAAAGAATCTGCATAGCATTCAGGATACATATATGCCCTTGCGGATATGAAATAAGTCATATGAGTACACTAACTCTCATTTTTTTTTTCTTCTTCTTCTTTTTCCAAAAGAAAATTAGCACTTCTATGATATATATATCTGATACACAATCTACACAATTAGTATCCAATTGAAAGACATTTTATTTTTGTTAAATGCATACCAAATATTTTGGGGATATTTCAAAAATGAAATATAATGCCCGATTCAAGATTATGGTATATTTCACCTATTGTGGTATAGTCTCACCATACTGTAAGTTGTATATAGACCAATGTACCTTAGGTTCATGTTACTTGCTTCTTGGAAAAGGTGGAGATGTTAAACATTTGCTGAAATAATGAAATAGTTAAGAATGGTTAGAATTGTTTGAGAACGTATTTCAAATGAAATAGACATCTAGGTGAATTTGAGGATCACAGTTAGTTTGAGCATGTGGAAATTGTTCAAAACATTTCTTAAAATTTTTGAATTTGTCATGAACATTTATTTACAACAAGTGCTCATTACTTTCTGATCTGTATTTTCTTCACTAATGCTCTATGGTTTTAGTTATGCTTCTGCTTTTAGATTTGTTTTATTTTTTCATTTTTGGTGTGTGGGAGTGGGGAAATACCCTGGGATAGTTGTTGTAGTTATTACATTCTTTCAAGTAAGTGGTCACTTTTATTTGGTTGCTCTAAACCAGTAAGAGACTGTCTACTTCTGGGGTTTATAGGTCTCTTAGAGAGAGCTTTCTCTTCTAGCCACTGACTGAATAACCTGAACAAGATATTATTGAAGGCCACTCTCAAGGCATTCAGAGCTGCCAGGGGCCCTTAGGTTTTGAAGCCTACATAACCACTTGATTTAACTAATTTATGAATTGCATATTTATCACATGATATTTACATTTCTAAAGGGATAAAAGCATGGTAGTGAAGATCTTTATTATTATTTATTACTAAAAATCAGAGCATTAGATTGGAATATCACTTTTTATGAGCCTGATTTTTCTTCATAAGAATGAGTGCATTAAGTGAGAATGACATTATTTATGATTGCACAGTTACATGAATATAATTTCTATTAAACCATTCACTCTAGGTAAATGGTTTCTTTTTGTTTGAGGTGCTATTTGCGATATCTGGTTGCTAGAAAGAGGGCAATCCTTCTATTCATGATTTATTAGTTGCCCCTTATCTAATTATTTGTCATGATTTTTTGATGATTGTGATAAAGAGTTTTGCTGTTGCCTGAGGCTTCTAAAGATTATGCGGTACAGATAATCAGTTTCCACTCAACCTTCTGCTGCATGTTACGGAGAAAATTGTGGTTGATACTGTTTGAGTCTTGCCTTTTAGGATCTTTTACTTAGCAATTCGGTTATTACTGCATGAAGGCATGATGATATATGAGTCGAGTTACTGATCATCTATTACTAAGTCATGATTGATGGAGAATAAGTATATGAAAATTCCTTTTGCGTCTAAAAGTGTGTATCTTTTATGTTTGTTGTACTCATAATTTTGACCTATTAGATATGTGTGTTGCTTTGACAAGTTTGAAGCAAAATGCACACGCCAGTTACTTGTTCTTTTGTGGTTGTTAAATAGGTTTCTTGGCTTTTGATGCAGGTTTTGTGAGCCACTAATGGATGAGCCTTGTAATAAAGGCAGATCTGCAGTTGAAGCAAGCATAAGTGACTTGGTATGTAGGCAAGAGGATGGGAAGTTTTTTGAAGTCAAATGGAAGATCTCCAAGTCTCACAAAGGTGCTCGCATTTTAAGGAAACTTCTTTCGGTGTTTATCAAGAAGATCATTGAGGGAATGATTGGGTATGTTCGTCTGCCAAGAATCATGTTAAAGCTTCTTTCGGACAATGGTAGTCAGGAGTTCGGTGATTTCAAACTTACTATATTGGGGATGCTCGGGACATATGATTTTGAAAGAAAAATTCTGGTTAGACTCTTTCATATCATCTAATTTGTTGTCAGTGTATGTATATATATATTTTCATCTTTTTCTTGTGTCCTCGTTAGTTGTTTTGCAGAACTATGATTGAATTTTGAAGGTTTAAACATGGTCAAGGGTTTCAGGTTGTGGATTACTAGTTTACCTTAACAATTGACTGTGCATTCTTAGTTCAACTTACAGAACAATCTGCAAATAGCATTAGTGCATACATAATATATAGAGAAATCTTTTATTTGAAGGTTCTAAAAAAATTCTCCATCTACTAGAACTTCTAGGATTATCTTTCAAAACCATAAACCCATTAAATTATGAAAACTAGGACTGTCCAAATTAACTTCTTAATCTGAAACTGACTAGAATTATTATTCGTGAACATGCTAAATTACTAAAACGTGAACTAACAACCCAAAAACTAAATGTTCCAGCATTAAGATTGTATTATGGCATCTTTGCTTGATTAAGAATTCTCCTATCTTTTAACCATTTTCTATTCCGCATCATTATATTATATCTCAACATCCAAGTTATGTTAAAAGTTCTATTCACTAGGGGAAAAATATTATTAAATTCTAAAATTGCTACTAGTCTTGTGTTCTACTTTGACAGAAAAATGCTTTGTGTTATTGATAACATGTATGTAAGAAGATCATTTCTTGGTGAAGCCATCATATAACTATTAAGATATCAGTGCAAATTTTCTTCTTCTTAGCTACATTATGTCTTGCCAGGCTTTAATGCATTCTAATCCATTAAGTTCAGTATATCCTAGGTTTAATGCATTATTATACATTAAGTTCACTTCAATTCTGTATTATTGTCATAATTTACTGACATTTGTAATCTTTTATGAATGGTAAATTCTCAGCATAAGAGATTATGAATCTCTGCTAATATGGGACCATGCCATCCTACAGTTCTAAAATTACTAGTTAGACATCATTAACATGCCACTTTAGCTGACTCATTCAATTGGCTGAGTTCTTTTATGGGATTTTCTTGTTTCTGTGACCAAGTTATATGGGAAAATAGTAGTATGTACTTTATATTTATTTATAGTAGTATGTCTTTTTCATGGTGGAAAGACATCATAACTTAAACCTGACAGATTTAGGGTGTATTTGGATTGAGTTTTATTTAGAAAGAAGGGACATTTTTTTCATTTCAAAAATTGTACTTGTCTGAATAAAAGAAAAATATTTTTGTCCCCTAATTCAAGTTAAAAAAAGTGAAATCTACTTTTTTTTTTTTAGGTTTTCAGATGTCGAATCATGTCACTTCCCTCAAATATATTCCAACAATAAAACCATCATTAGATACATATTATACCTATTATTTTCAAAATAAAACCTTGTCCATATAACAAGTCAAATACTGTTTCACTTTTAAAAAAGTAACCCAAAAAAAAAAAAAATTACTTTCTTCATTTTGAATTATTATCTAGTTTGCTGGTTTTTTTTTTTTTTTTTCCCATTGATGTTCCGGTGCTAGAAAGCTGTGCACTTTTAACAGGTTTTCCATAAATTTTTCAGTTGATCAAGAATGTTCTACTCTTCATTCTTGAGAAGTAGATCATTCAAATTCATTTAGTTGTCCCCATTTTTTTTTTTTTTTTTGACTGCTTTTTCATTGTTTTGTCAGGAGACTGCAAAATCCTTGATTGAAGATGATTCCTATTATACCATGAGTTTACTGAAGAGGGGGGCTTCTCATGGGTATGCCCCACAAAGCCTTCTATGTTGTGTATGTAATTGCCCTGTGATGAAAAGTAATCAAAATTCCAGTATTCGAGTTTTTGTCTGTGGACATGCAATGCACGTCCTTTGTGAACTCCAGGAAAGTGAATCTTTAGTTGGGGGATCATCTTCTGGCTGTCCTATATGTGTGCGTAGACAGAAATCAAAGTGGTCAAGAAGCAAATCTGTGCTTGTAGATAATGGATTGGTTAGTAATATTTCATCAAGATCTGATAAGGCGCCTGGGATGGTAACTTTTCATTCACAACCAGATGGTGATGTTTTTGAGAATATTTATGGTTCAAATCCAATTTCAAGGGTATGGTGTTCATTGACCTTTTTCTCCTCTCTTGATACATTTGGTGAACTTTTATGTCATTTTCTTGCTGAACTAATTGAGTTTTGGTTGAAGCAGTTTGAGCTGTTGAGTAATCTTCAGAAAGACCAGAGATCAGTTCAAATTGAAAATGTGCCTCAGCTGAGGCTTGCACCTCCGGCAGTATACCATGAAAAAGTGAAGAAAGGGACTGATGCCATAACTAAAGAAAGCATCAGTAGTAGCCCTTCCAAAACAGAAAAATCCAGTCGGAGCAGGCATCTTAGGGATGTTAAAATGAAGGTTTCATCTGTTAGGTTACCCCTGAGATCAAATATATTTGGTACGTTTCTAGTGTGATTTCTTCCTAGTTTTACTTATTCTTCTATCCAATTGCATTTTCTAAATCACTGCACGCTCTTTCACAGGGAAAGATATAAGAAAAGCACTGAAAGATGACCATTTTAATCGTTTACAGTACACTAAGGACTGATTTCGGTGATCCAGCTCTGGGACAAGTGTTTGCACCTATGTTGAGAAGTTTGGCCTCTGGACTTGTATTTTGTGTACATAAGAATATCATTTATTGGCTGACGGGGAGAATGCTGCATTTTCGTATTTCATGGTTGGAGCTCTCATTTGTAAGTAGAAGTTTGCGCTGCAAATTCTCCATTACGTGCAATCAGCCAATAACTCTAACCCTGCATAGAGTACTACTTTTGTAAAAATTGTTTTAGACAGTGTCTTAACAAATTTTCTTGATATTTATTCCTCAACGTTTTAGTCCTCGAATAATTTTTTAATTTTTATTTGGTGGTTTTTTTGTTTATTATTTTTATTTTTTGTCAGATTTTAACATTCGTGAGCAAATATGTCTATTATTATTATTTTAAAATAATTCAAAAAATAAAAATAAAAATCTAAGAAGGCTTAGTGTAAAATAAGGTTGTGTTGTTTTCTATTATCTGTAGTGTCATGGGAAATTACGGTGACCCAATTTTCATTGTTTTGAATTAGCATTCCAACTTATTGTGCGTAAAATATTAAAATAATTATAATGCGGGACCCATAAGGGAGAGTACTGTAGTGCTCATTTTTCACTTCAATAGAAAGATGAAGAATGTAATGCAGAAACTCTAGAATCGAAGCAGAGAACTCCTACACAATTTACATTTGCGACTTTAACTTATTTTGCGACCGTGGGTGGGTTCCAACATCCAATGGTAACAAAAACCATCTTCATTGATTTATAAATTCCCTCTTGAAATGAAATGAAATTGATTGACACTTCTTCGACAGGGTAAAAGTAGTTAAGGCCGAAGAAGGGTTGTTACTTTGTGATGGGGAGTTGAGTTGGGTAGCCTAACTTTTCCCGTCAAATAAAAACAATCGAAGCAGCAGCCAACGCTCCTGACGGTTATTTCTACACACCACACCCTTCATTTTTCCCTCTTCTCTCTCTGTCATTGTTTTCTCCGCCAGTTCTCCTCCCTCTCTTGTCTTCCCTTTTTATTCTGTGATTCTGTCGTTCTTTCCCCACTTCAATCTCCTCCTCCTAATTTCATCCCCATTACTGAATAAGTAGTAACTAGTACCAAGAATGGCCTCGGCTTTCTCCGCTTCCAAATTCTTGCAGCAGCCTTTGCCTCTTCACTCCCCCAGATCTTTTGACAAGCCCCTTTTTCCTGATCCTCTCAAGACCTCCTCCTTTTTCCTTGGATCCACCCATAAGCTCTCCCACTCCAGACCTTCCTCCTCCTCCTCCTCCTTTTCTAACTCCTCCGCCCGCCGCCGATCTGCTGTTGTTGGTGTCTCCTCCGAGGTCGTCAAGGAAAAGAAGGCCAAATCCAATGCCTCCCTCTCCAATCTGGTATTCTCTTTTCTCATCGCTTTAAAGTCTTTCCGACACTATGCTTGTGTATTCCGATGAATTCTTTGCTAGCCTTTCATTTCTCTAGTTCCTTCGAAATAATGCCCTCATAATGCCCTCACCTTTCTGCTTAGTCGGCCCTCAATTGATGTCATTGCTGGTTGTCCCCTTTTATATATTTATCCTTTCCCCTGCAGCTCATTACTAAAGAAGAAGCCCTCGTCTTGTATGAAGACATGGTTCTGGGAAGATCCTTCGAGGACATGTGTGCTCAGATGTACTACAGAGGCAAAATGTTCGGTTTTGTGCACTTGTACAATGGACAAGAAGCTGTTTCCACTGGCTTCATCAAACTCTTAAAAAAAGAGGACTCCGTTGTTAGTACTTATCGCGATCATGTTCATGCCTTGAGCAAAGGGGTTCCCGCCCGTGAGGTGATGAGCGAGCTCTTTGGCAAAAACACTGGCTGCTGTAGAGGCCAAGGTGGCTCAATGCACATGTTCTCCAAGGAGCACAACCTTCTTGGTGGGTTTGCTTTCATTGGTGAAGGCATTCCAGTTGCTACTGGTGCTGCCTTCACTTCCAAATATAGGAGGGAGGTTCTGAAGGAAGCGGATTGTGATCACGTGACTTTGGCCTTTTTTGGTGATGGTACCTGTAACAATGGCCAGTTCTTTGAGTGCTTGAACATGGCTGCGTTATGGAAACTGCCCATTATCTTTGTAGTTGAAAATAACTTATGGGCAATTGGGATGTCTCACTTGAGGGCCACCTCAGATACTCAAATTTGGAAGAAAGGTCCCGCCTTTGGAATGCCTGGGGTTCATGTAGATGGGATGGATGTGTTGAAAGTAAGGGATGTGGCTAAAGAAGCTATTTCCAGGGCTAGGAGAGGAGAAGGACCAACCCTGGTTGAATGCGAGACTTACAGATTCAGAGGACACTCTTTGGCAGACCCAGATGAGCTCCGTGATCCTGGTGAGCTTTTCTATCTGCGTATCTTCTTTGTTATAATGTCATTATCTCCTTTTTGCTTCTTTACATGCAACTTCCATAGTCTTATTGTTTCTTTTTCTTGCTAATATAAGATGCTCTGTATAGACTTGTTACCGTCCCATTTAAATGAATGCTTGCAGTTGCATCCTTTTGGCTGTACTGATAAACTTTGGACGAAATATGAGTTGCGTCTTTTTGGATGATCCAGTACAAACTTCACTGATACCCATAGTGGATTTTAGCTTTATAAACCCTTAAAACTGCAGTTTTTATGTACAGGGGTGATTCCATTGCTTGACTAAGTTCTATGGAATGCGTGATACAATTGAAAATGCTTTTACTTTATGTTTCACTGAGTAAAGATTTCAATACTGGAATTAGCATACTTGCCTTCAAGACTTGATCTCTTTGTCCGTATTAGTATTTAACCCCTTTTTTATTCTGAGGGAATTCTGCAGTTTGCTTTACCCTTGCCATTAGTTAGTTTGTGGAAGCTACAATCTTAATGTAAATTCTTGCTTTTGTGATAATGTTCTTCCCATCCTTCCCAGTGTATCTCTTTGGTCCTTTATATTGAATGGCGCTTCAGATGAATAATTCTCATCATTACAAAGTACTGTAAATATGTAATATTGGTGGTTATGCAGTTGTATTCACTAGCTGCACTGATAATGCCAACTTGTAAATGCTAGGTCTTCTAATTTGATTTATGCTGTGGGATATTTTCTTGAACCTGGAAAATGCATTCCATTCAAAAGTGATTGTCTATATTTGCATTGGGTGATTTCAATATATATATATATATATATTTATTCACTTTCTCAAATTAAAAACGTATCTAAGGTAAGTTATCAACACTGGCTTCATTTAAATGAAAAAATGGTTCTATAGAACCATTATCACACAGAGGTCTACTAAAAATTCATCAAGGGAAAGGTGGTAAAATGTGGTGGAGTAAATATGGTCAAACACTTGTGTAAATTTCTATGTCAAGTAAATGTGGACATTAATCTTGAACAATAGAGAAACTCTTCTCGACTCTGCCTATTAGTCCCTCTCCATCTGGTTGACTGGCAGTTAGAGATACCCTTTGTTGCTTTTGCTTGTCATGTGACACTACATGTGTAGAATCTCAGATGGAACATTTTGAAGGAACAGTGCTGTGGCTTTCATATTTTTATGTCTCCTTGTCTATGCAATATATATATATATATTCTAACTAGTCTTCCCTTTCCAGCTGAGAAGGCACACTATGCTGCTAGAGATCCCATCACTGCTTTGAGGAAGTACATGTTTGAGAACAATCTGGTTAATGAAGCAGAGGTAAAGGCCATAGACAAAAAAATTGATGAGCTGGTTGAAGATGCTGTCGAGTTCGCAGATGAAAGCCCTCGTCCACCTCGTAGTCAGCTGCTAGAGAATGTCTTTGCAGATCCTAGAGGATTTGGAATTGGACCTGATGGGAGGTACAGATGCGAGGACCCAAAATTCACTGAAGGCACTGCACTTGTATAAGTTTCATAGATGGTCATCGTTGTCTGCACAAGATGAATTCCAGCAGTCCATGATAAAAAAAAAAAAAAAATCTGTGGTTTCTCTATCATTGGATGATATAGCAAGCATATGTAAGCTTATGTTACTTCTTGTATTGTTAGTGTTGATTATGCGAGGAGTAATTGATGTCTAGAGACTTGGTGTGAATTTCCCCTTTCTGTTTACTTTTGCAGTAATTCATTGTTTTGACAAGATTTTGAAATGCTAACCCAAGGGTGTGCTACATTTTTGAGCTTCTTCTAGTGCTGTTATTTATATCAGATGAAATATATATATGTAATCCAGAGTATAAGTGGCAAAATGATGCACTGTCTTGTCGGAGCTATAGGTTGTAGTAGTTCAAATTCCCATAACGTTAATTCTTTGCGAATTTTGTTTGTTTTGCAGTGTGATATAATTAAATAGATGTCACTAAGGTCAATTAGCAACCACAATGGTGGCACCAGAGTCAGGAACTCATACAGTTGGTTTAACCTTTAATGTTATTATTACTATTGTAGAATAACCATACAGGAGAACCCTTAACTGCCTTTGCTTGCAACATCCCTTCTACCCCCACGTAGAATTTGTATTCACGCAGCTAGCGTTCGATCAGCGCAACTCCAGGGACACGGCCGAATCATTCATGATTAGGGTCATGATTAGCCGGATCATTCAGATATTGGCGACACTGTACAACTAATCCGGGACATACTTCCCTGCTTCCAGCAGGCCTGAAATCTCCATCGGGAACCATGCAACTCGCCTTAAGCCCAAACATGGATTCCAAACCCACTTCCTTAAAGAATGACACCATGATTTTCCTCCAGATGTACTATCAAGCCTGCATCGCTGATTCTTCTATATATCAATGCATGGTTGTACTTTGCAAGGCGTCCTTCACTTGAAGGAGAATGTGAATTGGATTCAGAGGAACATCATGAAATCATGTGAGGGCACGAAAAAAGATCAAATGAATGATCATGAAATTAACAATGAAGGATGAAAGATGTCTTACTTTGTGTTGTTGTTTATTGGCCACGTGTATGTGTGCATATATATATATATATATATATTTACACATTTTCTGCTGCTTTCCCTGTCTCGCGGTATCCATCTGCTCTAAGTGCACATGAACGTTGAGGATCGAAGGCCCTTTTTTTTTTTTTTTTTTTTTTTGCCTTGGAATTGAACTTTTATTGCCGAAATAATAAAACTTGCATGAGGTTTATCAAAAGATACCATCAGAAGTAGATAACGTGGCTTTGAGACACAAATTCAAAAAATCCAATTTAAGTTTCATACGAGTCAATTGTTAGATTATGTATAAAGAAATTTGAAAAAGCCCTTAATGAATTAATTCAAAGATGTATCAACTTAATTCAAACCAAAAATTGAGACCATAATTATATTTAATTAGTAATTTAAAAAGTTTACACATCAATTTAAACCAATTTAATTTAGTTTTCTTTTTATTTTAGATTTCTATTCATATCATAATTAGAGTTTTTTAAAATTTTATATTAATGCACATTATTTAGACTTGTTGATTAAAGAAGTTCTTGTAAACCTAAACCTCTAATTAAATAGGCCTTATTAAATAAAAAGGGACTTTTCCTCTAAAAATATTATGGTAATTCTTTCTATTAGTTATTTAAAGAATGTTTATTGAATTTATTGAATTTTTCCTGACTTATCAATTAAATATATTGAAAAGTTTTTAAGTGATAATTACTCAATTATTTTTCAAAAAAAAAAAAAAAGAAAAAAAGATGGAACTATATTTTTTATGCTAAATCACCTTCTTGGCATTTTATTGGTTAGTTAAAAAATACGTGATCTTTAATAAATGACAAAACTCATTATGAAAAAAGAAAAAAGAAGGATATGTTCTACTCCGTGTTCTTTTCCGTCTGTATACTATTTTATTTTATTTTGATGATTTCCGTCTGTATACTATTATTAGTAGTATTTATCATAAAAAGGTTTTATTTTCTTACGCACATAAGTACAGCTGCCACCCCTTAGCTTTGCAGAAGAACCTAGAGAAAGGAAAAAAGAGAGAGAGAGAGAGAGAGAGAGAGAGATTTACAGGATGACGGATAGTGGAGGTGGCAGCGGGAAGGGGGAAAAGGATTCTCGCTATGCGATTAGAGATACGCGGCGAGCCATCTGCAGTTTCCTTGTGACCGTACTGCTCTTGGCTGCTATAGCAGCTCTCACAGTATGGCTGGTGTATCGCCCCCACAAGCCAAAGTTCACCGTCGTGAGTGCTGCAGTCTATGATCTGAACGCCACGGCTCCCCCGTTCTTGTCCACCACCATGCAGTTCACAGTGATCACCAGGAACTCTAACAAGCGAGTCTCCTTTTTGTACGACCACTTTTCAGCTTTCGTTTCCTACCGAAACCAGGCAATCACCCCACCGGCTGTGCTCCC
>JAXGGT010000172.1:488304-506680 GCA_035583425.1 Marsdenia floribunda | reverse complement strand
CCAAATAACAAATAAAAGTCTTATGAATGGTAGAGAGACATATTAAATACTAAGTATTAAGGGTCCAAAATGTATAACTCTATATGTTATCAACTTTACTGCCACCATTCCCTTGGCAAGCAAAGAGCTTAGCACTCAGCTGAAATTGAAATTGTCAGCACTAACACTTTTTGAGCAGTTTGGCCTCCCTTGAAGCACAAAAAGCGACCATAAGCTGACTATGACTTCATGTTTGCTCACATGGATGAATTCAAAGAATTCCTCAAATAGAAGTGTGTTGATTCTTAGGCTACTTCCACATACCAAGAAGAAGCCAATTCCATTGTCGATGGCTTTAATACTTTGCCCACTTCGTCACCCCAGGCTCCCAATCAGCCACTACCTCTGGCTCCACAGCCTCCGGCTCAACCACAACCTACTCCGCTAATTTCGTCTCCATCTATCAAACTTAACTCTCCTGCTCTGAAACATGTATCACTTGATACCGGCAACACCCCACCTGTGACCACTCTTGAAGCTAATGCTAAAATCAAAGAACTTTATGATCAAATGCAGCTTATTCTACCAAAGTTCCAGTAACCCAGTAACTTGAGACACAATAGAATATACTCGAAGCCAATCCTTTGAAACTGGAACACCAGGATGCTCCATTTGCTAACAAATTTAAGCTTTCTTCTTTCGACAAGTATAATGGCTCCACTGATCCGAAAGTCCACATTAAGCATTACACCACTATCATGGTCATGAATGTTGCCAATGATATGCTCCTGCGTTGATGCTTCGCCAGCACCCTTTCAGGACAAGCTCTTGATTGGTTTGACACCCTCTCCCCTGGTTCCATTGAATCTTTCTCACAATTGGACGAGCTCTTTTTGCAACATTTTACACGTAGTCGTCACCTTCAGAAGAAGCTCCACCTCCACTTTCACAACCTGCGGCAGCACAAGGACAAAAGTTTTGCTGAATATAAAAAACGCATTAACTAGGAGACTCACCAAGTCTACAATTGCACCAAGGCCACTTACATCGATGCTTATGCAATGGTCTCAGCCCTAGCTGATACTTCTCAAAATTGAACATTTTGCAGCTACAAACTTTGCAGAACATGTTTGCAAAATTTTGCAAGTAGATTTGCAGAGAGGAACTTGAGTGTTCCAAGATTGAACTTCGCCAACTTGAAAAAGAAGAAGCTTTGAAACCTAACAGTTCAACAAACGGTCCAAAGGCAAACCTACCAGTTCTAGCTCCAACACTAGCTTTAGTTCTTACCACCCTCCTCAAGACAAAGAACTTCAGCCACACTCCCAAAAGCTTACATAGCAGAATCCTCCTCAGCAGCCAAAATCTCCTGTTGATTGGATCGATTCTCAACCCTTGGCCCGGAACAATCCCTCTACAACTGGTGGTTTAACAATAATAATCATCATTATTCTTGGCCCCCATGGTCTGATCAATACCGCAACCTAAACTTCACCCCTCTGAATACTCTCTGTTCTTTGATTTTGCAGAAGATAGAAAGTTTAGGTATTTTGCAGCCCCTACGACCTATGATTTTCACTGCTAATAGGCAAAACCCAGACATGTATTGTCAATATCACAAAGATAAGGGCCACACCATCGACGAATGATACTCCCTCAAAAGAGAGATGAAAGCTACCATACAATGTGGAGCTTTGGTCGAATATGTCAAACAACCACTATCTCGTGGCCTAAAACCCTGCATAGCCCGATCTTACCCACAAAGTCATTCATGTCATTTTTTGTGGTACTTCATGTTTGGAAACTTACATATCCAAACAACAAAAGGTAGTCAAACTCTTAATGATGGCATTCCTTTGGTAGTTTCATTGCAGGTGGGTACCTTATTAGTTAAACATATTTTAGTGGATACGAGCAATTCCACCAACATGCTTTATTATCAAGTCTTCCAACAAATGCAGCTTCTATCCATCGCCATCACACCAAACAAAGTGTCCTTAATTAGCTTCTCAGGAACTACCACGTATGCCATGGGCACAACAGATCCTGAAGTTGAGTGGGGTCCTCCTTTTGGCCTTCATCGCAAACTATTCACCTTCCTAGTGGTTGATTGTTTGACTGTCTACAACGTTATCTTGGGCCACCCTGCACTAAACGCAATGCAAACCAAGTTTTACATAAGCCAGATGTTGCTAGCCAAATGATGTGTTGTGCTCTAGAATTTTCGAAGTGTGATATCATATATATTCCCCGAAAGCTTATCAATACTCAAGCACTTTTCAATTTTGTATTCGAATGTACTATTCCTTTTGATAAATCACTTCTTGTCCCTGATACTTAGAAACCTCCCTTGCAGGAATGTTGGACCATAAATGTGGATGGCTTTACAACTAAAGCAAATAAAGGCACTGACCTCGCCTTCATTTCTCCAAAAGGAGCAAAATTATTTTATACTTCAATGTATACATTCTCCATTAGTAACAATGAATATGAATATGAAACTCTTATTGCTGAGTTGAAAGTTGTCCAAACCCTTCGTATTCGAAACCTCATTATTGAGACCGATTCTCAAGTTGTCACCAGTCAAATAAACAACGACTTTGAGCCAAAGAGCAGAACACTCAGAAATACTTATAGTTAGCTTCCTCATTTTTTCCTCATTTTTCTTTCATCAAAATTGAATATATTTCCCACAAGGACAATTTTAAAGTTGATTTCTTATCTAAATTTCATATTGGTTCAGCCATCGATGGTACTTGGATTGAACTTCTTACTCAACATTCCGTCGATGTGCCTTTAGTTGCATTCATCAATAATGAGTTATCTTGGATGGACCTAATAATAACTTACATAAAGGAAGATACCCTACCTTCAGAACTCCTTTCAGCCAAACAATTATGAACTTCTACCTCCCGGCGTGTCTTTTTGAATAATTGTTTATACTGGAGGTACTACTCTTGGCCTTTATTAAAATATATCTCCCTTGGGGAAGGCAATTAAGTATAGCGAAAAGTCATGAAGGTATTTGTGGCGCCCGGAGCTTAGCTCGAAAGGTCATGTGAGTTGGCTATTTTTTGCCAACTATGGAATAGGATGCTATAGACTTTATCCAAAAGTGTACCAACTTTCAGCTTCATGCTAATTTACATCACCTTCCTGTTGTAGAATTTCATTTTTTAAGCAATTTGATCCCTTTCTATTAGTGGGGATGGATTTAGTCAGACCTTTTTCCAAAGCAGCCGGAAGCAAAGAATTTCCTGTTGTTGCCATTGACCATTTTACCCAGTGGGTAGAAGCTCGTGCCTTAGCCTCCATTATGGCCCGAAAGATTAAAGATTTTTTTCTGTGAAGAAGTCATCTCCTTTTTTTTTTTGTATTCCCCAGATCTTGATCACTGACAACGACAAACAATTCGAAGCCCAAGAATTTCAAAAATTCTACCAGGAACTCCATATTGACCATCGGTTCACCTCCGTTGATTATTCTCAAACGAATGGTCTCGCGGAAGTTGCCAACCAGACCATCATTCAGGGTCTCCAAAAGCGGCTCGACAGTGCAAAGTCTAAATAGGTGGATGAATTGCCAAGTGTTTTGTGGTCTTATCGAACTTTTCCCAATTTTAGAACCTATGAGAGCCCTTTCTCCTTATGTTTAAGCACTAATGTTGTACTTCCGATTGAGATCAGTAGTTCCTCTTTCTGCCTTGACAACTTTTTCCCAGAATGGAAAGATCTGAAAACATGAAAAAACATGTCACTCTTGAACCACATCCGAACCAATGCAACATACAGAGAAAATTATTACAAACGACGATTGGCAGCTTACAAGAACCAAAAAGTTCATCCTCCCCAGTTGCCCATAGGTGATATGGTCCTCCAAAAGAATGAAGTCAGTCGTGAAGATCGTACCCAAAAGCTCGACATTACTTGGGAAGGTCTATACCTTATTTCCAAAGTCAATAGCAATGGCAGCTTCTGGCTTCAAGACAAATGATCAAGCTATTGCTAGCTCATGGAATGCTCAAAATCTATGTAAATACTACCCTTAGTATTTTCTTATATTTAAATTTTGTAATATCTTATGACCTTTCGGTCATACACTTGTAATTTTTTCTGATTAATAAAATTACACTTTCGATTGAGCTATTATCCTCCGAATCTTTAAAGTCCTATGTGCCCTTTCGCTTCAAGACTTATCTTTTTATTTTATTACTAATATTCCGCTTTTATTTTATTCAATAGCAGCTATACTTTTTGCATGAAGATCTTTTGGCCCAACACTTATCCACCAAATATTTCTTTCATTTAAATTGAAAACAAAACATTATTAATATTACAACTCAAAATCTAATTCAAACTCCAGCCATTACATATACACTAAATTTATACTGCACCCCCGAAAGACTCGCCTTCACTCGATTACTCCTTCGAAGCATCCTCCTCTTTCCCATCAGCAAAGGTTCCATCAGAGTTGCAAGGTCAAAAGGCCCCCCTTCCTAGGGATAACTAGCAGTAGATGAAATCCCCTCCTGGAACAGCTTCGGCACCTTGAAGCCAGGGTTCGCCCCTTGCAGATGTTTTTCTACTTGCCCAAAGGCATCCCGTGCTACCGGCATGCTCAGATGAGTGAAAAGGTTGCCACACCTCTCATCTTTTAGGAAAGCTTCCAACACTGCGGTCTCTATAGTAGTGTTGATTCGGCTATTAAGGGTTTCGTACTTTTTGATTAACCTCTTAGCCTTAACTTCCTATTTTTGGCGAGCCTCCTTTTCACTTGCTACTTCCTGTCAAAGCACCGCCAATTCCCAATCCCTCTCTACCACAGAAGTTTCGACAGTTTTTTGAGTTGCCTTTGCTGCAGTTAAGGTCACATACTCTTTTAAAACTTAATTTTGATTTTGTGTTAAGGTCACAAACTCTTTTAACTTACTTTTAATATATTAGGTCAAAGATTAATTAGATAAGTACATTTTGACATTCCTTGATCTGAACCAATTTATTTATATTACTGTTATCTTTTGGAACAAAAAAAAAAAAAAAAAGTTGCATCGACATCATCTGAATGGTCATCTCATACCACGACCATTAGATCCTCTGTTTTTCATTATTTCCTACAAATGTGTTCAGTAATCTGGTTCAATTGCACGTAAGGGTCTGGTTCCCTTCCGCTTTTTGTGTGATTGAGGACGTGTACGTAGTGCGATGACGGGCTTACATTAGTAGAAAAACCACGTAGGTGAAGGGGGGGACCCGCAGAGGATGTGGTGGATTGCTTTTGAGAAATGCGGAAGAGGCGCGTACTAAGAGTTTGTGGCTGAAACAAAGCCGAAGGACACAACATATGGCAAGTGGCAAGTGGCAAATTCCGTTTACAATTAAAGTCGCGTCCCCAACTTGTACAAGACACACTAGCTCGCTCTTTTCTCGGGGAAAAGTGCAATGGGTGGGGACTTTCTGGAGCACCTACTCAACCACTAATTCCATGCCACATGGCACCATCTCTTAGCCCCTAGTTCTCTCCTGGCACCACTACTCTCTTTGCCAGCCTCAAATAAAGCCGCCCTTTTCCCCCATTTTCTTTCAGCAATAAATCCAAGACAAAATAGTAGTGGCTGAGATTTTTCCGCATGCTTCTCAAAATTAAATCGAAAAAAGGCCGTTGCCTGCTTTAGGTTCTCACTCGCTTGTTCTGTAGGGGGTTCTTTCTTCTGGTCTCTTCTTCTTCTCTTCCGTCAATCCGTTCGTTTATCTTTCACACACCCCATCGTGGTCTTCCTTCCTTCCTCTGCTACAAGATCACCGCTTCCTGCTTCTTCTCCTTTTCCTGTTTTCTAATTTTTTTATTCCATCTTATCTAAAGTTAAAAATTGCCTCTTCTTTTTGGGTTCCCGAGAAATTGGCTCAGATTCCGATCCACCATTGTGCTGAGAAGCCTTAAAATGATGATGAGTACCGGATGAGCATGCATGATCGGGCACGGCATGGAGCTTCTACAGTTTATTGTTATCTCCCAAGGTACTCTTCCTCCCTTCAAATCTGTTCAAGGATTTATCGCTTGTGAATGATACTCAGCATAGCACAAGAAGATAGTTTGTTCTCATTTATTAAAATTCCTGTTACTGATTAAAACTCCGTTTCTCTTCTGTTCTTCTCCCTGTGCTTTTCCCCCCCTCTCTTTCTGATATATTAAAGGTTTTGGCATCATGCGGTTCGTTTTGGTGAGGATTCTGGATAAGGAATTTTCTTCTTGCTCTATCTGATGGGTGGATTCTGATTTAACTGCAAATTCGAAAAAACCAAAGAATAAAGAAACTAAAGATATGTACTGTTTCGCCAATTCCAAAATATAAGTAGACTACTTTCTATACTAGTACTGTTTAGAGTGATTTTATGAATTATGTGATATTAATAATTGATGATATTTGGAAATAGAAGCGGATCTACATCAGATTTTGTTTGTTACTGCTCTTTCTGTTTTGCAGTACTAGTATTCAGTTACCAGGTCTCGTCGACTATCACTACGGCGAAGCTTTTTCTGTTATTTGTTGATGTTGCCAGAGATGAAAGAAAGCTCCTTTTCTATCTCTTGCTCGTCCGGGAGGCTCTGAAGCAACGATTAGCGTCCTCTGGTCCTCTCTTTAGATGGACCCGTACTCATCTGGAGAAGAAATCCTTATTAAGGTGCTCTTTTTCACTAGTCAGTGTTAATTTTTTTTTTTAGTGGTAATGGCTGATTCTCCTGGTCTAGTCTACTTAATTGCTAGTCTCTTATTCCACGGCAGACCAGGAAACCTTATACCATCACTAAGCAGCGAGAACGATGGACTGAGGAGGAGCATAATAGGTTTTTAGAAGCATTGAAACTTTATGGCCGAGCTTGGCAGCGCATAGAAGGTCCCATTTTCCACTCTTTTTATGATGGTTGCGTCTTTCTATCCTTTTTCTCATAATTTTGAGGTTCCTGGGTCATTTCAGATTTATTTACTTCGATATGTTTCAGGATCATCTATTGTGTACACGTATCATTTCTGATTTTCTCTTGAAGGAGTATCATCCCAAATGCTTCTTCTAGTTATACTCTCTCTGAAATAGACACCTGCTTTTGCTGCTTTCTTTGTTGTTTTGTGTCTGGTGGTTTGCAGAACATATAGGAACAAAGACTGCTGTGCAGATCCGAAGTCATGCACAGAAATTTTTTACAAAGGTCAAGCACTACCTTCTTAGCCTCTCATTGATGAAAATTGCTTTACCTCATCTACAGTACACTTGACCAATTTCTTCCTTATATTGCATCTTAAATGAGCTTAATGAGTCTCTTTTCACTTATTGATGCTGTTAGTTTTCATTATGCCAGCCTTTACTGTACATTTTAGGGATTCTTACTAGATTTTGTGATTGGTGGAAACAAGAGCTGATTATCTAGATGTCCTAAGGGTTAAAAGTTTTTCCTCTTGTGAAACTGAAATTAGCTTGTCTATCAAGCGAAGATATTGGGACAGAATTAAAGTTTTACCTTGTAGCTATGCATGGTTGTTTTCCTTCAGTCAACATGGCAGCCCTTTGTGTGCTAAAAATACCACAAAAACAGACAATAGGCTACATCAAGTTGTTACTCACAAGTAATGGCTTTAAGGGGACACTCTAGCACAGGTACGGTTTTATCCTAATAGCAAGATGTGTAAAGAGCAACTTGAGTTAGGTTTCTCATCTGATCAAAGGGCTAATTAACATCACCTTTTCCAGAATTACTCTTCCAGTACCATCATCTACATGTCTTGCCCTATTGTTTTCTAGCACCATTTACTACAAAAAATATTTATCCAATTTTGCTTTTTCTTGAGCAAAGGTGTAAGAAGTAAGTACCTCAATGGACTATGCATTTATGCATGTACATACAATTCAGAAAAAAGTTAAATTTGGAAATCAAATAAGGATTATGGATTGCTTTGAAATGAGCTTCATCATGTTCCTATCCATGCCCATTTATCTAAATTCTTCTACCCCAAGAGGTTTGTAGAAATAATTGAATTTATGTAATCTTTTTAATTGTGATGGTCATAGAAGGTCCAAGCTCTAGAATTCACATAGTTTTACTATAAATTTTCTTGATAGATTTGGTTTTTGTATTACATCTGCAACTTGCATGATAGATTGTGGGCAATAGTTGGTCATTGACTCTGTTTTTCCCTATGATAATTCTTTCTCATTTATTAGGCAATATTTTACCACTGTTTCTTTCTAAAAGTTACTTTTTTCTTGACTGTCAGGCATTAGGAAAATCTAGGAGCATATATTCATTTTCATTTATGAAAAATGGCTGTGTAGAGAAGTGATTTGGAGCTGGTAAAACTAAATCCGTGCTTTCAGAGCAATACATGGGTGACTTTATTGCAATGTGCTTGGTTTACTCTTTATAATGCTATAAATATAAAAGATAAATGAAATTTGAAATGAGTACCTATTTGTGGGGTAACTTTGATGGAGTTACTTCTCTTTTATCTCTCATGGCTATTGCATGTGGCACTCCTAGAAGAGTTGGATTGTGAATCTGCAATGACATTGGAAGTCAATTTCATCTAAGTTTTAATTTCTTTCATTAGTATTTTTCATCAACTTTCTTGGATCTGTTCTTTTCTTTTATAAAATTTCTTCTTTTACCTGGAAAAATGAAAGATGAAAAAATGACTTCTGAACTTTGACTTCTTTTATCTGTTTCCCCTGCCCCAGCACTACTCTGGAAGGATTATTTTCCTACAGCAAATGACTTATAGTCTACTTTTCTATTTGGATAAATTTATCAATATAGCTCCTAATGTTCCATTTTGGTTGTAGAAAAATTTTTTTAGTTAGCTTATGACATGTTTTCCAAAGGGAAATTTAATAACTGCAATCAATTCATTCCAAAACCCATAAACAAATTGTCAATATAGTCCCAAGTGGTGAAATCTTTTAGCTGTTTTGTTTCCTAACGTTTTTGTCTACTTTTTGTTGTAAATATATTGACAATTGATCATTTTCTAAAAAGAAACAGGGATTTTATAAATATATATTTTATGTATACTACAATGTAAAAGTCTTTTAGTTACATGTTATATTGTTTAGATGTTTTTCAATAATTTTTATCTTTACAATGAGAAGCTGCCACTAAAAATTTGAACATTTTTAGGAACAATTTTGTCTACTACAGCCAGGTTTGAAGAAATAAAAAAACAAAATGTTTGGTAACAAAACAGCTAAAAGTTTGAATGTTCTGGACTATATTGGTGAATTTGCTGATGGGTTTTTGAGGGAATTGATTTAGAAGAAAAATTGGATTTTTCTGGAGGAATAAGATTGGTTGGTAATTATTAGATCAAGGATAAGTAGAGTAATAAGAAGATGTTAGGAACTGACATGGCTAAAATGTTGAACATCTGGAATTATACAGACAAATCTGCCTTCGTATTTGTGACTTTGAAAATGTGCCTCTGAATTTTAATTTTATTAGTTTTGTGTCCGAGAGATCTGAAATTGATATTATTGACACTAGTGTTTGGGTTTCCGAGGTGGTTATCCTTTTCTTTACAGAAGATATCCAGAGAGTTGAAAATGATTGCATGATAATCTCTCTTGCAGCAGTTGCAAGTTCAGAGGGATTCTCTTGTGGGGAATTGTTGAAATCTTATGAACAATTGATGTAACATCTCTGGGAAGTGTTTTGAGTCACAATGGCCAATTCTTAGCTTCTAAAATTATTTTCTGAAAGAAGAAAATTATATTAATCCTTGTGGTTGATACTTATTTGTAGTCTTCCAACCCGTCTTATTGTCTCTTTTGGGTATCTGAGTCCTTGATGTTATATATGTTTTGATGTTAGCAGACCGGCCATGCACGTGAAATCTTGTTCACAAATTAAGCTATGTTTCCATGGCATAGATCAATCTAAGATGTAAAATGTTTGTACCAAGGGAGGTATGTATAGTTTTTGACAGTTGTTTTTCGAAGAAAGCGTATTAGCCTTCAATCTTGGTCAGCAGAACTAATTATCCAGCTTTCGGAATGTAGCCAATTGCATTTGTTAAGAGCATCCAGTTTCGTACTGGATCTTGATCCATGTAAGTAGCTTGGAGATGATTTAACATTGGTGGTTTTCTGAGTGAAGTAGGATGGACCCAAAAATTAATTGGCTTTATTATGGTAGTAACTTTTCAGAGCCCTGCAGTTTTGTACTGGATCTTGGTCAATGTCGGCATGTGCTCTGACAAATACCTTCGTGGTTTTGTGAGTAAAGTAGGTTTGTGGTAGAATTTGTTTGACGTAGAAAAAGGACATAAGAAATCTGAATTTTGATATGGTTTTTCTCATTTTAAATCCATGATGGAACAAAAAAACAATTGGTTTTATGGTAGTAACATTCTATGGATACATTTACCCAGTTGTAATAGATCACCAAAGTGACACCCCAGGAGTTGCTGGATACCTTGAAGTTAGTCTAAGCTAGAGCAAGCCACTAATCATACAAGAAAAAAGAGGAAGCAGATGTTCATGATTGACTGATGAGTGACTAAGCAAAATATGGAATTGGTAATTACCTAGATGTAATTCACTAAGTAATATGTTCCAGGAGTTTGGTTGATATATGATTAAATGAATCCCACATTTGAGAGAAATGCTTTTGTTTTTCATTACTCTGAATTGCTGCATAATTTGAAATGATCTGTTTCGAAATACTTAAAAAGTTTTTGGAGTCTTTTGATTGTACAGGATGTGTGAATGAATCTGAATGGCAAAAGGTATAAGCTCCATATATCCCTGATAGCTGCAAATTTACTAATGTATTCGGATTTTATCTTTTAGGTGTAAGATTTTGGTTTTGTGAAGTCATTTCTTATTAGAGAAAGTTGACTCATACCTGTTTCATTGAGATGCAACAACTGTTTAATGCATGGGTATACTCTTTCCTAATAACAATATTCAAATTTCATTGCCAGCTCAGCAGTAAGAAAATTATGTACTGAGTCAAGATAAATAATACTAAATATTCAACGAAAGTCATTTTTCATTTAATATATATATATTTTAAATTTCAAAATATATGCAATGACATCGGAAGAACTTACATCCACAAGTAAAACCTTGGTAAGTAGTCAATAAAGATGTGTCATTAGATGAAGTTGACAGATTAGTTGCAAGTTACCAAAATTACATCTTTGTACTATATTTTTGTTGATTCATGGAGTAGTGCTTTGTTACCTGCAATATGTCATAGAAGTCCTCGTTTTTCCCCTTCTCTTTTAAAATATAAATCCTTATTTAACATTGTCTCTGAAAAATCCTTATTTAAAATTGTCTCTGAAGTCCTTGTGCTTTCACCTTTGCGTACTATTTATTTTTTCAACTTTCTGTGACAGATTTTTTAACTTAGTGGTTAATTTTGTACACCCTCCCTCCAAAATGCAATGTCCACCTTTCTATGTTTAGGTGGTCAAAAGGAGCATTAGACAGAGGCAGTATCTTTTCCTTTTTTTCCCCTTCAAATCTTGTTTCTCAACACTACAGGCTAAGACGCTTACTGCCTAGAAATGGTAGGAGCAACTCATTTCCGAATAAGTTGGAAAGAATGTCAAATGTGGTGGATGTGGAGCTTGTTTACTAGTAATGTAAAAAGAAGTATGTGCGGTTTTCTGACCTAAATATTTCTCTATATGATGTAGGACAAAGTCACTAAATTTGCAGCAACCCTGTGCACTAAAATTTCCTTGGTTTCAAATATTAGCATGGGCTCAAAAATAGCTGTTAAGTTGCATGAAAACAGAAATAAAAATGTATTACTCTGTGCCTCTTTCTGTAAGAAATTATAGATGTTGCGCTGCTACAAGAATTTCCTCATAAGAAATAAGAGGAATGCTAGAGAAAAGGCAGGAAAAAGATGGTTTTACTTGCTGCTTTTCTTTTTACATGGCAAAGAAAAACTTGAATCAAAATATGATGACATCTGTTATTCTGCTTGAGGTGTAAAAAGAAAAAATTTACAGGTTCCATTTCTTTCCACTTCAGTGTAGTTTTTTTTTTTTTTTTTGAGACTACTATATTGGTTCACTTTGTGGCTCATAAAGTTATCTTACCTAAAAATTGAGAATGTCCCAAAGCTCACTCATTTTTCTCTTTCAGTTGGAAAAGGAAGCTCTCGTCAAAGGAGTTCCAATAGGGCAAGCTCTTGACATTGAAATTCCACCTCCACGACCCAAAAGGAAACCATGTAATCCCTACCCTAGAAAGATTGCCAATGGACGTTCTACATCCCAGGTGGGATCGAAGGATGAAAAATCTGGAACTTTAATTTCTTCTGCGTCTCAGGCTAAACATATTCTAGCTTTGGAGAAAGAACCCATTCCTGAGGTATTACTTTCTTTATCATTATATAATAATTTTAATTAGATTATGAGATTGTTTTGTTCACAATTTATATGGGTTTTTCTGTTACACATAAGTATTATCCTTTTTTTTTTTCTTTTTTTCCCATGTAGAAACATTCTAAAGAAAGAATTGCATGTGCAAAAGAAAATCAAGATGAGGACAGAAATTCAAGCTTTGTCCTTACCCTGGAATCTTGTGATAGATCCCAAGCTTTGGCAGACAAAGATTCGATGCCAACTTTAGTGGTGCCCCGAAAGTCATGTGGCTTTAAGGAGTTTGTTCCAGTTATAAAGGAGGTGGTCAACCAGGATGAGATGAATGAATCTTATGTCACTGTTGAACCCAGAAACAATCAGAACTCAGCTAAATCTGATATGAATCAGTCATTTCAGGAGAATGCCACCTGTGACATAGCAAAAAAACACCCTTTTAATGACCAGTCAGCTGAAGGCAAGAGCAGAAATCTGGATCAATCCAAAAATTTTGGAATTGAACTGGAAAATGACAGGCAGAATATTGAGAGTCAACCTAAACATGTTCCTGTACACATTCTTGATGGGAGCTTAGGAATGAAGCCACCAACTCTTTCCCCACACATTTCATATCAAGAATCCATGTTTCATCAAGTGGGTGGTGTTCATCCAAACCTGTTCATGAACCTTTCTTCTTCTACATCTGAGCACCAAAGCAGTACATCAAAGTTTAACATTAATCAGCCATTTCCTGGTTTTCATCCTATTGTGACCCCAATCCAGAACCAAGATGATTTCCAGTCTTTTCTTCATGCTTCCTCCACTTCTTCGAGTCTCATTGTGTCTACTTTATTGCAAAATCCAGCAGCTCATGCTGCAGCAAGCTTTGCAGCCAGTTTCTGGCCTTGTTCAAGCATGGAAGATCAAGCAGGTGCTGGAGCTTCAGGAGGATTTCCAGTTAGGCAGATAAATACAACTCCTAGCATTGCTGCAATTGCTGCAGCCACAGTAGCAGCTGCAACCGCATGGTGGGCAGCCCATGGTATTCTCCCAATTTGTGCTCCGTTTCACATGGGTTTTAACTTGGCTGCTGCATCAGCATCTACAATCCCAATTGGTGCAAGCCAA
Source organism: Marsdenia floribunda (assembly GCA_035583425.1). Taxonomy (NCBI): domain Eukaryota; kingdom Viridiplantae; phylum Streptophyta; class Magnoliopsida; order Gentianales; family Apocynaceae; genus Marsdenia; species Marsdenia floribunda. The sequence goes on along the minus strand of JAXGGT010000172.1, from coordinate 493,206 downwards.
GCCAGAACAGATAACAGTGAAAGGGAAGAGAAAACTGATGATCGTGCAATGGAAACTGCACAGATGGGGCCAGAACACTCTGAAGCACTGCAGGTGCAGCACTCAACTTCAAAATCACCTGCTATGTCAATGTCAGACTCTGATGAAACTAATTGTCTGAAATTGAAAAATGGATCAATAGCTGTTGAAACTGAGAAAGCTGCAGTAGCAAGTGAGCTTCAAGAAGCCAACAAGCCTAAAGGCAGGAAACAGGTTGATCGCTCTTCATGTGGATCAAATACACCCTCAAGTAGTGAAGTAGAGACAGATGCTCTGGAGAAGCATGAGAAGGGCACGGAAGAGCTAGGGGAACCTGCTTTAGATCATCCAACTGTTGATTCTATCAGTCGACGTGGTAGAAGTTCCAGCTGTTCAAATGATTCTTGGAAGGAAGTCTCTGAAGAGGTATCAAGGAAGTTATATTTGTGCCATGATGTTATTCTAATATCCTGGTTTCCTTGTCAAGCTTTACTGGTTTTATCAATTTGTCCGCAGGGCCGCCTGGCATTTCAGGCTCTCTTCTCCAGGGAAGTATTACCACAAAGTTTTTCTCCTCCATACGATTCTAAGAATAAAGTAAAGAATAGTACTGAGAAGGATAAGCTGAATGCAGACGAGAAAGATGCTGAAGGATCTATGTTGGACCTGAATGGTATGGTATGGGCTGGCTGTTCCAGTCAACAATCAGAGAACGTTCATCTGAGAGGAGAAACCAGCCAAGCTGAGGGACCGTTGACCGTGGGAAAATTTAAAGTGCGCCACACAGGTTTTAAGCCTTATAAGAGGTGCTCAGTAGAGGCCAAGGAGAGTAGGATGGTGAACGGCAGTTATCAAGATGAAGAAAAGTGTCCAAAGAGAATACGTTTGGAAGGCGAGGCGTCTATTTGATTTTATCTTGTCAGGCCGCATTAAACGACCTTGCATGTTTTGCAATTTGGCCTTTTTTAAGATTTAAGATCTCTCTCTTCTATTTTAGTTCGTTACTGTCTGCTAAAGCTCACGAAACTTATCGTGTAGGTGTGTGTATTATTTGTTTAATTGTGCTAAAGTCAATTGGAATTATGCAAACCGACTGTAGACCTCCTCTGAACGCACTCAACGATTGTAAGGAATTGATTGAAAGGACCTTAACTAGGCCACTTCCCGTCCATTCGAGTTATCCTCCCAAAAAAACGTCTTTGTTAGTGTGGACCAGCTATACCAGATAGCGGTATAAATATGGTGTGGTAAGGTTCAAATTTGATTGACACTGGTTTTTCGAGAATTATATAACTCGGAATTTCTCTGGCAAGAACGTCTGAAAACATCTAAGCAATTTTATCCTATTGAAGGAACCGAAATTTATTTTTTTCTCTGTAATAACGTTTTGAAAAAGTACCACAAATATCTTCATTGTGCTTTCTATGCTTTGCAAGTGATGGGGCATACTACTCTTTGTTTCCGCTTCTTCCTCCTCTGTTTTTTTTTTTTTTTTTTTAGGGGGGGGAGGGGGTGGGGGGTGTAAAAATTATACATTTGCCACACGTACCTTCTTGTAAATAACCACCACCAATTATTGTTTCTGCTGGAGTAACTTTGGAAGAAAAGAAGTCGTGGCTCATTCCCTTAAAAAGCAGGAGTGGGGATTCACCAAAAAAAAAAAAAAAACAAAAAAGATGAAAAGTGGGGATACAACAAATTTCTGAGGATAAAAAACACCTTTGCACTTGGTACTCAATGCAGTACTTTAATAGCTGATGCAACACATCACACACAATGGAATACTTGAAACTGAAATGGCTCAAATCCTGGTCAGTATCGCATGCAGGGAGAAACTGCAATGGTGCAGCCCACAATTTTGCAAAATGGGCAAGAACTTGTAAATTTTTTTTTAATCCTGATTTGATCCCCACTGAAGTGTCAGGCAATAGGGAAGAAAATTTAGGACCTGAATGTAACTCTGATTCTGTTTTAAATGAAGATGCATAGAATTGGTAGCCTATGCACAAAATAAGGAATGACTAAATTCTCAAGAATATCAGGTGCTGCAGCCTTTAAAGTTTAAAGAAAATGAACACGTTTGCGCCCTTAAAAATGTACTATATATTTGCAGTAAACTCCGCTCAAATTTTGAACTAAACTTGATCTTATTTATTAAAATATATCTGATTCTTCTTATGAAATTTTATTAAATGAGATAAATCACTTAAAAATAAACAAAACTGAAACAAAAAAAAAATTATGTACTCTATAAAACTTTTGACTTGAATTCTTTAATTATTGGTGTAAATGATGAATTTGAATAATCAAAATTAAAGAATTATTTCACGCTCAGAATATACAAGGAAAAATAAATAAATAAATAAAAGGGCATAGCAATTTTGAGCTGCCCGGCACCCACTCATCATGACAAGTCAATTTTCGTTGACAAATCATGCAGCCTGCCCAAACTGGTTGACTATGGAGGAAAACCTAAGCAAACGCAGAATGGGAACTTTGACGTTTCTTTTCTCCCTTCGCAATTTGTTACCGAACCCTGACGAAGATTCCTCTTTCTGTTTTATTTATTATTTCCGGGATAATTTTTATTCATTAATTAATTCAACTAAAAATATGGATATCGAACTCAGTTAGTAATTTATGGCTGGCAGCAGTAGCAAAGAAGTGGCGCTGAGGCTGAGGGCGGCGGCGATTGGATGTATTGGTTTGGGTTATGATGTGGCAGAGGATCTTAGGCTTAAGTACTGAGGAAAAAAAAAAAAAAATGTAGTGTAAAAGGCAACCGCGGCTGATTGGTATTGAAGATGATCAGTCACGAGATGTTGCTATGCGGGACATTGGTCAGAAATGTTCCCAAGTCTATCAATTGTGATAAAGGCGATCGCTTGCGTCATGGCTCCGAAGTCCTTTTTTTTTTTTTTTTTCCTTTTTTTGCCTGTATATTGCAACTGTGAAATGATTAAAATGTTTTTTTTTTTTAAATTAGGAGTAGGTTGCAAGATTTTTTTTTTTTCATAAATCAAAAGATTAATCTCACACGATTTAACATAATTTAAGAACTAATGTAATTGAAAAATTAAATGAGGGACTAATTCCACTAAATAATCATAATTTGTGGATTATTTATGTCAATTTGCTTTTAAATTATTCTTATGCTTTATATTTCTAAAACGTAATCGAGAGAAAAAGCCTCCATTTTTTTTAATTATATATATAAAAAAAATAAATTTGATATTCTTTTGAATAAAATAATAATAATTGTTTTGTTTAGTTTACTTGTTTAATAATTTTTATTATTTTAATTAATTTTAATTTTTTTAAAATAATTAAAGGTGTGTTCGGATTACCATTCAATTCAAATTGAGTAATAAATTTTTATTTTTCAATAACTATATATTTGGACATCATTTTTTTTTTTTTTAATTAGAGTTTATTTCCTACATTATACACTTTGCTACCTCAATATTGTGGATCTTAGAGCTGTTAAACGAACCGAGCTGCTCGCGAACAAAATTCGTTCGAACTCTTTTATACTCTATTAAGGCTCGTTTGTTTATTAAACGAACTGAGCTCAAACATTTTATTAAGCGCGATTAACTTTTAAGCAAACTCGAATAGTGTTCGCGAACTCTTAATTATTCGTGAACAAATTTTAACATTTATATATTTTATAAATTATTATATATTAATATTATATTTATATAATTTATAGGTTAAAGTTAGGATTTCTCTTTCTTTCTTTTCTTTTATTTTATATTAACCTTAATTGTGTATTATTAAGGTTAATTTATGTGTTTTGATATTTTTATTATCTATAATTAAATTTTTTAATTTTTTAAAAAGGTTAAACGAACCAAACTTGAACAATTTTCGAACTATTCGAACAAATAATCGAACAAACTCAAACAAAATTTTATGCTCGAAACATTAAATGAACTTACTTGAGCAATGCTAGAAAATTAAACGAACCGAAACCAAATATTTAATGTTCGGTTGGACTTGACTCGTTTACAGCTCTAACTTACTAGAGTATTAATATTTATATTATTAATAAAATAATATTAAACACTTTTCTCTCTAAAAAAAAAAAAAAAAAAAAACATTATCTTACACAAATAATCATTACACTCTAAAAAATCTATATATTTAATTTTCACTTTTTCCAACATAAAATTTATTTTCAAAAAAGTTACGAACAATATTTATTTTAAATAAAATTTTGTCTAAAAAAAGATTTTTCAAAAATAGTTATAATCTAAACATACTCTAAAATACCATTAAGCAAATTTTTAAAATTTAATAGATTAATAGAACAATCAATCTTACATAATTTAATATAATTTGGAGAACAATATAGTTAAAAAAAAAAAAAAAAAAAAAAAAAAATTAAACAAGAGAGCAATTCCATGAGGACTATTTATGCCAGTTTGCATAATTTTAATCTCAACAGAAGAAGTGAGTTGTTGGACCCGGATCCGATTTGGAAATGTGTTAGTCGGAATTCTTTAAAAGGAAGACTGGCAAGTTTAGTCCCAAATATTTGACATTTTGATAACTTTGGTCCTAAACATTTTTTTTCAATATATTTGGTCCTAAATATTACATAATTTTGTATGTTTGGTCCTTATGACAAAAAAACTTTTAATATAAATAGTAAATTGGCAAGTTTAGTCCCAAATATTTTTTTCAATATATTTGGTCCTAAACATTACATAATTTGGTATCTTTAGTCCCTTATGAAGTGATATTTTTCAAAAAAAAAAAAATTTTAAAAAAGAAATATACGAGTAAATATATATATTATTAAAATAGAAAAACACATTTAAATTCTTTTTGGAAAGAAAGGATTTGTTGAAGAAAAAAAAATACTCATATTTATCTTTG
>JAXGGT010000172.1:448830-488204 GCA_035583425.1 Marsdenia floribunda | reverse complement strand
AAAAAAAATTTAATATATTCAAATTATTTTTCTATAGAAAGAATATTTTTTCTGGCAAAACAAAAAACATGTTTAAATTCTTTTCAAATAAATGGATATTTTATTAGAATATATATATTGAAATAGAAATATTGAAAAATTCAAATTTTTTATAAGAATATAAAAACCAGGTTATTGGTATTTTTGAATGAAAAAATAAAATAGAACTATTATCAAAATAGAAAGAAATTATGAAAATTATTTTTAGAAAGAAATGACTCAAATAATATTACCGAAGTGTAAAAATATATTATATTAAATTTGGAAGAAAAAAAAGATATTTAAAAATAAATAAACATTATTACAGTAGGAAAAACATGTTTGATTTATAAATAGTCACTTTTTTTTAAATCACAACTCAAAATGACTATTTTACCCTTTTGATGATCACTCAACAAAAATTTTGATTGTTGACTATTTATATTAAAGGGCTTTTTGGTCATAATAAAAAATTATGTAATGTTTATGACCAAAATATATTAAAAAATATTTGGGACTAAATTTGCCAATTGACTATTTATATTAAAGGGCTTTTTTGTCATAAAAGATTAAATATACCAAATTATGTAATGTTTAGAACTAAATATATTGAAAAAAATGTTTAGAACCAAATATATTGAAAAAAATGTTTGGGACCAAAGTTACCGATAGTCAAATATTTGGGACTGAACTTGCTAATCTTCCTTCTTTAAAAACTAGAAGGAAACGAAAAGATTCTATCGCGGAAAAAGACAAACAAGTAATAGAGGAGCAGCAGAGGCGGCAACGGCGACAAGAACAACCGGAGGATGTCCGCTCGATTGTTGAAGAAAGTTCTAAAAGAACAAGAAGCCGCAAGGCAACAACAACAATTGCTCAACAGTGACGATGAGGAATCTGATTCCCCCGATTCTTCCTCAGCAATTCGTAATCCTTTCGATCTTCTAATTGATGATGATAATGAAAATCATGACTTGGACCAGGTAAATTCATTGTGTGTGGAGTACTTGTTACTATTTATTGTAAGTTGGTTTATTATCCTCTTGTGTTTTTGAAATTGCTCCGTCACCCTCTTTTCATTTAAATAATAAATCCTTTTTGCCCAAGCTCTCGGCTGAGGAAGGTATAGGTATTTCTTTTTTCTTGAATGGAATTGTTAAACCTTTGTTCGTCTTATCATTGTGGATAGTTTTGATGTCTTTCTTTATACCATGGCAACTGCGGTCGCTTTACGTCCGGAACGTCTATGAGTTTGTATAAAATTTTTTGAAGGAAAAAATATTCTACTCTAAATTTGTGGACATGTATGGCGCTTCTCGATTTAAGCTACAGGGGTGTTAACCGATTGAATTTACCAATCTACGAATTGTTAACCGCTTAAATAACTTTTGGCTGTTAGCAAGCATTCGAAACCCTAACTACATCTCATTTTCTGGGTTGCTTAATCTATGCAATAACGAATTATGCCCTTATGCCAGTTGTCGTTCTAAAAATTGATTTCATTTCTCAACAGCCATCACCAAATTTATACTCATATATGACGTCTGGACTATCCTTCATTTTGAATTGTTTCTTCTGCCAGAACAGCTTCTGCTAATAAAAAAATAATCATCTGTGAGCACACAAGGAGAAAAATCCAGAAGCAAAAAAGAAGAAAAGAAAAAGAAAAAAAAAAAAAATGTCAGTTCATATTCTGGAATTTTCCAGCTGAACTAGTGCTTGTATTCCTCATACCTTTCCAGTAGTCCCACTACTGCTTTAGCAGTAGTACCCAGGCTGTTTGTCATTTTTCTTCTTTTTATTATTCTATTTCTCTTATGATCAATCTGGGTGCAGGGAGATGAACATTCAATTGCTATTGACCCCGCAAAACAGAATGACGATGACATACATCTGTCAATTTCTGTTAATTCAGCAAATCACAAAATAAAGAAGAAAAAGAAGAAAGGAAAGCCAGGTTTACTTGCAAGTAACGAAGATCTTGAAAGATTGTCTGATCTAATGTTTGAGGACTTGTCGATTGGAGTTGATTCATCTAGAATGCAGTGCCTTTCTTCCTCTTCTACAAAAACCCAACATGGAAATTTAAACAACAATATGGGTGAAGTGAAGAAGTGTAGGTCCTCAATTTTACATGTTGATCCCTGGTATCTTATTGCAGAAAATGAGTTGCGTAGGATTTTTGGTTCTAAGGTGGTAAGTTCATTTGGAAAAAGTCATCAAATTGGAAATTCAAGACAGTCTCGTGGAGCTAGACGAGGGAACCACAACCATCGGAGGACCATTCTTATTACCCCTTCTGAACACTGGCCACGGTGGGATGGATCTCTGTCCATGGAACTTTTAGAAACTAAAGATGGTTTCCATTATTTCAGGTAATACTCATCTCCAGCAAAAACAATCCCTTCCTCCCCAACCCCAAGCTGCCATTCCCCTTTTTGAACATATTTTGAGAATGCTATGTCCATCTTTTAATTAACCTTCATATCATTTAAACTTTGATACTTTTATGCCTCGGTAAATGTATAAACTTCAAATGATTTAGATGGGTCTCTTCCATGTAGACGAATATTTGCATTGGATTTGGGCGTACTGTATCATATAGATTCGTTGCATTTTCTGAGCCTTCTTCAGCAAATGTGGTTATTCAGGAGGCATATTGGCATCATCAAAGATGAAATTTCTGCATATTTTTTATCATTTGAATTTGAAGAAACTTTGAATAAAAATCTTTTGCTAGAGAAATAAATTTTGCAATAATTTTCACGTATTTGAGAGAACCTAATATAAGATTTTGCTCCTAAAATAGTGAAAGAAAAATGAGCACCACCATTTTTGTAGCACCTTTGGTGTTCTCCCTGCCCAAACTGAAAAAAGAAAGAAACAGAAGAGAATAGAGGGAAGAAGAGAAGAATAGAAATCCATCATTTTTGGTGCAAAAGGTCATATTTTAACTTGTTAACACAATACTTACCAGTAAATTAATGATGTTTTCCCATGTTAAGTTAAGAATCCCTATTTTCTTCTCAAGTTTAAGTCTTTCACATGGAAATTTCTACATTAGGTGCAATGACTTTCTTGCATACTTTATGTGATTATTTGCCTAAGATAGGTTCTTAAAGGTGGACTAAATCGATATTGCTTAATGTCATTAGGTATCTCCATTCGTCATCCTACAGACAATCGCAGACGGCATTCGAAGCTGCAAAGGAAATCCAGGATCTGAATGGTATCGCAAATATTTTGATGTACCATCCTTACCATATGGATTCCCTCATAACATTGGCTGAATATTTTAAATTTTCGGGGGAGCATCAAATGTCAGCAGATGCTATTGCAAAGTGTCTTTATGGTTTGGAATGTGCTTGGCATCCTATGTTCACTCCCTTGCAGGGTAATTGTCAATTGAAATATGATCATGAAACCAACAGGCCATTTTTCTCTACACTTTTCATTCACATGAAAGACATGGATATGCGTGGTTGCCATCGTTCTGCACTTGAAATTTGCAAACTGCTGCTCTCCGTAGATTCTGATGATCCACTGGGTGCTATGTTTTGCATAGACTATTATGCCCTGAGAGCAGAAGAGTATTCATGGCTTGAACAATTCTTGGAGGAATATGACTCTGACAACTCTCTTTGGTTATTTCCAAATTTTGCTTATTCTCTTCCCATTTGTAGGTTTTTCCATGAACAACGAGATTCAAAAGATACTGAAAGGGACAATGGGAGGGCTTCCTCATGTGATCTGATGAAACAGGCCTTGATGTTGTACCCTTCGGTCCTGAAAAAATTAGTTGACAAGGTTCCTTTAAAGGGGCAGGTTTGGACAACTATACTGAAGCATAGTTTCTTTGGGTCTGAAGAAACAGGAAGCCCATCCTTGGATCACTTGATCAATATATATGTTGAAAGGAGTCATCTGATATGGAGGCTTCCGGGGCTGCAAAAGTTTCTCGAAAATTCTGCTAATTTGGTGATTGAAACCTTAAAAGATGGGGGATCTGACGCAAAGGATTGGGCTTGTGTGAGACAAGAGGCATTTCCTTCTGATAAAAATGAGTAAGATTTTTTTTTTTTTTTTTTTTTTTTTTGATAAAATGAGTAAGTTATATACTGCTGATTAAGCTTATATTATAACGATTTCCTTTTTCAAGATGGGAGATATTTCTGGCCTGCACATTCATTAACTAGATACATGCATAACCAGATATCGAATTTCTTAATCAATCTCTCTTTCCCACTTGTGGCTTTTTTTTTTTTTTTTTTGGGGGGGTGGGGGTGTTGGATCTGGCAGGTATCATCATCTCCGGGTTTCAGATTTCTCTGATTCTGTCCCAACTATGGCACCTGAAGATTTGCAACATTTTATGATTGATCCTCGGATGAGAGAAGAGAATAACATCCAAGTCATGAACCTGCCAATTGATGCCCGTGATTTATCAAATCGAAATCCCCTTGCTGTTCTTCTGGAGTCCATGTTGCCTTGGATTGACTATGGACTAGGAAATCGTGAGAATTACCAGAATGATCAACATGACAGAGCCAACGAAAGAGTAGAATAGGGAAACTACTTTGAATAGGAAATTGGACAATGTTTCTCTCATCTTGTATAAATATTAATCGGTTTGAATTTGTTCATCATGGTTCCTATGTATTTGAGTGCTTAGTCAAAGATGTACTGGAGTCTTAAGTGTTTACCTTTTTTGTGGGAATCATTTGCTGGAAAAAATGAGAGTGTGCGCATTTCGGGATCTCCTCAGTACACGGTTAGAATATTTGTTATACCAATATAAATAAATAAATAAATATATATGTATATATATATATTTACCGTTGTTATTTTATTAGCGATATTTAAAGGAGATACATCTTCTAGTTATCTCTAGCTGTCTTCACTTCTAATATTTTGGCGGCCGAATTCGTGATATTATTTTTCAGAGGATTGAGCGACAGCAGGGCATTGGTGGGTTGGGTTGGGTTGGAGTTATCCCTCTTAGAATCCGCCGTTACTCCGTATAATGCTCTTTTCATTACAAGCTTCCTATGGTCCCGTTGTTCTTCCGAAATCACCAACTGCGGTTTTATCAACTGGACTCCTAGTGTCTCCTTCTGTGAGGAAAGTCGCTACCCCAGCCATAATTCCATGTTGGTCGCGCTCGTGTCGGCAAGTAGCCCTTAAGTCCCTTGACGTGGGGTCTCTTGCTCAATCCAAGCCGAACAGAAAGCCCGATGGAGATTTGGAAGATGAAGAGGAAAGTAGCGTTTCAATCCCAGGAATTCAAGTGCCCCGACCCAGATACATCTCCGTTTCTAAATCTGACCTCCTGAATGCTATCGTTTCTACTATGGTCGAGACAGAAGTAAAAGCTGATCAATTTATTCATCTTTCTAAGTAGGTATTTTCCTCCCAGAAAATTGCCCATTTGTGTCTAGAATTAACTTCTTTATTTTTCTTAACTTTTTCGTATACAACAGTTGTTCTACCGTAGCCATGTTACTAATTCAAACTTTGTTTTTTTCCTATTCTTTTGGGTGAGGGGACACTGTCTACTCCATAACTAGTAGTAATGTGAACATCTAAATTGCTCAATCATGCTCAATCAGGAAATGTTTCCCAAAACAACTAAATCTGTATAAGGGGATAAGTGGTCTCGTGGAGATTGATGCTAATTGCTGAACTAGACTGGACTAAACATAAAATAAGAATGGATGCCAAGATCTTCCGCATGGTATCTTAAAGAATTGCTTTCCGAGAAGGGGAGAATGTGAAACCAACTTAATTTTCTGAGGTGCTAAAGGTGAGAAAACAGCAGATTTTCCAGTTCATTTGATCTAAAATGGATGGAATTTGGAATCTAAGTGCCGTTGTTTGAGCATGTTTGTTTACTTTTCAGAGTCGTGGTTCATCACAGGATACTGTACTTCTTCCATTCAGGATATGTTCCTGCAGCAAAACAACTTTAATCAGGAATTTTAGGAAAATAAAAGATTTAATTGTATATTGAAGATTTTTTTTTAATCTAGTTAGGATGTATCTCAATGTTGTCGTAATTTGGTGTTGTCAAACATAGAAGCCTTGAAAGTTGAAACTGCATATATTCTACCTACATTAGTCTACATGAGTGTCCAATTTGGCAAGTCTACCATTAGACTGAGAAACAAGGACTTTTGCATCTATGTGAAAAAATATGATTACATATTTGGTGCACGTTCGTGAATTTATATTTTTACGAACCTTATTCATTTGAGTGCAGATTTTGATTCCGAAATGAGAAGAGTGATGTCAAATTTATGCATATGTGGCTTCAAGAGGCCTGTTCAAGCATTTAAAGCCTTTTTCACGTACCAAAGGGCACAAAGAACTTTTCCTTTTTTTTTTTTTTTAAAAAAAAAAATTTTAAAATTTGAACTTTTCCCTCCTTTAGTTGTGCACCTCCTTTTCTTGGTATATCTTTTATATTTTTTAGTCGATTTTGTTTGATGTAACTTGTGTAATTTCAAAATATTCTTGTACTAATATGGACTTACAGCCTAATTTAGACCTCAAACTTGACTTTTTTATCAATTGCTAATATTGATTTGTGCACATTTGCAAATTGAGTACTATTTTACCCAATTTATTCTGTAAAGAATGAATTCATTTTAGATAAATGAATAATTAATTAATTTTAGATAAATGATTAACTAAACCATTGTAAAAGAATAATTAATTGAAGAATGATAAATCTATTTTAAAACAGGGTAGGTGGACATTCACACTCTTACTTAAATGAATTGTACTATTGCAGATATTTGGACACCATACTTCATGCTGAGCACAAAAGTATTTTAGAGGAAATGCGGATTAACTATGATCTTACACAATTTGTTGAGAGCAAGAGTATTAAGCGTGATGACTCACCAGATTTGGAGAGCATGCTGGTATCAAGTGACGAGTCTGATGCTGTCATAAAGAAGCCTGTTGAGAGTGAAAGCACTGTAGAAGACGAGGCACATACAGTTGAGCAAGCGAAGCCTAACTGCATACCTGGGGTGCATCCACAATTGTGTTCTTCATCCAACAATGATGAGACAAATTCCAATATAGGGTCTGGGTTCATGATAAGTTTTGATTAGATTGTTCCTTGTGTTGGTGATATAATATATTATTTTGGGTAACTTTCACTACTCCCAAACATCATGGAAAGATCAATCAATTGAGTCTCACTTGGGCCAAGAATAAAGCAGTTATCTGTAACCTTTAGCTTTTTAATAGCTCTGCTGACTTATAGTCTGAAATTTCTTGCAGAGCTTCTGTATACTCCAGTTTTCAGCATGCTTTTCTGCAACTTCTTCATAATGCTGAGTTTGAAGAATTATCTGCTAGGGATTTGCAACTGACATCTGCTCTCACTACTGATTATCTTCTTACTCTGCCAATTAACATTGACTGGAAGATGGCATCCCAGTCCAATGCCATAATCTACAGGTGCAACTGAGTGATCTCTGACTCTTTCATTTTCCTTACTCAGGAAAATTTAAGTAGCTTTCTTTTTTATGTTAGCACATATATTCTACAGATTTGTGCTTTTTATTGCATTCTTTACTTTCTGAACTCTCCCTTCCAATCATTATGGCAGAATCTCTACCACCTGAAAGCTTACTACTGGCAATGAAGTGATCTAGAAGTTGTTTTAGCAAACCATATGTTTCTATCCTGTTAAATAAATTCTGTACGTGTAGCAATTTTTACAGATATGTCTACATATTTTTTTTTTTTTTTTTTTGTGAATTACAGATATATCTACATGACTTCTTGTGGGAAGAACAAATTATTAGAAGTCTTAAACTAGATCATCAAAATTTCACTATGTTTTGTCCTTTTACCATTTCAGTGAGCCTTTTTTGATATTTTAGATTTTTCTCTTTAATTTGTTTCCATATAATTGCATTAACAAACATGGAATTCTTTTTACATTTGCAAATTGTTTTATCTTCCTCTTCCTGTTATTTGTGCTTTAACCATTTTTCTTTTCTTCATAGTAGACAAAAACTCTGTATTTCTGAATTTCAATGAGATCAATTACTGGCTTATTGTTTTATCTTTTATCTTATAAGTTGTCTCCTTTTTCAGTTAATTTTTATCTTTGGGTTTTTGATATTATTTTAAATTCCTGAACATCTGAGCTAGCAACATGTTGATGAATTTCAGATTCATTAGCTGTTTATAGATGCTAATGATTTTGCAGAATTTTAGTGGTTTGTTTTTGCTATAATCTTGAAAAACTTTTCCTTCTTAAAAAATTTGTAAATATTTCTATTTCGGTTATCTCTAAATACTTGTCAATTCCTATGAAACTTTATTATATTTTTACAAAATTACCCTTTTTCAATTCATTGAGTCACATATTCCCAATAAATCATTAAATATTTTTTGAGGGTATTGTTGTCATTTTATTATTTTGTTATAACAATTGTTTAATTCATGTGTTATATTTAAATTGACACGATTCTTGAGATGGAGGGAGTATGTTGTAAAGGATATTACAAAACTAAGAGGAGAGTCCTGAAATATTTATGGTGTATCTAGACTGTCATTTTGAACAAAAAATTATATTTAAATTTTGGTGGAAAATCAAAATAGGTATATAATTTTTTTTTTTTTAAATTTCAATATTTGAATGTAGTGTTTCTATTGTTAAATATCAAAAAATATAATCAACGCACTTGAAAATTTACTTTTAAATAAGTAAATAGATTGGCCATACTTTTGAAAATTATTGTTTTTGCATTCTTTATAGTGTATGTATACAGCATATATATATTTACTTTTAGTTAAACTTTTGGTTGGATTGACATGGTTTTTTAATATTGCTAAACTAAGATTTAAACTTTTGGTTAAAGTTATTCTGTCCAAAATAATTTTTGATAGTATGTATTAAGCATATGTTTGCTTATATTGCACTTGGTTTCACCTGTTTCCTGCCTAGACTTTGTTTAAGTCATATGTTTGATTGGATAAAGAAGTTTTAACCTATAATACAATAATTGGGTACGCATATGCAGGCAGTTTTCTAGAATGAAGAATAGTACAGAGCATAACTAAGTTTCCGTTCAAGGTGGATAGAATATCAACTAGTAGCTTAATCACTAAGTACTTGAAGACACTTTGTTACTCAAAAGAGTATGGGGTGAGTCAGGTGCAAGTGTGGAACTGTCAAAAAGGCTACAAATATAAACCTTTTTTCTGTTATTAAGAAAATATTAATTTAATTAATCCCTACACAAAAGGGTCAATGGAACCATTATAGATACTAAATAGAGGAAAGTTACTGTTTATAAATAAGATAAAAAATAATAAAATAATAAAAAAACTGATGTGTATTACCAATTGCAGCTTCTTTTATTTATTTTTTCTTTTGGGTACTTGCACAATATGTCCCTTAAACATGAATGGCCTCTTATAATGCAGGCGTGGTTACACAACCGAGAAGCAGAAAGGCTTACTAACTGTTGAAAAACTGGATTACTTGCAGTCCAAGCTATTGCAAAGAATTTTCCTTCTCATAGCAAAACCACTGGGGAAATTTGGCACCTGGTTAATGGAGGTTATTAGTGCCAATATCCATTTATTTCCTTGCTACAGGAATTTACTGTCCAAATGGTCCCTTTTGTTTGACTTCTTCCATGCTGAAAAAGGTTGCAGATGAATAAATATCAAAAAGGGCTTGTAAGATAAAATTTTGATACTCCAGATTTAAGCTACTTCATCCTACCATGAGCACATATCAGTCCCTGGAATAGATGTCTCCATGTATTAGGTTTTCTGGTCATTAGGCATATGGTTCATTTTCTTTTTATTTTTGTTCTTTGAGGATTCACATTACTGAGTTAAGGGCATCTGATGAATTTAACTGGTGACCAATTTCTGAAACGTTTTCTACAGAATTGATTTATTAAACCACATGGATCAATTTCTTGGACACTTGACATCAAATCCTTGTGAATCTCTGGTGCTCATTCAGAATAGAATTCTTAGTATCTATCTACTTGTCACCAGATTTAATTACTCTGTAAATTTGGTGCAGGTACTTGGAAGCACTAGGAAGAAACAAAGCAAGCTGCTATGGGCAGAAAGTGTAAAGCTGTGGCTGGAGAAGCTGTCCTTGTCTCAGCAGTCATATTCCTATGATGAGGTCACATCCAGTAATCAGGTTGTAGCTGACCATTCATCTGAGAGTGAGCTTCCTATATGGTTAGCAGCTCAAAGAGCAGTAGCACGCTATGAGGGGATTCTCTCAGCGAGTGGGCCGCGTGAACGGCTCTTCAGAAAGTTGCTTGTTTGGATTGGACTTTCACCATCTACTCAAGAACCATCATTTGACCTTAAATCAAACACTTCTGGATCTCATGCTGAATCCTTATTGAGGTAGTTTTTATGCCAGTGTTTGGCTGAAAAGAAGTTTCAGATACTCCTTAACCTTCTTTAGTTTCATGGTCAGTCTTTGTTCACTTATCCCTTGTCTTTTGTATTTTGTTATTGCGTGTGTTTTGCATGATTCAGGATGGAACACCATATTTGTTCTTCTATTTCACTTTCTTTGAACACACACAACACCCCCCCCCCAAAAAAAAAAAAAAAAAAATCTCCAGTGTGAATCTAAACATTATCTAATGCTTTAAATGTCGCTGTTGATGGATCCTTTGGGTTTCCAGTTGTATCTTATTAAGGCTTAGATACATAGGTCAGCGATTGAAGTACTTGTCAGAAGGCTTTTGTCACAAGCTATAAGAAGTTATTGATCATTCTAGGGTACTTTAAGAGTCTCAAAAGGTTGATTTTCAGCTGTGAAATATCTGGATATAGACTAAGAATTCCTGTTTGAGGAAATGTATTCAGGCTCGCATACCTCTACAACTGAAAGAAAGACTGTTATGCTTTGTTATTTATCTTCAATCCCTCAGGATCATTGCAAAAGATGTGATGCTCAAGAAAGAATACCCTTGTTGATTTTAGTGAAGCTGAAATTCGCAGCAATTAGACTTGTTTTCTCTCTGTTTCTTTGGTCAAGGCATGCAACCCAGAAACTGGAAAGAAAAAGAAGCACATCTATAAGAGAAGGAAAACATTTCTTGAGTAGAGGAGAAAGTGAAAGCGAGAAGATAACTTGTAAAATGAACATTTATTTTTGCTCAATTGCTCAATTCCTAGGAGATTATTATTTCCTAGAGGAGGTTCTATTTGCTCTCATCTTTGTGTATGATTTGAACATAATTGTTCAAATTACCTAGGGAGGATGTAAAGTTGTGTTTTCACCACCTTCACCTCATAAAAGACTATTTGCTCAACTTGAATAGAATTAAATTACCACTTACTCTAAAAAGCCCCAACATGTGGATAATACCAATAAACGGGGCGGAGCCAAGGCTCAAACACTGACTTTCTGCTTTGATACTAAATTAAATTGTCACTTGATCTAAAAGCTTAAGTTGATAAAACAGGGTTGAATTTAATCACTTAATGAAAAGCAACTGCTGGTTATGAGCTAGAAACTCTTCCACTTTTTCAAATGAAATGCAAGGGATGTAAACTAAGCCAAAATTTAGCCTCAAATTAACTTTTAGAACTCTTTTATGTTTCATATCAAAAGTCTTCTGGAAGCTCTTTTTGAATGTATCACACAGGGTTGTCTCATGGAAGATAAAACTCTCATTTTAATGCACTTTGAAGATATCTCACTTCACTGAAAGTCAAACAAAATAAATCTTAACAAAATTATTTTTGCAGAGCTAATCCTGCTAGCTTTTTGACCTTTTTAAATTGGTCCTACTTGAGGCTAGATTGTAGTCACCTCTTTAAAATTTTATAAATAGTAGGTTTACAGTTTCTTTCTTTTTACCTCTAAAGGAGTAGAACTGCTGCTTAATTCTTATGATAGAATTTCTTTTGTTGTTACCACAGTAAGCCTAGTCCCTGATTAACAATAACTGATATTCGGCTTGGCACCTATCAAAGCATATGCTATGGCTGTTTTTTACATTTTGGGAAACCTTGAACTAAATAATCTCTTCTGAACATTGTACATATCTTCTGTCGGTATTGATCATAATACACAGAATTTCTATTTTAACAATGAACAAGAGCTGAATACAGACTAGTTCCAAGGAGATCCTGGCTGGTACCTCCTATTTAAGTACTCCTTGCACAACAATGAGTTTACTCCCTTGTGACCTGAGAATTCATGGTTTTGATGGAGAGTTCTCATTCAAGTGAGTAAGATTGGTATCTCTATTCTACTGGATAACCTGATTAGTTGTCATCAGGAAATTTTCATCTATAGTGAATCATTCTCTACTGACTCATGAATAGTATTTCTAAAATTTATATGCTTCTTCTACATTCCTCTTCAAATATACGATTAGAGAAGATAGTGCTTCTTGGAGAGAATTCTTGATCCTTCTCAATTTGAGAATCTAGGTTTTGAATTGGTTTCCTTTCATCAATTCCTCCTAAATGGTATTGATTTATTCTAAAGATTTAATTTTAATTGGAATTTGATTATTTACTATGTACGGGGATCCCATCTAAGCATCTACTGCTGAATGGTTTAAGTGTCCAACTCATAATTGGCAAATATGGTTAAAGCATCTACTGGATGCGTGCCAATTAGACCATCCAATAAGTCAATGAATTGGCAAATATTCCTCTAGAACAAGACCTACTACTGTGTTCACCTTTAGAGACAATAGATAAGGTAAATATCATTTTTTTTTTTTTAATTTTTAGTCTCGAGGCTTTTGCCTTGGACGTGACTCAAACCCTTGACCATTTTTGTTCATAGGTGAAGGCGCTGCCAACTGACTGTGCCTGCTTCTTGTTGTTTGCACTCTTCATCTAACCTGAAGTGTCTTCTTAGTTGGATGCTTGCATCAATTAAACGAGTTCTTTTACATGAACTCATGAAAGGTTTTGGAAGGTCATCTGCCACCCACATTTGGATGAGCTGCAAAACATATCCTCCTTATTCTTATTACTTCTACCATGTAATTTACTTTTGAAAACCCTAGGCCGGCTTGCTTCTGATGTTGAGAAAAACCTGAAACCTGAAACATGAATCTAATTTCATTTTCTAGGCCTATTTTCTTGCCAAGAGTATCATTGAGTGACATATGGGAACCAGCCTCGTGGGAATCTTGCGGAAATGACCTATGGAAGATGTTCAAAACTGTTATTTCTATTCTTCTCTCTCAATCAACTCTACAGGTAATGTAAATATATGCATGTGCTTTTTTACCTTTTTAACGCTTGCAGAATCTTGTTAATAAAAGGCTTTGAGATAGTCTCATATAAGAAATAGATAGTCTCATATAAGAAACCTCAGAATCCAGGATTTCACTTTGCAATCAGTGGACCACTGGGTCTAGAGTTGCATTAAATCTTTGTTGAATCTTAATAAACTTGGTCCTGCACAGAAATTCTAGCTTTTGAGTGTAAGATATGCCAGATGTTAACTAGCTTTTGAGTCTAAGATATGCCAGATATTAGCTATTTCAGGAATGGAAGGGTAAAATGTTTGAGAAGATTGTTAACATGTTTGCTAGAATTGTTCAATGTTTGTTTGGCTCAGTTGTTTTTGTAAACTTAATCATAAAGGTGATTTAAGTAATGCCATGTATTAAGTATCCATGCATGATATCTTATATAGTTTGGAATAGTTCTCCTTTATTTGTTACTGTTCTAGATTATATAAAAAATGTTTAGTGCATGTATTCAACCCGTCTTTATAAGCTTAAGCTTTTAGATAAGATGAAAATTTAATATGGTATTAGGGCTGTAGATCTCGTGTTTGAGCTTTGGTTTCACTCCATTTGTTGGTTATTATTCATGTATTGGGCCTCTTATTGTTAATTTGTGTTCGGCCCACATGTAAAGGGGGGTGTTAAGTGTATTAAATCCAAGCACCTCTTAATCTTTTAGATGAGGTGGAAATTTATCAAAACCATACCGTAAATACTTGAATAGGATTGCCTTTTAATGTGAAAAGAAAACATTTATTGGCAATAATCAGATATCTGGGTAGGTATTGCAGTACATACGAAGCTTAGGGAATTGGTTTTTTGGTTGCTGTGTATGGTTGGCCAATTCAGATTAAATAAGGGCTAGATTTGGCTTCCTTTGCCAAAATATTTAAGGTAGTGTTGTCAAGAGGGAGCTCTGAAAGGTGGTTACTGAAACTACTGTGCTTATGATGTCGGGAGAGAAGGAAAAAAAAAAAAAAAAATGAACAAAGAAGAGAATTATAAAAATTTATTTTTTGGGGTTGATGCTGGGCAGATTTAGTAGTAGTAGTTTAGGATTAGAGGCTCTGTTTAGATAGATAATAAGTTTTGAATACAATTATATTTTTATGCAGAGAATTTCTCTCATAACCAAGCTAAAGCTTGGCCTCTTTTTCCCCTTTTCATGTTAACCATATCATCCTGCAGCAGTTGTCTAGTGAAGGTCATTGGACCCTCTATTTTGCCATTGAAATTTTACCCTAACGAGTAAGTTCATGTTGCTTTTAGCTAGTGTCCATTGTGGAGAAGCAGCACAAGTATGTGGTGATGTAAACAGTCAAAAAACCTTAAAGATCAAAAGAATATTTCAAGACCTTAATGTTAAGGAGTACAACTTAAAATTTACTTTTGCTTCAAGCTCTTATTTTAAAACTAGCCTTTTCTCCACTGTGCCCTGCTGTAGGTCCTACAGTTATCCTTATCAAAGACCAACTTGTTGTCCTTCTTCCTATGTCAAAGCTGTGACTTGGTGTGGCTGACAATGCCTGATTCCTACCTGTTACTCTCTGCTTGGGTAGCATGTCCCCCTTGTATGTGCAGTAACCAGGCATGTTACTCTATAGGGCCTTGAGATTCTACATATTCTTTGGGCATATAATGCCTAATAAAATTCACCAAAACTTTTAGGATTAGTCTCTCTTATACCATGTTGTTATATATGCTTACATAGATTATGTTATGTATATACCCATTGTTGTTCAGTTAATTGGATTTCCACTAGTCAGCTGTTCATGATAATTTATGCTAGCAGGAGCCAGCATTCAAAGAATTAATATTACTCTATACAAGGGACTTAGATGGGACAGATACCGAAGATAAAGTTGAGATTCCTTTGTTGCAGCTGAAGATCTATGAAAAAATCCCTATTCCAGACTTGCCTGTAAATATCTCAAGCCTACAATGCTTTGTCTTCTTTCTAAATCTCTCTAAACATGTGAAACCTATTTTAGTTTTTGAGACTTTTTTATATATTCTGTCGCTAAGATATATTTCATGCTTATTTTGTAGGTTATTTTTCCTCACAAGAAGCTATCTTTTCGTATTCTAGATACGGTATGGGGAATATAAATCAACTTGCTCCTCCTGTAACCACCCTTATCATATGTTTACAGATTCAGAATGAAGCTGCTCCTTGCTATGCTTTCTACTTTACCTGAAAATGCTGCCAAATGCATTGTGACTCATCGTGACAATTGGTATCCAAACATCTGTGGTAGGTACGCTTGGATGTGGCTACAGTATTGGGACTTCTAGCATATTTTATCAACTACAAGTTTGAGAGCATTTCATCTTCGCCGTACGTAAATTTACAGCATTACTTACTGGAATCCTCTCTCTACTATGATGTTTCCTTGCATTTTCTACTATAAGCATGCTAAGCCTTATGAATTCTCTGTTGTTTAATAAAACTAAAACTAATATAGTGTTGGGATCCAGGGGAGATAGAATTGTACTTTAGCCAAGCCAACCCACAGAGTATTCATGCTCTAAATCATATTCAATTGAATCCATAACCGTAGGCTCGGATTCAGTCCACTGGAGAACCTTGAAGCTCAGTTAGCTAATTAAGCTTGAATTTGAAATCAAGCTTAAAGTTGAATATTGACACATTAAAACATGTACATAAGTTCTCAAGTTGAATACTTCTTAAGTATTTAAGCTCCACTTCGTAAAATATTTGAGCCTTACATTCAGACTTGGATTTCATTTCAAGCTTGAGAATTTTGAAACGGTTTGATAAAGGCTCACTTTGAGTGCAGCCCCTGAGGGAGAGCTTGATTTATGCTTTTGAAGAGGCCAGGTATTTAAAGAAAATGTGATTAAAAGAAAAACACTCCATTTATATATTAAAAATTATCTTGAGATTTGTCTGATCCAATCATGGTATGGAAGAAGAGGCAACAAATATTTTTCTTTTTTTGTATGCCTACCTCTTTCCTGAGTTGAAGTTTCCTGTTTCTAATATATGTACTATGACAAATAAAAACCATCATTGTCAAGTACCAGATATTTTAGTGAAGGGCAATATTTGTCTCAGGGAACGTAAAACTCTACTACAGTTTGCCAATATTATCAAATATAGATCATATTTCTTACTAATCAAAATGATATGTGATTGTGTGATTTTCTTCAGATATTACACATTCTTGTTGAATATGGAGTTATTACTGGCCCAGCTAGAAAAAAATGTCTGGAAACAGTGTCAACACAAAGCAAGTTCTGAAAACTATACACAGATGATATCCTGACGGAATGTCTGGTTGTTTACTTGAAAATTCATTCCTTAGACACCACAGCCTGAGTATCTTTGTTTTACTGAACAAGAAACCACAGAGAGATTCAAGTATCTGCTCATTGCCTTGAATATCAACTCCTGGATGACAGATTTAGGCAGTTGGATTGCAAATACTTTGTACTGGTAAGATACACCAAATATGAAGAAGGGATTAGAATGAATCACCAATCCCCTTTAATGGCCACAATTTTGCATCTTGAATGCAAGCATTTCTCTATAGGGGCACTGAAGTGTTACAAGCTTGTTCAAGTGGCTATAGGAAAAATGGAGGAAAATGATAATGAAGATCTAAAATAATGACTTGTTGAAGCAGAACGAGATGGGGCTTAAAATTTTGAGAACTTTATTTCAAGCAAGGATTCTACAATGTAGCCCTTTTCTGAATCCTTGCTTGAAACTCTTGGAATCCTTCTTTGGATCCAATGAAGTAGAACTATGTTTATCAAGATTGCAGAACCATTTTATGTACTATCAATAGGACTGTGGAGTAGCTCTCGATATAACACTAAAAGTAAAAGTAAGATGCATAGGTGAATTGACTCATCGAGTTCCCACTGAAATAGTATCCATGCAAGGAAAAACACTTACCTTTTGTTGGTTATTAGCAGCATCCCAAGAATGCCCATGTTGAAATATGACTTTTACCTAATTAGTTGATGCTGCCACTAGAAATTTACCAATCTACATGTGATGAGTGAACAATAACAGTCGTGTGCCTGTCGGTGGCTAGATATAGATTGGGGGGCTTGGACTACAGATGAGCTGCAAAAATGGTTAAAGAGCCTAATATAACTAGGTTGTGAAGTGTATGGCTAACCAACAATGGAAATTTCATAAGGGTAATAGAGCAGGCTACCGTGAGATAAACCTTGGAAGTTTGGTTTAGATTCTTAGGCAGTAAGGACATTAAGCTCAGGGGATATTAGAGATTTGTTAAGTTTCAGAATAATATTTATATTTGGTTTCTGTTTTTTGATGTTGAAAAGAAAGAATTATAGCGTTTCATACCTAACTTTTCATGTTTAATAACTTCAGTCTTTTTTTTTTTCTTCCCTTTGTCCTTAGCTTATTTCTTTGTTGCATGTTTGGTGGGTCTAAATCCAGTTGTCTTCCTTTTTACATTGAAGTAAAAATGGTTGGCTTTTTCAACTCTTATTGATTTATTTTAGAAGTGTAGTTCTAACTCCTGCAAGTTCTAGTAGATTTCGAATTTTGTTTTATAGTTTAAGGGTTCTCTATTCTTTCTGTATGGAGTTCTATTCATTTGATAAAGATTCTTCAGATTTTCAGTGATCATGGTTGTGTGATGCAATCAAATTTGAGGTGCAATTCCTTAAGTTCCGATGTACAACACCTAGGGTTTATGGTCCCTCTTAGTAAGACACAAGGAGCTCTTTCTCTTTTCTTTTTTTCTTACTTTCTTATTGATCAAACTTATTTAATTGAAATCTTTCCTATTTTGAAATTTTCTGCAATTAGCCTGAATTTCATGCCTAGTATAACTTCTATAGCATAGCACAATTGAGGATACTTTTGTGGGACAGCTTTTGGTTGGTTTGTCCTGCATCACTTCTGTTTGCTCTGGTGGATTGGTACAGGAATTTGCTACCCTTAGATTATATGTGTAACAGTCATTTTTGTTGTCTGACTTTTTCAGATCAGCAATAGTTCTCGACATAATTGCAGTCACTGCACTTATAATCTATGTTATTCGTGTGGTCTTGGGTTACAAACAAACCAGGGATCGGTATCAAGTGAGTTCAATATATTTCAGCATTATTATTTTCAAGTACTTAAATCATTTCAGCATTTTAGCATGGATATATTGTTCTCATGCTAGTTCTTTCTCAATTTGTTTTAGCTTCTCGTTAATAGGACACTTTATGAGAAAACTGTAGCAAGTGGCTTTGGATCTGTGCACTTTCTCCTTGATGCTTCTGAACAGCAGCTGGTAAGGTTACTTGGTCAATCTGTCTATTAGTTAGACAAATAGATAAGGTTCTCAGAGAAGTCTTGAAACTGAGATTTGACAGATAAGCACCCCCTTCATCTACTTGGAGTTCAGTTATTCTTTATGCAGACCTTGTTCTTTTCTTTGTTATCCTATGTGCAGTTCAAGGAAGCCATTTTAGCATATGCAGTTCTACTTAAAGGAGAGGGTGATAAGGTTTGCCCCTAGTCATCCAATCCTGTATGCTTCCAGCCATTCTACAGATGTCTTGATTTATTATGCTTCTTTGACAACAATTTCTCTCCTTTTTTTTTTTTTCCCGACTATAGGGGTTCTTTTAATTGTTTATTTGCATGCAATATCCTGGGATTTGATAGAATATTGGCTATAATCAAAGTAGAAAGTTGGATTTTTGTTTTCTTTGTTTGCAAGTACCTGGAAAATACGGAATAACTTTTTAGCATTCATTTTGTTAATGCATTATTTTCTGTCCATTCAACATCTTGCTTTCCCACTACACGCACTTGACAATCACATCTTTCTTAAATCTTAGCCTCTCCGTACTAGTGAGGGAACCATACAATTTTTACTCTTTTCCTATCCAGTTCCATGTTATCTAGCTTCGAGGGGAGCAGATAGCAATTTTAAGGATCCTGTGTAAAAGATTACTGTGCTCAAGTTGATCTGGTTCTTAAAGAAGATATATCTTTTAGATTCACATACTTAATATCATTGCCAAGATGACGATAGTGGCGTAAGACCCTTTGGTTAAAGGGAGCAATCACACCATTTAGCCCACATATTTAGACTGATCTGAAAGCAGACAAATCCAGAATGATTTATTGGTTCTGTCTATGAAGATATTTTTAGTTCTTCGATGGTTATGCATTTGGATATGTTGTCAGAAGCATATATCATAATTCCTACTTCCAGTGCTTCCGCCATTAGGCACTACAGAACTGACTATAAACTGTTCTCTCAGATGACTGCTAGGAGTGTTGGGGACGAGTGTGAGTATTTCATTTCCAGTGTTTTCAACAAAAAGGTACTCTTTAACAGTTTATCTGCGGCATAGTTGTTATCATTTTTGGTTGATCAACATCTAGGGCTTCGTGCAGATTGAAATGCCAATAGGTAAGGCAAAGACTACATTGTCAAGGCTGGGACTTGTAACTGAAAAGGCTGTTGATGGTGAAGCTGTGCTGCAGGCTGTCCCCTGTTCTCAAGCATATGAAATTCTTAGGCGAAGGTGGAATTGCCTGCTGACCTAATAAAATGTGGTAGCTGGAAATGCATAATCGCTTCTTCTTGTTGACATGGCCGTCCAAGTTATTTGTAGGACAGGATTCTAGGTTATCATAGAGCCTTTCCTGTAAATGAAAAGGGGATAATAAAGAGATGATGTGTGTATTATGGCAACCGGAACAGAGTGCAAAATTAAGATTCTACATATGATTTTGCTTATCGTAGAGGGCAATAACTCCCGTGCTTATTGATTGGCAAATCCACAAGCAACACGAACTAAGACATGAAAAGGCACAAACATTGGGTCTTCATGTTATTCTGACCAGGCTATTTCACAGGAAGATTCCACCCAAGAATGTTCCTGCCCATTAAGGCTGTTAACTTGGTTGCTTTGCAGGAAATATCCACACACATCCATGGGCTGCTTTTCCCATGGTTATATCACACGAGAGGCTGAGCTCTACTAAAAACAAAAACACCACCACCTCCAACAGCTCGGCCTAACAGCATATTTCTGTCCAGATACGAAAGGTAATATAATCCCCCCACAGACTTCCTGCATATTACAGTGTCAACGTTTAGCAAAAAAGGATTGGAAGTTTCCTCGTGTTCAGTTTTTACCTTCCTTGGCTTGTTACAGGAATTTGAGCTTTGAAAGATCGAATAAACTGCAATGCCTGTTGAAATCAATTGTGGGCGACTCTCAGGGATATGTAACTTTATTCATCGTGAGAACTAGGAACTATAGGTCAGACTTATATGTTGAAACACCGACTCTGTTTAGGTATCTCCTTATGGCAAACTTAAATAGTAAACTATTTCTGAATTTACAGTAAACTCAAAAGAGACGGGAATCTTGAACTAAACAAAATGGATGCACCTGTAAACTTAAGAATGACCTTGGTAGCAATGCTGGAGCTATCAAAGATTGCACAGAATCACTGATGATTATATTCTGAACACCTATCTGGCAAGGGACAAATAAACACGGCATCAATTAAAATCTTAATCAGATAGTTCAAGTACTTTGTCTACATAAAGCTATACCACCAGTAGCCCCTGCAATACTAATACCGAAAAGCTTTCATGCTGTCTGTATAAGCAAGTATATAATATTTTTTAATGGTCAAAATTTATGTGTTTTTTTAAGTAAAAAATCGCTTTTTTTTCCTTTTAAGTAAGGAATAATTAATTAGCAGAAAAAATTGTAACATATTACTTTAAAAAAAGGTTAAAAACTTAAAAATTCCCCCAAAGTGACAAGAAAAATAATGGAATAAATAATTATTCTTCTCTCATACATTAAAAATTTAAAATTTGTTTAGAAAAATAGATTTGTCAAATCAGGTAAATGGGATAAATAATTTAGACTCAAGGAGTATAAGAAAGCATGCACTTTTCTGGATGAGTATTTAAAGGTTTGTGATGATTGACTAAACGGTCAAAACTTTCAAACTTCTTAGAGCTGAACCTATCAAAAATTGCTAGTTCTTGATGCAAATGATATAGCATCAGACCTCTTTGAACTGAAGGTAGATGCTGCGCAAAGAAATAAATGAAAACTTTGCAGAGACAAGCAATGTTGCTCCTTCCTGCTCCTGTAACAAAATACCATATAGCAGTTGTGTCAAGAGTGCCGAAAATAAAATATAGGACTCATTTTGCTTTTCAAAAGTTGGCACAAAGAGACTTGTTGGCTTTCATGTTTAGCAATCATCTGGGCAAGAGTAGGCACGGGTAAATTAGAGATACAATCCTACATAAGAAGACTGTATAACGAATATTACTAGCATGACGGAGAAGTGCATGAATGTGTTCCTAGAAAAGATTCCACATGGAAATTCCATAACAAGCAAATAAACCCGTGATCGTCCCTGTTATACCCAAGTGCATGAAATTGAAAATGCAGAAAGTTACCTTCAAGATATATATATATATATTTTGGGAAGGAAGGGATCATTATATTCATGTAAAATAGTACACTTACAAGGAGGGATTTAGATATTCATGTAAAATGCAGAAAGTTACCTCCAAGATATTTGGAATACTCCATTTCACAATGTTGCGGACAACACCCCCACTAGATTCACCTCCACATTCAAATTTTTGAAAAATTTGGCCAATCTGTCCACATAAGCATGAGGCTTATCAGAAATCTGCTTATTCGAGTTTCAACAAGAAAACAGCAGATCAGCTAATTTCGCAGTCACTATTTACCTAGGAAAGCAGATAGGCAATTGGTAGATTTCATCCCTCATCTTTTATTATTTTTTGATGTTACATATCTTATCTTCTTTTTTTTTTTTTTTAAATGTATTCTAAGTTGTTAATTTTGATAAATTAAAATAGTTAAACTTCTAATAAAATAAAGTTTGATTTAATATGACAACATAATCTCTCTAAATCAAGCTAGTTAACTATAGATATATGATAGTGAAGCCCTTTTACCAATTATAGAACAAACTATTATAGAAGATTTTCTGATTTTGTATTGTATAAATCTTTCAAATAATGAAGACAATTTCATATATTTAAAGGACTTGTACCTTCGTGATATTCCTACATGTCCATCTTGAAACTAAATCTATGATAAGAGACTCTATGCATATGCCACAAAACTCAACATGACATGAGTAATTCTAGACATAACCTACCTGTATTTATAGATATCACAAACCGTGACTCCTATTAAGATTTATGATTTCTAACATCAATAGAAAATTACTAAACAAACTATGATACTAATAGAATTAATAAATATTAAAACGATAAGACTTCTAATAAAATAGAGTTTGGTTTAATATATCGATATTTGTGCGAATAGCACCTCATACCAAAATCCGAGGTCCCGTTGGATTAAGATAAGGCATCTCTCTGTTTTGAGTGTAAAATAAAAGTGTGCCAATAAGATTCATCTTAGTATATTCACCAGACATCCCATAAATAACAGTGCTTAATCTGACACAACGTTGATGTGCACTTATGAGCCCAGTTCCACTTGTAATATCCAAACTGTCGTTGACAGGGCTAGGAAATGTTTATATCACAAAATAATTTTCAGCCTTCTCTCAGTTATAAGAATGTTTAAGGATGGGTCATAGAGTTCTCTGCTATTCCCTCCTCAGTCCTCTGTCCTAATTGGAAATTGGCTATAAAATATTTTAAATATTTATTTATTTATTTAAAAAATCATGAGATCCCATTTTGCTGTGCTAGTAAGTAAATAAATATTTTCTGAGATTCCGATTGGAGAAATTAAATTTCTAGTGATCGGTTACATTGTAAGTTAATTTGCCATAAAGTGTATAAAGGTTCTTGTTATTGAAAAAAAAAAAAAAAGATTTAGAGTTAAGATGAATCAGACAAAACGGTAGAAGGATCTTACTGTTAGAATTAGTTGACTTTACCACCACTGATCATGATCAACAAACCTACGTATAACATTTATCTTTTATTCAATACTATACACTACCTCTATGGGATCGTGGGATACTAATGCATGTTACAGGAGTCATAGAATAGGAAGATCTAAATAAGCCCATCACTGATCTACTATGATGCAAATAGTCAATTTCAAAGTTTATATAAACAGGGTTCTTGTTCCCCTTCTTCACTTTACCATTTCTGTTAATTTTATTAGTTATTAATATAGTTTGACAAAAATAAAGAAGAAAAGTAGGAGAGGCAAAGTGTGAAGTGTGAATATTTAATTTTTTCGTATAAGGTTTGGCTCATAATACTTAATTTCTAACTTACATGCTAAATGATGATTAGACAATGAGTAAAACCTGAAAGAAGGGAAGCCTGGTAGCAGATTCCAGAAGGATAAGGACATCGGGAGCAGATGTGTACTGCAAACGCCACGTCCCGTTCAATTCAGCCAAATCAACTCCGTCGCCTGCATCAAAACCTTCTACGCTCACCTGGCCCAGTCAAATTTTTGCAGTAAAGATTAAAACAACTAGAGATAGGAGTGGAGCCAGAACGAATTAAAAGAATAAATTATCGGTGGCAGAAATAGAGGCAGGGAAAGACCAAAGCTTCCTCAATTAAGGACCGTTGTTCTGTAGTTGTCACAAGTCCCCGCTGCGTGTCTTGGATGACTCTAAGTAGTTGGCATTTTTTCTCCTCTACTTCTTTTGTAACTTCACGAAACTAAGAACAATAACCGGTTTACAGAGAGAAAAGGAGAAAGATAAGATGACGGACGAGGGGATATTGCTATATATACATAATTAAAAGAAAAGTCTAGCGGGATAAGAACTACAACAGCCGAGCACCGAACTCCGTGAAGGCGACGGATTTGAATTGAGGCACGAGCTTCCGCAAATGGGAAGTAGGTTCTCAGCACCACCGGAGAACGAGAGAAAGTTACAGCCATGGCAGTGGATTCAGACTGGCACCCCGCTGCCCGTAATCCTCAACTGCCAGAATGCGGTCTCATCTATTTTGATTTTTTTTTTTTTTTTTAATGTGCAAAAAAAATTCTGTCTGAATGGATAAAGAGCTTTGGGGGTGTGTTTGAATTACAATTTATTTGGAGTTAAAATGGATAGAATTTATTCTTAAATAAATATTTTACTTGGATATTATTTTAATTAATATAACATAAAAAATAAATTCATTATTTCACCAATGTTTTTTAAAAGGAAGATTGATATGTTTAATCTTTAACATTTGAGTTTTTGATAACTTTGGTCCCAAATATTTTGTTTTATATATTTGGTCTTAAATATTATATAATTTTTTATGTTTGATTCTTTAGGACAAAAATGCCCTTTAGCATATAGGTCAATGATTGAAATGTTTTGTTGACCAATCACTGAAGGGTAAAATAGTAATTTTAAGTTGATATTTGAAAAAAAAAAAAAAAACATAAAATTGATTTTTCAAAATATCAAAAATCATTGTATCCTTCCACTAGCTGCGACAGCCACCCCCTATTCGCCTCCGAAGGGTTAGCTTTTCTGAAGAGCATCAAGGAAGTCTTCAATAGCTTGAAATCCATTGCCAATATACAGTTGGAAGTTGTTAAGGATCAAGATGTTAATAAAGCAGTTTGTAATGCTGGCAGCTTGGCTGGTCCTCTTGATATTTAGTACAAATATTTTTCAGTCTTTAGTTCTCCTCTTTGTATATAAATACTTGTACATTCCTCCGTTTAATCAATGAAAAACTATATTTTGTTTTCTCCATTTCTTTGTTCTTCTTTGCTATTTCTTTTTCTTCCTGTTTTTGTTTCCAGAAGTTTACTTTGTAGAGGATTTTCTTTTCTGTATTTCAACATGGTATCAAAGCTTGGTTGTTATCTGCATATGATTCCTGGTTTATCTTAACCACTCTTTGCTTCTTTTTCTTGTCATTTCTCTCCTTCTTTTTCAAACTATATCTTCTACCATTCTAATGGATACACACAATCCATTATACTTACACTCATTAGACAATCCCAGCCAAATCCTTGTTAACAAGTTGTTCGATGGAATTGGCTTTCAAAGTTGGAAAAGATCTATCAAAATAGCCTTGTCAGCTCGCAACAAGTTGGGTCTTATCAATGGAGAAGTGGTGAAACCTGCTCAGGGAGATGCGAATTTCAAAGCATGGGAGAGAACCAACGATAAGGTAATTTCCTAGCTATTAAATTCTGTTGAGAGAGATATAGCTGATAGTCTATTATACTGTAGTAATGCTAGAGATCTCTGGGATGAATTATAAAGTCGTTTTGAACAAAGCAATGAAACTCAACTCTTCCAATTACAAAAAGAATTACTGTCTATCTGTTAAGGATCTAATAGCATTACAACTTATTACACTAGGATTAAAAAGGTGTGGGATGAATTGTCTAATCTATACTACTTACCTCCTTGTTCTTGTGGTACTGCCTCTCAAATAGTGCAATTTCAGCAAGAGCAAAGACTTATACAATTCTTAATGGGATTGAATGAAAGCTATGTGACAGTTAGGGGGAACATTCTAATGATGAAGCTACTTCCTACAGTTACACAAGCATATGCTATACTAATTCAGGAAGAAAGACAGAGAGAGGTTACTTCAAATATTCAGTTTCTTGGGGATAATGCTTCATTTCATGTCAATAATGATAAGATTAAAGGAAACTTCTTCAGGACAGTTCATGATAACAAGGCTGGAAACAAGAGAATTGAATGCAGGTATTGCAAGAAAACTGGGCACACTATAGATAAGTGTTATAAGCTTCATGGATATCCATCCCATTTTCAAAGAGGAAAGAAACCTAATGTTGCTACTTGTGTTCAGCATGATAGTGATACACAGGTTTCTACAGATATATCCACTTTTAACACTGATTCTGTCAAGGGAACATGATTGAGTGAAGAACAATTTTCTCACCTATTGAATCTGATCAAGCAATCAAATGTTGATCACAGTGTAGGAGGAACAGGTATGATCATAATAAACAATTCTTTGTTGACCATCATACCTTGAAACAACCCTTCTTTGTTATTCTACCTAATGGCATGAAAGTAAAAGTTATTTCTGGTGGAACTATACACTTTGCCTCATCTCTTGTTTTACATAATGTCCTATATGTTCCTCAATTTCACTTCAATCTAATTTTTGTTCAGCAATTACTGCAAAATTCTCATTCTTCTGTTATCTTCACATCATCTTGTTGTTACTTGTAGGGCCCTTCAATGAAGAGGCCACAGGTTCTTGGTAATATGCAGCAAGGACTATATGTCTTCCACTCTAAGCCTAAGGACAATATCAATACTCAGTTTTTGAATTATGTTGTGTTGTGTAATTGCAAATTCCTTTTTCCTTATTCTGCCTATAGTCTCACATCTAAATCCAATACTAAGAATTCTCAGGTTTGGCATTATAGATTAGGTCATTTACCTACTGACAAAATTTGTAAACTTGGGCTTGGTTGTGATATGAATAAAACTTCTTTTAATTCTTGCATTATCTCTGCAAAAGTCAAAAAAACCAGACTTCCTTTTACCCTGAGCACATCTAACTCTTCACATCCTTTCTTTCTTGTTCACTTGGACATTTGGGGACCATATCATACTGCCACTTTTCAAGACTGCAAATATTTCCTTACCATAGTAGATGATATAGTAGAGCTACTTGGACTTACCTAATTAGTCACAAAAGCAATGCATTCTCTATCATTAAAGCCTTCATTTCTATGGTTAAAAACCAATTTTCTTCTACTGTCAAGACTTTTAGAAGTGACAATGCTTTAGAATTAGGTAGTAGTAGAGAGATCGCTTCTTTCTTTCAAGAAGAGGGGATTTTACACCAAACTTCTGTTAGAAACATATCACAGCAGAATGGAATCGTTGAGAGAAAACATAGACACCTTTTAGAGGTTTGTAGAGCTCTTCTTTTCCAATCCAACTTGCCTTTACATATGTGGGGTCATTGCTTGCTCACTGCTACATATTTGATTAACAGGTATCCTAGTCCTATTCTTCAAAACTTATCACCTTATGAGAAACTTTTTGAAACCATACCATCCTACTCACACCTAAAATCTTTTGGTTGTCTCTGTTATGTAAGTATTCAAAAGAAAGGGAGAGACAAATTACAACCAAGAGCTCAAGCTTGTGTTTTCATAGGATATCCTATTGGTCAAAAAGCTTACAAAGTTCTTGATCTCCTTACCAAACAAATCTTTGTTTCAAGAGATGTCATCTTTCATGAAAACATTTTTCCTTTTCACAACAACATTAACCATCATTAGATATCAGACCTCAAAGAACCAAGATAAGGCCTCAATACTTGCAAGATTATGTTTGTTCCTCTCATATTTCTGAACAGTGTGCTGTTCCTTCTTGTGATATTTTCTCTATGTCATCATCTGTTAATCCTACTTACTCTATCAACACTAATAATTCTCCTTCCCTGATTGGAAAGCACCATGGTTCAGTTGCACAAGTCCTTAATCATACTTCAAGTGAAAACCTATTTGAGCCATTGAGTTATGAAGAAGCTGCCTCTATAGCAGAGTGGCAGGCTGCTATGCAGGCAGAATTTAATGCCTTGACTGATAATGATACTTGGGAAATGGTCAATTTACATAAAGGTAAAAGAGTTATTGGTTGTAAGTGGGTTTACAATATAAAGTACAAGGCTGATGGGACTGTGCAGAGATGTAAAGCAAGACTGGTTGCTAAAGGATTTACTCAAAAGGAAGGGATAGATTACACAGAAACATTTTCCCCTGTGGTGAAAATGACAATTGTTAGATGCTTAGTTACTATTGCAATCAAACATGGATGGATTCTTTCTCAACTAGATGTTAACAATGCAAGACTGGTTGCTAAAGGATTTACTCAAAAGGAAGGGATAGATTACACAGAAACATTTTCCCCTGTGGTGAAATTGACAATTGTTAGATGCTTAGTTACTATTGCAATCAAACATGGATGGATTCTTTCTCAACTAGATGTTAACAATGCTTTCCTCCATGGTTTCCTAGATGAAGAAGTCTACATGTCTCCACCTCCTGGCCTTGTTTTATCCAAGCCACATGAACTTTGCAGGTTAAAGAAGTCTTTATATGACTGAGTTTTTACTTTCAATGAATTTTTGTTAGTCTAAGAATGATTATTCTTTGTTTTCTCAGCATAAGGATGGGTTGTGCATCTTTCTAGCTGTTTATGTGGATGATATAATTGTTACAGGAAGTAATATTGCAGGAATCATGGGTCTTAAGAAGCTTCTTGATGCAACCTTCAGGATCAAGGACTTAGGAGTTCTCAATTACTTCTTGGGGATGGAATTTCAATATTGTGATAGGGGTGTTTTTATTCACCAAAAGAAGTATGCTGAGGATCTGCT
Source organism: Marsdenia floribunda (assembly GCA_035583425.1). Classification (NCBI taxonomy): domain Eukaryota; kingdom Viridiplantae; phylum Streptophyta; class Magnoliopsida; order Gentianales; family Apocynaceae; genus Marsdenia; species Marsdenia floribunda. The sequence goes on along the minus strand of JAXGGT010000172.1, from coordinate 459,541 downwards.
GAACAGTTCAGGGTATGCATTAGCTAATTGTTGTTCTTCTCCCCTTGACACTTCTCAGAAGTTAAGTGCTATAGTTGGAGATCTATTTTCTGATGTCGAGAAATACAGGAGCTTAGTTGGAAAGCTGAATTATCTTACCAATACTAGGCCTGACTTAAGTTTTGTTGTTCAGCAACTTAGTCAATTTCTTCAGGAACCTAGAATTCCACATTTTAAAGCTGTAGTTCATGTTTTGAAGTATCTAAAGGGAAGCATTGATATTGGGATTTTCATCGATAACAGAAAAGTTTTCACTGTTTCTGCTTTTTCAGATTCTGATTGGAGCTCTTGCATTGATACCAGAAGATCAGTTGATGGTTATTTGGTGTTCTTGGGGAGGTTGCTTAGTCTCTTGGAAGTCTAAGAAACAACCCATCGTTTCTTTATCCTCAGCAGAAGCTGAGTACAGAGCTTTGACCAAAGCTACTGCTGAATTGGTTTGCATTAGCAGATTACTTCATGAATTTGATATTTCTGTGCCAAGTCCTATTATCTTACATACAGATAGTTAAGCTGCATTACAGTTAGCCAAAAATCATGTCTTTCATGAAAGAACCAAGCATATTGAGCTTGATTGCCACTTCATCCGTGAGAAAATTATAGTTGGTTTTCTCATATTAAAGCATGTTCCAAGTCTAGAACCGTTTGCAGACATTTTAACCAAAGGATTAACAGGCCTCTCCATCATCATATTCTTGACAAATTGGGTATTTCATCTGTTCTAGACTTGAGGGGTGTTAAGGATCAAGAAGTTAATGTTAAGGATCAAGATGTTAATAAAGCAGTTTGTAATGCAACTTGTGCAGCCTGTGATAAGGAATCAGCTTACACGGCTAGGCTTGTAGTTAAAGGAGTTGGTTAGAAGCAGATTAGTTGGCAAAATACAGTTTAGATATTTTCTGATTTTTTGATCAAATGTATTAGTAGCTTGGTTGGTCCTTTTGATATTTAGTACATATATTTTTCAGTCTTTAGTTCTCCCCTTTGTATATAAATACTTGTACATTCCTCCGTTTAATCAATGAAAAACAATATTTCCTTTTCTCCATTTCTTTGTTATTCTCTGCTATTTCTTTTTCTTCCTGTTTTTGTTTCCAGAAGTTTACTTTGCAGAGGATTTTTTTTCTGCATTTCAACAGAAGTCTTGACATCTCATTGTTTACAGGGTGAATTTAACCCCGTTTTTCACCAATTGTTATCCTCGAATCTGGTTATAGGTAGCTTCGATTCTCCAAATTTGGGGATAAGTTTCACTAGCAATGAGAGCTCGAATTTATCAAGTGGCAGTGGGAGCGGGGCCGTCGAGATGTCATGGTTGGTCAACCCCATGTAAGCCTCAAATGCAAGAACTTTCGTGGCATAGTGTGGTGGACAGATGTGCAGAGTTCTTAAGCCAAAAAAGCCAAAGAAGAAAGCAAGAACGATGCTCAATTGACCATCAAATCTAGAAATCGGAAAAAATCCCCTTTTTTAACCCATACGGTTTTCTTTCTTTATGTCAATTTCAAATTCTTCCTTGATCATTTTGTGTTCATTGGGTCATCCCATTCTTATGCAAAATTTCTTCGTAACTTTTCTTTTCTTGAAGAATTGTATCATTCAATAATCATTGTGCAAACGAAGTTTTCTAGGTTGTTTTCCATGTAGGGTTTCTTATTTGTCCTAGGATTTGATGGGTTTCTCAAAAGAAAACCTTTTACTGGCTTTGTAAATGTCGGAATTGGAGATGACCCATTTTTCCAAATTTGGCTAGGATTAATTCATTTCTTTTGTGTGTTGTTCTTCTAATACTCTGTTTCTTTGGGAACTTCTAAAAATAATTGGTTTGCCCTTTGCGATTGGCTCTGTTGGGGGATATTGCAGTGGCTTTGAAGAATGGGTTGTATTCACGGGAACTGTTGCAGTAGATACGCCGCATCTACAGATGGTGACAAGAAGGAAGAATTGGGTACATATGATGGCAAACATGTATTGGCTAACAGGGCTCATCCATCGCCTTTTTTTTCTTCTCTTCTCAGAATGAACGGGTTGAAGAAACGAACATGTTGAAGAAACTCTTAAATGGTTTTTGAATATTTTTTTTAATAAAAAATGACTTATTTGCCCCTAATTAAACAGTCAATGCATTTTTCTGATTGTTGACCACATCAAAAATCATACTTCCGTCAAGAAGGATGAAATATAATTTTTTTTGTAATGTTTAAGACTAAATATATAAAAAAAAATAAAAATTGTTTGAAATCAAAGTTACTAAAACTTCAAATGTTAAGGGCTAAACATATTAATTTTCCTTTTTAAAATAATAATTTTTATTATACTAAAATATATTTTTTTATAAAATTAATAAAATAATATTATACATTTTTAAGTGTTTTTTTAATTAAAATATTTTTGTAAAATTAATAAAATAATATTATATATTTTTATTAAAACAATATTTTTTTTATAAAAATTAATCATTATATTCTTCTAAAATCTATATATTAAACACATATTTTTCTAACATAATATATATATATATATATATTCATTTACAAAACTCATCATTACATTCTTATAAAACTTATATGCTAAACATATATATTTTAAACATATATATATATATATATTTAAAAAAATATTTTACAAAACTCATCATTACATTCCTATAAAATTTATATACTAAACACAAAAAAAAAAAAAGAAAAAGAAAAAATCTCTCACAATACTCATTATTACATCCCTATAAAACCTATATACTAAACACTACATTTTTTTCAATATAAAATTCATTTTCAATAAAGTTATAGACAAAATAAATAAAATTACTTTTTTTTTTATTTTAAATACTAATGCAAACAAGTAGTTACAGTTCATTGGTAAGTTATCATTTAGAGAATTACCAAAAAAAATAAAAAAAAAAAGAAAAATTGGTCATTTTAGTTCCCATACTAATTTTGTTTGGACAAAACGGTCCCTGTTTTTTATTTTTGGATAAACAAATCCCTTTTTTTCGTTTGGACAAAGGTCCCTGTTTTTTAATTTTTGGATAAACGAAATTCTCATTTTTTTCTCGTTTAGACAAAGGGATCTTTGCTTTTTAATTTTTGGATAAATGAATCCTCATTCTTTTTTTATTTGGACAAATAGATCCTTTTGACCAATTTTATTTAGAAAAAAAAAAGTGTAAGTTTTAACATGATTTATTATTATTCTACATATTGTGATGATAATTATTTCATTTTATCTTTTCTCTCTTCTTTTATTGTATTTTTAGACAAAAATTATCAAAAGGATCCGTTTGTTTAAATAAAAAAAGAATGATGATTCATTTATCCAAAAATAAAAAATAAGAACCTCTTTGTCCAAAAAAAAAAAAAAAAAAGGGATTCGTTTATTGAAAAATAAAAAACATGGACTCCTTTGTCCAAGCGAAATTAGTTTGGGACTAAAATGACCAATTTTCTAAAAAAAAAAAAAAGTTATCATTTAAGAGATTTTGAAATTAAATTACATTAGAGGTCAAAAAATCTCAAAATTAAATATATATATATATACATTAAATACATATTTGGTCTTAAATGTAATATTATAAAATTTTATTTTATTTTAAATTTATTTTGAGTTTAATCTTTCTTTTATTTATTTTTATAAATAATTAAGTTATATTATAATTATATTAAATTTGTCTACAAATACTGTAATGTTTAAAAAATTTATTCACAAAATATAATAAATAATGTATATATATATATATATTATTTATAAAATATATTTAATATGTATTATATATAAAGAAAAAATATACTATTAAAATTTATATTAAATATATTAAAATTTTACATTTCTTATTATAATATAAAATTTATTATTAAAAATGCATACACATTCATAAGATTTAATATAAATATATTAATTTATTTTTAAGTGATTTTATTAATATTTGAATTGAATATTCTAGATTTTTCAAGTTTTTGTTAGAGATTTTATTATTGTAATCGAATGGTCGCTAAAATTGCTTCAATAATTAACTAATTAAGTAAAAATTATGTCATTTAGACAAACTTAAAAATATAAATAATAATAATAAATGTGTACTTAAGTGATGTGGGCCTCTTTTATAAGAGGTTTTATTTAATAGTGTGATTTCCATCAGTGATTGTATTAATTCCTAAAATAGAGTATTAGGTAAAATGTTGTATTTTTATATATTTTTTTTATTAAAGAAAATATTTACATATGAATTTTAATTTTTATATTGATTACCTATCTTTATTTAGAGGATGAATAAGATTTTTTTTAGCGGGAAAAAACTCACAATCAAACGATAAATTAGTAAACTGAAAAGTTAAATAATTTATAAAGTTATAAAAAGAATTGTATAAAATGGGAAGATAAAGTGACAGAGGTAAAAACAAAGAAAAAGAAAAAGTATATTAAAAAAAATTAAGAGGACAATAAAATTCAAAAGTTAACATAAATAACAATATTGTGCCTCACAATCTTACATATACTTCGGATAAAATGTATCTTTTCGTTTATTCTAATATTTTTATATATTTAATTACATCATTATTTTTTTTAAAAAACCTTATTTTCGTATATAATAAAGTCTTTAAAATTTTAAAAATTTATATAAATATTACCATATTTAATAAAAAAATATTCACAACATATAACAAATATATGCATATAATGAGTACATATGTACTAAAAGTGTATTTAATATATATATAGAGAAGAAAAAGACCATATTATTAAAATTAAGGAAATTTTTTTTTGTTCAATTCCTTAACTATTTATGTTTCTCTGAGTTAGTCATAAAACTTTAATTTTATACAAATTGATCATTTATCTATTTTTAATTTTATAAATTGGTCAATATTGACCACTTGTGAGCATATAATTGGTACATTCATTAAACTTAAACGGTATTTTTGTCCTTTAGGTCCTTTCCGCTCTAAATCCTAATCATAGAAAAGGGAAAATAGACTAACTAAATCACAAAAATGACGAATATGCATTTAATATATTCTATTTTATATTTTTTTTCTTTCTAATATGAAATGACAATAAAGTCCTTTAAGCTTAATGTTACATGCTAAAAACTAATCGAATATTGGTTAATTTTTGTGATTGAAATGACCAATTTGTAAAATTAAAAGGCAAATTGGCATAAATAGTCCCCAAACTATGGCCATTTGGTGACATTGGTCCTTGAACTATGTTGAATTGTGTAACATTGAACCTTTTAGTTAAATTTTTCTATTAAGAAGAAACCCGTTTTCTTTCATTTTTCATTTTTCTTTTTAATTTTTCAAGTAAAAAGATCAAAATGCTCCTGAACAATTTTTTTTTAAAAAAAAAAAACTTAAATAGTAACTTAACAAAAAAAATTTAACCAAAAGGACCAATGTCACACAATTTAACATAGTTTAGGGACCAATATCAGAAAAAAATTAATTCAGGGGCCAATGTCACCAAATGGCCATAGTTTGGGGACTATTTATTCCAATTTGCCAAATTAAAAATAGATAAATGATCAATTTGTATGAAATTAAACTTTTAGTACCAATATGAAGAAACGTAAATAGTGAACCATAAAATTTTTCTTAAAATTAATACTTTAAATATATTAAATTTTATCATTCTTAATTTACAAATATAATTTTTTTATAAATATTAAAATTATTATTTTCTAAAAAATAAATTAATCTAAGAGATCTAAGTTGAAGTCACCATGGAGGAGAAAAAGAGTCAAAAGTTTAAAAAAAAAAAAAAAAAATCTAAATATGTTTATTAAAGTATCATATATTTTATGAGATTATTGTCACATATTAATATTTTAATAAAAAAAATTATAATTTGATGCATATTAAGGAGATGAAGAGATAAAGTTTAAAAATCATAAAAATTGAATATAATTGAGAATATTAAGAGATAAAGTTAAAAAAGAAAAGAAAATAACAAGATTGTCATTGGAAGTACACAATTCACCCCCATGTGCCACGTGTGTCAAAATCCCGTTGTCCAGGATCTATTAAAACATTCTATAAGACATGATCTAAAATACTAATAAAATTAAAATACGTATGTTAATTAAATTGATAGGTATTTTAATTATATTGATGTCTCAGACAATTAGAGGATATCTTAGATTTTGCATCCATATATAATCTTAATATATTATTGGAAAAGAAAAAACTTTAAAAGCTAAATTTATATATTTAGAAAAATATTAAAATACCAAAAATACGTACTTTAAAATTATTTTAAAAATATTATATTTTGAATCTAATAAAAGTTATACATATTCCATTAGAATTCAACCTTTTTAAATAAAGGAACAATAGTAAAAAAATAAATATGATTTTAAAAAAAAATAAAAATTACAAAATTGCCATCACAAAAGGTAAATTACAAAAAAATCAAGATAGTCTTCAAATATTACATCTTTGCCATTAAAAGAAAATTTCATTCTAGAAGTAATCAATGTAATCTTATATAATATATTAGTGATACATTCAGTCCCAAAGTGGTGATGAATGTATCTTTTCGTTTATTCTAATATTTTTATATATTTAATTACATCATTATTTTTTTTATAAACTTTATATTCATATATAATTAAGTCTTTAAAATTTCAAAAATTTATATAAATATTACTATATTTAATAAAAAATATTCACAATATATAACAAATATATGCATATAGTGAGTATATTGTTATTAAAAGTGTATTATATATAAATAGAAGAAAAAGACCATATTATTAAAATTAAGGAAAATTTTTCGTTTCAATTCCCTAACTATTTTTGTTTCTCTTAGTTAGTCATAAAACATTAATTTTATACAAATTGATCATTTATCTATTTTTAATTTTATAAATGGGTCAACATCAACCACTTTTTAGCATATAATTGTTACACTCATCATACTTAAATGATATTTTTGTTACTTTAGACCCTTCCCGTCCAAATCCTAACTAAAGAAAAGAGAAAATAGACTAACTGAATCACAAAGAGGACAAATATGCATTTAATATATTCTATTCTATATTCTATTCTTTTTTTTCTAACATGAAAAGACAATAAAGTCCTTTAAACTTAATGTTACATGCTAAAAATTGACCGGATATTGATTAATTTTGATTGAAATGACCAATTTGTGAAATTAAAAATAGATAAAGGAACAATTTGTATGAAATTGAAGTTTTATGACTAATATAGAAAAATGTAAATAGTTAAGAGACTGAACCATAAAATTTTACTTAAAATATATTAAATTTTATCATTCTTAATTTACAAGTATATATATATTTTTTATAAATATTAAAATTATTATTCAATTTATGCATAACCATAATATTTATCTAAATATATTAATTAATTTTAAAATTAATTCATCTCTATTTAATTTGTTTAATTTTTAATGTTTTTTTAAAAAATGATTAATATTTGAATCAGCATTTTTTTTTGTATTAGACTTTTTTTTTTTTTTAAAAAAATACAAATCTTATTATTTTTTAAAAAATAAATTTAATCTAAGAGATCATAAGTTCAAGTCACTTCATTTTTTTTTTTAATTCGAAATATGTTTATTAAAGTATCATATATTTTTTGAGATTAATGTCACATATTAATATTTTAATTAAAAAAATTATAATTTGATGCATATTAAGGAGATGAAGAGATAAAGTTTAAAAATTATAAAAATGGAATACAATTGAGAATATTAAGAGATAAAGTAAAAAAAATACAAAACAAAACAAAACAAAACAATGAGAAAATAACAAGAATGCCATTAAAAGCATACAATTTGCCCCATGTTCGAAGTGTGTCAAAATCACATGGCTCGAGATCTATTAAAACATCATATAAGACATCGTCTAAAACGCCAATAAAATTAAAATTAAAACATGTAGGTTAATTAAATTAATAGGTATTTATTTATATTGAAGTCTTAGACAATATCTTAAAGCATGTCTTAGATTTTGCGTCCATATGTAATCTTAATATATTACTGTAGAAGAAAAAACTTTAAAAGATAAATTTATATATTTAGAAACATATTAAAATACCAAAATACATACTTTAAAATTATTTAAAAAATATTATATTTTGAATCTAATAGAAGTTATACATATTTCATTAAAATTCAACCTTATTAAATAGAGGGACAATAATAAAAAATAAATATGATTTTAAAAAAATAAAAATTAAAAAATTGCCATCACGAAAGGTAAATTACAAAAAAATCAAGATAGTCTTCAAATATTACATATTTGCCATTAAAAGAAAAATTCCTTCTAGAAGGAATCAATATAATCTTATATATATAAGATATATATATAAGAGTTAAATTAATGTGTTTTTTTTTTTTTTTTTTTAAATTTAGATTAAGGTGATTAATAATACATTTTGATGTTGGTAGTAATAGTCTCACTTATTCTAAAGAGGTTATGAATTTGAATTATAAGACAATTTTTTTAAAAATATTAATAAAAAATAAATTAAAAGACAATATTAGTATATAAAAAAAATGTAAAGAGATTATATATATATAAAAGAAAATATTAATGGTTGAAATTTAATTTAAATTTCTCAAAAATATTTTATTTTTTTTATCCTTCTCAATTTTATTATAATTTTCTTTGAAATAAAGTTTAGCAACTTCATTGCTATTAAGATTGACATGAGTAAAGCCTATGATAGAGTAGAATGACAATATCTGAGATGGGTTCTTCAAAAAATACATTTCCTAGACAGGTTCATTGATTTGATCATGTCGTATGTTATTACCGTTCGCTTTTAGATTATGATAAATGGTGAACCCACTAAACAGTTTCTTCCTACTAGGGGCATACGACAAGGGGAGCTTCTGTCTCCATATCTTTCATTTTATGTGCTGATGGGTTCTCTAATATGATTAATCACGCAGTTGCCCAGGGTTTATGGCAGGGTATCCAAATGGGTAGAAATGCCACTCAACTCTCACATTTATTCTTTGCAGATATGATTGTCTCCTATTTTTGTAGGACTCTACTGACAGTGCCAATCTCCTATTGTCTGTGTTAGACACTTATGAGAAAGCATCGGGCCAGAAAATCAATGTGACCAAATCCTCCATATTTTTTTCCAAACATATGACTGAGGCTAGGCCAGATGTGGTTGCCCAACAGCTAGGTATGCGCATCTGCTTAGGTGAAGGAAAATATTTGGGACTTTCTTACCTCATTGGCCATTCTAAAAAGGAGACATTTGACTATTTGAAAGATAGAGTTTGGAAGAAGACTCATGGATGGAAAGAGAAGCTCTTATCCCGGGGAGGCAAGGAGATATTAATTACATCGGTGCTCCAAGCCATACCTAGCTTTGCTATGTCTGTTTTCAAATTGCTCTTGACTGGATGTAATGAATTGCATTCTTTAATTAGAAGGTTTTGGTGGAGTTCTAATGGAGAGAGGGGAAGGGTACAACATGGGTCTTAGATTTTAAAACGAACACCTATTCAACCAAGCTCTTTTGGCGAAACAGGACTGGCGATTAATCCAATATCCTAACTCTTTACTTGCTAAGGTCTTGCAGTCTAAATATTATTCAAATGCTGATTTTTAAGGTGCAGGATTAGGGAACTACCCTTCTTATACTTGGCGTTCAATCCTCTTTGGGCACAAACTACTTCAGAAAGGTATCCGTTGGTGTATTGGAGATGGCAAACGGGTTCGTGTTTTTCACGATCCATGGATACCCTCTCCTGGTACTTTCAGACCAATTACCCCCTTGTGCTTCCTTCATGAATTGGTGTGTGTGGCGGATCTAATACAGCATGGCACGTGGAGAGAGGAACTGCTGAATGTTCTTTTCTGCTCACGTGACAAGGAGTTAATCCTGGGTATCCCACTTTGTTCAGAGGGTGGTGAGGAACAATTGGTGTGGCATTATACATCTAACGACCTGTTTTCCGTCTCCTTTGCTTATCGCTTGGGTTTTCAAAGTGAAACGGCCCAAGCTGCTGCTACAACAGATTCAGATTGGTCTCCGATTTGGAGGTGTCATATCCCTCCAAAAGTACGCATCTTTGCTTGGCAATTATGCAACAACTCCCTTGCTACTGGTTCTAACCTTTACAAACGGCATATTCAATCGACGGCGGCCTGCTCTCGCTGTCAACATACACAGGAGGATGATTTGCACATCTTCTTCCACTATGATTATGCTAGGATGGCGTGGCAATGGACAGATTTCTCTCCTGCAAGGCTGCTCTCCAAGGTGAACTCCTAGCTGAATCTTTTCAGATTGATTGTTGATGAGTCGAAAGGATCATTGGAACCTCTTGCTGGGTTCATCATATGTTTGCGGGCGTTGTGGGGATCAAGAAGCGACTTCATCTTCTTCAGAAATTAACTCTGTTGAAGATCACAGGATCTTACCTCCAGGAGACTTGAAATTGAATGCAGCAAAGAAAGGAATAAAAGAACAAACTAACGGGAATTAAGAATTGAAGAAGAAGGAAAGAATTAAAGAAGATGCTGTATATTATTATATCTCAGATAGATGAAAGTCCATCTATATATACATACAGCAGTCAGCCTCTTTGGTCTACATCCATAAAAAGAGAACAATCTTATCCGAAGAATATCTAATAACTGAAAAAATATTCCTATCAGCTAAACAACCAAAAATATCTATGC
>JAXGGT010000172.1:421991-448730 GCA_035583425.1 Marsdenia floribunda | reverse complement strand
ACCAATGCCTGCTGGACAGATTATTTCATTAGACAGCTTGGCTGCATTTATCCTGGCTCCATCTTGACTTCTAACAAACTCACTGCTCTGAAGGACACTATGGCGAGAACTCTAGCTATGCTTACCTCATTTCAATCCCTGGACGATGCAAACCGCACTCCAACGGTACCCCTATCTTGATGGCAACCCCCGGATGTTGGCTGGCTTAAACTTAATGTTGATGCATCATATTGCTAAACGAGTTCGGGTTATGGTTTTGTGCTCCGGGATCATGGTGGACCAGTATTAAAATCAAGTGCAGGTCCCCTACGCATGATTACTTCAGCGGAACACGCCGAAGCAATGGCAGTCTGGAAGGGCATTGATGGAGTTCGGGAGTATTGAGACACGCCGATCATAGTCGCTACAGACTGCTAACGACTGGCTCATCAATTTGCACAGTCTGAACAGAACTTATCGACACCTGGAGGCATCTTGGACCGAATCAAGCAACAATTTTGGCAGGCTAGACACTTCATCGTTCAGTTCTGTCCTAGAACTACTAACCACATTGCGCAATGTTTAGCACAAATAGGTAATGCACTTGTTGGTGAGGTTTGTTGGATAAATTCCTCCCATCCATAGGTTTTAGATGAACTAAATTCTGACTGGTTATATCTTCATGCATGAATGAATGAATGAATCTCTTTCCACAAAAAAAAAAAAAAAAAAAAAAAAACTTCTTACTAATTTTAAAAATTCAACTTCAAAAAGATTATATGATTATCTTAAAATAAGAAGATGAATTGTAGAAGCTAAAATCAAAAGTACAGTGAATTCAAGGTGAAGATGTTAATATCAAGTTCTCATAAAATTACTCTAAATTATAGACGTAGGAATGCCATTTTGGGCATTAAGAATGATGAAGGACAATGGATCTCCGATGCTGATCTTTTACATGATCATACTTATTCCCACTATCTACATGCTTTTACAACATTCTTTTTTTTTTTTTTTTTTTTTCCTTTCCTTTTCTATATATATATATATATATTTTCATTTATAGGATTACATCGTCGAGATTTAGTGTTTAATCCTTGCACTTGTCTCTCTTGAAGAGATCAAGGGGGACGTTTAGTTTTAAACTTTATGAAGTTCTTAATTAGATGATCTTAATCATATATTTTTTTTTAAAAAAATATTGGTTTATAATAAAAAAAACACTTTAACATATGAGTTTTTAATATTTTCTATCGATTTTATGCCTTATTCCTTAAACCATGTTCATATCGTTTTAATTCTTAAGACTTCTCACTTAAAGATTATAAAAAGCTTGGGGCCTAACTACCTGTACAATACTGCTTGTAAGATTATAACAAGTGCTTATTTTTGTCTAATAGACAATTTGCAACTAATATCCTCATTACTCAAGGCCTTATTGGATACATTCTAAACTTTTTAGGAAACATAAGCATTACATGGTTATTAAATTTGACCATAAAAAGGCTTTTGATTGTCTAGAATGGTCTAGAGAAATTAGGCAAGAATCCATATCACCTTATATATTTATCCTTGTTATGGAATATTTTTCTTTATTTATCATTTAAATTGTTAATTTGAGATGGTAAAAGTCTATTAAAATGAATCACAAGGCTCTTAAAACATTACATTTTTTTTTGTTTGTTTGTAAATAACATAATTTTTTTCAGCTAATATAAGTCATTTCTGATTGTGCTCACCATATAAATTTTATTTGTTAGAACTTTTGTAGGCATTATAGAAAAATAACTAATCTCAATAAATCAAAAAATTTATTCTTACCTAACACTCTCCTAACAGTGTTAAATCCAGTATCTTTTAACATCTTGGTCATTTATGAATGTAATAATAGTGGAGCCTATCTAGGCATGCCCATGTTTTGTTAACAATCTCAAAATTGGTCAATTTAATTTCTTACAGAGCAAAATAAATTCTAAGTTAAAAAATTGGGCTAATAAATTCTTTTCCTTGGCTGACAAATGTACTCTCATCCATATCATTCTAACTTCCCTGCCTCTGCATATCATGCAAGCCCAACTTTTCTGCCTAGATATTTCCTTAAAAGAACTGGAGACAATCAATAAGAATATTTTATGGGATCTTCTAACTCTTTAACTTAACCTTCATTTACTAATTTGGTCTATTGTTGCTACAACTGTAAATGAGTCAAATATTTGTAAAGAAAGTTTAATCGAGTTTGATTAAAGTTTGTTTATTTATTCAACAAATAAACTCAAATTTTTTTCAAGTTCGATTATTATTTAAACATTCGCGAACAAATTATAATATTTATATTATATATAAATTATTGTATTTATTAATATTTTACCATTTAAATTAATATTTTTTATAAATTTTTCAAAATATAATCTATATTCAAGTTCAAATTAGAGTTTAAACTAACTAAAAATTAAATAAATATGTTTTTCAAGCTATACAAGTAATTAATCAAACAAATTCAAATAATATTTTAGGTTTAAAAAATTAATCGAATCTACTCAAATAGCATTCAAATAAATAATCAATCAAACTCAAACATCACATTCTCGATTATATTCGAATTCAATAATATTCAAAAATTAGTCAAACTAAACTCATAGAGATGTTCGGATTACAACTCTGGTTGCAAACCTTTTGTATCTAGGTGGGCTTAATTTGCCTAAAGCTAATTTGAGAAACTCAGCTATAATCACTAGCCGAGCCTAGTATTGTTTTGTTTCTCAATCCACCTCTCTTTGGGCCTTTCCTTCAATTATATGGGACAACCGCTTATACTAGAATCCATTAACAAACAAACTTTTTTTTTTTTTTGAAAACTATTAAATGAAATTCTAATGACCGGTTATAATATTTGTGTAGAAGTATTTTATACATTTATATATTTTGAAATTTTGAAGTACCTTTGCTTTTGTCGAACTTATAGTTTTTCGAATTATAAGTGAGACTGCTATCAATTGAACAATGTATTCTTGACGTATTTTTAATAATTTATAAAGTTAAAATTATTATAATATATATATTTTAAAATAATTTAAATTAAATTATAATTGTCTATTAAAATTATAAACTAATTTTACTAGAATATCTTTTCTCAGAATAAGAACGAAAAGACATAATGTTCAAAAGCACATAAAAAATTTTGAGATAGGAAATCTTGATATCAATAACCATGGAGATTAACATTTAACACCCCCCCCCAGGAAAAAAAAAAAAAAAAAAACATGGAGATTAATTTAGTTTTTTCTTTTCATTTTTTTTTTTTTTTTTTTGCAATTCTAATATTCAGTCCTCACCTGCCTGGGGTCTAAGTACATATACGTATGACCAACTTATCAAAAAAAAAATATATATATATATACGTATGACCATGTATTACAGTCAGATACATATCAACTTCGCTGCAAAGGATGAAGCGCAAAGGAAGCATAAACCGGGTCAGCGTGCTTCCTGGTAAGCGAAAGAGAGCGGCAGACAGGAGAAACAAAGCCGCTCTTGTTTAACTTAGTGTGCGAGTTCTATAATCCAAATTCTAAAGTGAGTTGAAGGGAGTTGAAAGAGAGGGCAGACTCGCGTGAGATAGACCGTGGGAATCTTCGAATCACACAACTTGGTTGCGCTCGCTTTTCTGCTTCACAACTATTATTTGCGTGCTTCGTACGGTCTATCCAACGCTAATCTGCTGTCTCAGCGCTTTCTCCAGTCTCCATATCCAGGTTATCTGGTATTCAATTTATTATTCAAATAATTCATCTCCCACCTGCGCTTCCAGCACCGCCACCTGCCAGCTCCCGCAGTTGCTGTTGATCTTACTTTCGCTTCTAAATTTAATTTGTGGTTCATAAGGTTATTGGAACTCAGAAATACAATCAGTTTTGATATCTTTCTTCCATAATTATCTCCCTTCTTTTCCTGTATCGCTATTATTATTGTTATTATTATTATTTTAATTCTCTTTTACCAATTCTTTTAACTGCATCATTTGTTGATTAGTTGTTGTGTGATACTTTTACTCATATAAAGTTGTCATGGTACTATGGAACTAAATCGGATTTTTCTTTTAATTAAAAAAAAAAAATTCACAGGGAAAAAAATATGGATGATGAAGCTAGGGTTTTAAGCAGGGCTGACTTTCCAGCTGGAAATGTAAAGTCATACTGGCTTGATGCTTGTGAGGACATCTCCTGCGATGATTTTATCCACAATTTTGTGGATTTCGGTAGTGTACCTGGTGCTTCTCTTGTCCCAGAACCAGCTTGTGCTACCTCCAACCAGGATGACAGTGGTCTTAGTGCCTCACAACAAGTTTGTACTACCCCCAATCAGGATGCCAGCAGCCTTGATGATCCCTGTTTCTTCGGTGGAATTGATCAGATTCTTGATAGTATAAAAAATGGCGAGGGTTTGCCTTCACATTGTGGAGGAGGACTTAATCATTGCTCCTCTATGGTTTCCAACGAGCATTCAGTTTTAGATTCCAAAGTTACCACCTCGAATGTCTCGTGGTACAATCATTACAATGATCAAAATGATACTCACTCTACAATCCCTATGGCAGCAGATGGTGTCAGTGTTAAGAATATAAAAAGTGAGGGACATAATTCATCTGATTGTAAGGAAAATCGCTGGAGACATGGCAGGGACCATGATTCTCTAACTGCACACAAAGATTCTGGCAATAGCAAGAGGCCATGCCCTGCTGAAGTCAAGGCTGAGAAGAGGGGACACCAAAGGTCTTTGTGCAGGAAGAGATTATGTGATTGGGATGTTTTGGATTTGGATTCATGCCAGAGAAATCAGGTAAGAAGAAGAGAACAACATTATGGCAGTAGCAGGAAAGATAGGGATTGGAAGGAAACAAGGGGTTATTGGGAGAGAGATAGAGAGAAAAATGAGATGGTATATCGCTTGGGTTCATGGGAAGCCGATCGAAACTGCGAGATACATGCAGAAAAGAGCCTCCAAAGTAATGCCGGGATGAGAAAGAAAGTGGAAGAGGAAAAGGAAACAATCAGACTCCCTGAGGAGCAGGCCCGCCAATACCAACTGGATGTTCTTGAACAAGCAAAGAAGAAAAATACTATTGCTTTTTTGGAAACTGGCGCAGGAAAAACTCTTATTGCTGTCCTCCTCATAAAGAGCATTAGCACTGAAATGCAGAGACAGAACAAGAAAATGTTGGCATTGTTTCTGGTTCCTAAAGTTCCACTGGTTTACCAGGTAATATTTTAGAGTCAAAGATCTACATCTATACACTTCTTGTTGTCTTGTCTTTGGTTGTTTTATTTGATCTCTATCCACTTTGCAGCAAGCAGAAGTAATTCGTGAGAGAACTTCTTTTCAAGTTGGCCACTATTGTGGGGAAATGGGCCAAGACTTTTGGGATGCAAGAAGGTGGCAGCGTGAATTTGAAACTAAGCAGGTGACTTCTTATTTTCCACTTGAGTTAATTTGACCAGTGTATCTAAACACCTTTATTATCTTATGGTGATACGATCTTCTTTGTAATTCGCAAACTACTTCATTCTATTCATATAAGGAAATTTGTCATGTTTAATGCTCAATCTATTCACTCTTAAATTAGGTTCTTGATTTTCTTTTTTAATTTATTAAGTCCATTGTTCTTTTTTCAACCTGTCTTGTAAGGGCCTTTTTGATGAACAAAATACAAATACCCCATACAATATTCAAAAAGAACAGGGACTTAATAATTTTTTTTCTAAAAAAAAATCAATGTGAGAGAGGAAAATGTAAACAAAATATAAATACCTTTTAGAGTTGGAAAGAGAGCATTTACCTTTTAGAGTTGGAAAGAGAGCATTCACCTCCAACAAAAGTTTATTATTAAATTTTACCGAATCTTATTTTCTTAGTTGCAAATTCTACTCCAACATTCTCATAAACTCAGGAAAAAAAAAAAAAATACTCCCTTTAAATATTAAAAACATAATATATCTATGTCAGAGAGCTTAACTTGGTACATAAATATGTAGTAAGGAAAAGAAGCAAGGTGTTTATAATGTGGAAGAGACAGCAATTTCACATAAACTCACTGAAAGCATGGGAAACTTACTTTTAGTATTAACAACTAAGACATGTGTTAATACATGAGTTTCTCATTTCAATCTTGTTTAATCATTTTACTTTAATTCTTTCTTGTAGAATTTAATAAGAAAGATAAGTGAATAATCATGAAATTGGAACTCAAAGGATTTCCTATAATATTTTATAGAACAGTCCCTGTAATCCTTTTAAAAACTAATATATGCCCTCTCCCTATTTTTGATTAGATGTGAAAGGCATTACACGTTAAAATTTTACCATGAATTGATATTAGATAATTTTTTAGAAAGTGTTAAGGTGTGCTATTGGTAATCTAAATTGGAACTGGAAGGAACAAAAACAAAGCAATATCACACATTTGACACAAAATTCTTAGAATGGAAATTAAGAGGAAAACTATGGTACGTGCAAGTATATAAAATATTATTTTCATAATAAGTGGAGAAAAAATTTCACTTTTACCTTTCAATCTATTTCTATTTTTCATGTTAGGTACCTTATCTCTCTTTTTATTTTTATTTTTTTATTAGATCTTTGTTTCTTTGTTGTCCTATAAGGTCCTTTTTTAATGGAGATAACATCGGAGATGCCAAATTTCGTCAAAAAGAACCTTAAACACTGATTGAAAAAAAAATAGTACTTAATAATAATAAAAAAAAAAAATTAGGGGCATAATGTGAGAGTGAAAAAATAGGTTGAGGCCTAAAAATGAAAAAAATTTGTGTTAATGTGATGATTTTGGAATTCTAATTATCTCATCAATTGATGAATTTTGCAAAAGAAAATTTCTGCAAAGAATTTTAGGGATCATTGATGTAAATTGGCTTAAATACTTGCTCAACCCATGAAAAACTTTTGCGCCTGACACTAGGTAATGGTCAACTGTAATTAGGGGGGCTATGAGGAACTGAAGGGCATATAGTATTGATATTTTCTTCTTTAATTTCTCTCTTTTTAAATTTGTGAGAAATATTCAATTGTGCAGAAGTCTGATTTCCAGCACACCATACAACAGTGAAAATTAAGTCTTAAAATTATAATGTGAAACATGATCTTTTTGCTCTGTTTCATATGCTGATTGCTTCTTCTTGAAGTTCTACAACTTTGGTTGGGTTTTGGATTTGCAAATAAGGCTTTCATCTTCTGGTCCCAATGACAATGGATGTTCAATTTATTTGACTTGATATCATGAGATGCATGTACTATGTTGTAGATAATATACACGTCAGCAAAAGATGACTACAACAAACACCATATTTCCCTCCATGGAAAGAGAGAAAAAAAAAAAAAGGAAAGAAAATTCTAAAACCTTCGCAAGGTTTAGTTGTGAAAATTAAAAGTAGTATCTGGAAATGTTTATATTCATTGGCAATTTATTCTTTAATTAGCTGTTTTATTTCACCAAGTAACATGTTGAGATTTTAGTTTGTTGCCTCTGTTATATTTAGATACTAACCACTTATGAACATTAAGTCAAAGATAATATGTGAATCCTAGCATCTTTAGTAGGATATTAACCTAGATTTACTAGACATGACTTGTTTGTCAGTCAATAGGAAGGATTATCAAGTATGACCTAAATATGATATGTAAAAGAACATGTGATTTGTGGTGCAACTTTGATCATCCTTGTGATTACTTTATCTATTCAATGTACAAGTAAAAGCATATAGTTTTAGTCATGCTTTCTATGTCTAAAAATCCGCAAACTCATTTACTCCATTAACAAATAAACTGTAGTTTAGGCACATATGAGACGTTAATGAGCTCAATGTGCAATCCATTCAAAGTTTTAACTTCTTAAATGGATTAAGTCTTTTAAGAGGTTATTAGGAAAATTACGAGAGAAAGAAATAAATGAGGAGTTACAAAAAAGATTTAAGTTTTTTGACGTATGTATTAGTGTGTTCTTGTTCATGATGACTAGACTGGAGTATACACTGCTTTTCAGTCAATAGATATGTTTGTATTTGAATAAATACTGTACTTTTATTTTTCTTCTTGTTTAATTTTATAAGTGTAGACTTTGGCCTTAAATTTTCTTGTCAACCTTCTTATCTGCTAGACCTTGTGTTCTATCACCGTATCATTTACCTTTTATCTGCACTGAGTCTTCCTTTTTCTCTGTTAGTTTAACTGTTTTTGTCCTTTCCTTATTTGGATTTTTTTTTTTAATTTTTTTTTTTGGTGTTAGGGAAAGAAGATGCTTAAGTTTAATACTCGTACTCTTTTTGGTTCGTATAACATTGGAATGATGCCTGAAGTTTTGTACTTCTGCGCATTGCAGGTTTTGGTCATGACAGCTCAAATTCTGCTGAATATTCTTAGACACAGCATAATAAAAATGGAGGCTATCAACCTCCTTATTTTGGATGAATGTCATCATGCTGTGAAGAAACATCCATACTCTTTAGTGATGTCTGAGTTCTACCATACCACACTGAAAGAGAAGAGACCGTCTGTCTTTGGAATGACAGCCTCTCCTGTTAACTTAAAGGGTATGTTCTTCTTCTTCTTCCTCCTTTTTCTTCGTTGGGATGGGGGGTTAGCTAGTTGCATAAAGGTTGTGTTCTGATAGTTTCTTCCTTTCCTCTTCTGGCTTGTCTCTAGAACTGTATAAGATCTTGAGTCTTTCTCCTCCCCAGAAAATATATTTTTCACTCCTGTGGGCCTATACTTACATTTCTCAGAAATTGTTTTTGCTTATTTGTCATCCAGGTGTTTCTAGTCAAGTGGATTGTGCAATAAAGATTCATAATCTTGAAAGTAAATTAGACTCATCTGTTTGTACCATAAAGGACCGAAAAGAGCTGGAGAAACACGTACCAATGCCTTTAGAAGTAGTGGTGGAGTATGATAAAGCAGCTGTTCTATGGTCCCTCCATGAACAAATAAAGCAAATGGAGCTTGCAATTGAAGAAGCAGCTCAATTAAGTTCCAGGAGGAGTAAATGGCAATTTATGGGAGCAAGAGATGCTGGATCTAAGGAAGAGCTGCGCCAAGTATATGGTGTCTCCGAAAGAACTGAAAGTGATGGGGCTGCTAATTTGATACAAAAGTTGAGGGCCATCAACTATGCACTTGGTGAACTAGGACAGTGGTGTGCTTTTAAGGTGAAATATCTGAATGTCTACGGCGTACTTTCCTTTTCTGCCAATTTTAACAGACCATCCGTAGTTTGTGCATATAACACACTCACTATTTATCTTTGCAGGTTGCACAGTCATTTTTAACTGCCTTGCAAAATGATGAAAGGGCTAATTATCAGCTTGATGTCAAATTTCAAGAATCCTACTTGAGTAAAGTCGTCTCTCTCCTGCAATGCCAATTATCTGAGGGAGCTTTTTGTCATGGTAACTCAAAGGGCACAGACACGAACAACAGCAGGAATTGTGATCGAAGTGGAACCGAGGAGATAGAGGAAGGAGAACTTCCTGACAGCTATGGTAAGTATTTATTGTTCATGCTTGTGAAGGGTTATAAATTGTTGTATTGTTTGTTGACCCGTGGCACTGTCCTAGTTGATGGATATCTTTCATCCCTTCCCTTCCTATCATTATTATGTGACATATCTTTCTTTCTGTGTTCAAGTAAGAGTTTCAAAAGATTGCATAAATTTTTTGAAACTGAGGGTTCTTTAGTTGAATATAATGAGTTTTCCAAGAAAATGTTTTCAGTTTGAATTACCTTTTTTTTTTTTTGTTTTGAATGACAAAAGGAAAAATGCTGATGGAAGACATTCTACAATATTTTAAATGGGTTTATAATGATCTTGTAACCCAAGATATACTCGCAGATTGCGACATTAACGACCAGAAAGAGCTGAATTATTCAACCATTGAATAGTATCACTCAAGCAATGGTAATTAAAAGTTTTCTTCATGTGGTAACGACAAAATTGTTTATGAATTTTTTGATTAGAATCTACTTTAGAACTTAACATGTATAATTATACCGTAATATATATCAACATTCAATTTATAAATCCAATGTAAAATCACTCATAAAATGGTGAAAGATTGTCTGAAATATATATCAAAATTTAATTCTTTAAGTCAACTGTAAAATCAAATTAAATTTTAAGGAGTAAAATTGACTACAAAATTAAAAACATATATAAAGTTTAAAGGTATAGTTAAGTCTAATTTTATAAATCAATTGATAAGATATCCATTAGGGGGGGGGGGACCAAAATTCATTATAGCTTAACCATGAAATATTGATAAAAAATAAGGTAAATCATCCATGAAGTAATGAACAAAGTCTACTTGAGGTCAAAAGATTGAAGAGGTACATTTTAATAAAATGTTTTCAAATTTTAAAATTGGAAGTTATTTTATGCCAAAATTAGGTTCACAAAAGTTCATTTTACATAGATTTCATTTTCCATTGAAATAAACATCTGAAAATAATAAGGAAAAGAAACAAATGCACCAAAAAAGTATAAAATATTTTCCTTGAAACTCCACCCTGGAAAAATTTAATATTTATATTTTTATTTTGGGAATAAACATATTCTCCTTTTTATTCTTCTATTGGCAACCTTTTTAATTTAATGAATATGAGTCCACAAATACATGGATAACATAAATGCTCTCAAGGAAAGATAAGAGACTTTCTAATGCAATGTATTATCTAAAGATATCTAGTTCTAAACTGGTGAGAGCCAGCCAAAATTACAAAAAAAACACATGAATGAATGATAGGACAGTATAGACACAAAAATTGACTGGAAAAAATTAAATTTGAAGAAGTAACCCACTGTTAGAGAGAGTTGGGAAGACAGCACTTGGATGGAAAAATGTAAAAGATAGAGAAAGGAAGAAATAAAGAAAGATATAGGCTTACCAAAATGTAGAATGTAGTTTGCAAGATAAATTTTTTTGACAATATGACTAAGCAAACTGTTCTCTGTCGCAATAACTAACTTGCTAGTACTAATCCCTTGCTTTCTGTAATTTCTTTGTAATTTGTGTAGTTTGTTATTTGCCATTGTTTTCATGTTGATGTGGCTGTGTGATACAGTGGTCTCTGGTGGGGAGCATGTCGATGTGGTTATTGGAGCTGCCGTTGCTGATGGAAAGGTGACTCCAAAGGTGCAGTCTTTGATTAAAATACTTCTGAAGTACCAGAATACAGATGATTTTCGGGCTATAGTCTTTGTTGAGCGTGTGGTTGCTGCTTTAGTTCTTCCGAAGGTTGATCATTTTGAGCTAATTGACTTCTTTAGTTTGGATTCTTCATGTTCTATTTTTTTCTAAGTATATCTTGTCAAATGTGCAGGTCCTTTCAGAGCTTCCTTCCCTTAGATTTATCAAATCAGCAAGTTTGATTGGACACAATAACAGTCAAGAAATGCGAACATGCCAAATGCAAGACACAATTGCAAAATTCCGAGATGGCCGGGTATGCCTCACTAATTCAACCCCATGTGGAGTGGTTTGATTTTTGTGCACCTTTTAACAGATGCACCTTTGCAGGTTACATTATTGGTTGCCACTAGTGTTGCCGAGGAAGGACTTGATATCAGGCAATGCAATGTTGTCATTCGCTTTGACCTTGCAAAAACTGTTTTAGCTTACATTCAGTCCAGGGGTCGTGCAAGAAAGCCAGGATCAGATTACATCTTGATGGTTGAGAGGTGACCATGCATCATGGGGATGATCTGTAAAATTTCATGCTTATTCTTTGTTAATGAAGAGATTGAGCAATAAAGATTTAATGTTAACAAATCCTTTTGTAGAGGAAACTTGTCGCACGAAGCATTTCTAAGAAATGCCAGAAATAGTGAAGAAACCCTACGTAAAGAAGCAATTGAGAGGACCGATATTAGTCACATTAAGGATACATCTAAGTTGGGGGAGGTAACCCAAGGTACAGTGTATCAGGTGGAGTCAACTGGTGCTGTTGTGAGCTTAAATTCTGCTGTTGGCCTCATCCACTTCTACTGTTCACAGTTGCCCAGTGACAGGTTTTATTTCTGTGTGATATTTTTTATTTTCATTGGTTGGTTTCCTCTATTTTCTTTCTTCTTATTATTATTCTTATTTTTACTTCAATGTATCTTAGGTATTCAATTCTTCGTCCTGAGTTCATAATGCAGCGCCATGATAAGCCAGGTGGGCCTTCTGAATATTCATGTAGGCTTCAACTCCCCTGCAATGCACCATTTGAAGAACTTGAGGGTCCTTTGTGCAGTTCTATGCGTCTTGCACAACAGGCATGTACTCCTGATTTTTGTTAGTTTGCCTTTCCTTTTCTGTAATGTTTGTTCAATAGACAAGATTATGCACAGGCTGTCTGTTTGGCTGGTTGCAAGAAGCTACATGAGATGGGAGCATTTACTGACATGCTCTTGCCTGATAAGGGGAGTGGGGTGGACATTGAAAAGGTTGAACAAAATGATGAAGGAGATCCACTTCCTGGAACTGCTAGGCATAGAGAATTCTACCCAGAAGGTGTTGCTAATATTCTACGGGTTAGTCCCTGATGAGTTATTCTATATATCTTGGTATAGTGTTAAGTGTATAAATTCATTCCTCCTTATCAGCTTGAGGTGAAAATTTAACATGGCATCAGACTGGGATGTCTTGCGTTTGAGCCTTGGGTCCGACCCATTTGTTGGATATTGTGTATGTGTTTGGCCTATTGTTGGGAATTTGTGTTTGGCCCACACATGAGGGAGTGTGTTAAGTATATCAATTCAACAATTCTTTATCAATGCTTTTAGATGCATATAGTATTCATTTAAATTCTATAGTATCCAGCATGTCATGTTCATTTTTTTTTTTTACATTAATTGATTTATATTTTTGTTCTGCACACCTGTCCTGAATTTCATTGGAGAAGAAAATGTTTGATATGTTAGCTCCTGGAATGGAGCACTATGGATTCAAGTTTCTTTTCATGGTAATGTGAGATCTAGGTCAACGTAATTTTGGAAACAATGAGTAACTTTATGTATGGTGCTCTCTTTCTGTCCAAAAAATGTGGTCAAATTTTCTATTTTTATTGTTTAAACTAGTCAATTTTGTAAATACATATATTAACTAATATTTCTTTTCCTATTTTACCCTCAATTTTCTCTTATTGATAAACACGTTGAAGAGGATGAAAGAGGAGAGAGAAAAGACAATAAAATTATAAAACAATAAATAGATTGATTATTTTTTTGCAAGGTTCATTTTAGACTATGCTTTTTTAAGTTTGTGATTCCTTAACTTGTGTACCTTGCCTAAATTGACAAGATTTTTGGGACGGAGGGGGTAATTTCTTGGAGTTGTTGGATATAAGTGTGGACTCTCTTTCATATTTGTATCCATTTTCTTAAAACTTCATGGTTGATGTACCCTTAGGACCTCATCTATAGTATTCACGGAATTGCACTTGTGAAGTTTCTGTTGTAGAAAATTCAGAGGCGAAAGTTCACAATATTTATATTCCACTCTGTATAACTGCATGCAGAAGAAAATTACTGGTTTCTCCATAAAACTTGACTTCATTTGGGCAATTAATTATGCTTGTTTCTCCAGGGTTATAGCAAAGCATCAATAGGATATTCTTGTTATTTGGGATATATTTGGATCTTCTTTGTGAAGCAGCACCAGTTTCTTGTTTGCCTATAGGTCTTGCATTAGTTTTTGAGATCTAAAGATGTCTTATTTGTAACTTGTTATGGCTTGCAGGGAGAATGGATATTATCGGGGAAAGAGAGTTGTAACTCCAGAACTTTCAATTTATACATGTATGCAGTCAAATGCATAAATGTTGGCTTCTCAAAAGATCCTTTCTTAACCCAAGTTTCAGATTTTGCAGTGCTATTTGGCAATGAGCTGGATGCAGAGGTCAGTCTGTTCTTCACTCTTTCCACTTCTAAACTAATTCATTTCTGTATACATAAGATAGAAAAGGGTGGGGGGCGCAAAGGAAATTTTGGTTGATTGCTAAAAATAACTTGTTGACAGGTGTTATCGATGTCAATGGATCTTTTTATTGCTCGAACTGTAATAACAAAGGCTTCTCTTGTCTTTCAAGGACCACTGGAGATTACTGAAGTTCAAGTTGAGTGGTCATTTTTAAATTGCTTCCTTTTTCTGTTTCATCTGTTTGAACAAAAACCTGACTTCTGCTTATACGCAGTTAACTTTGCTCAAGTGCTTTCATGTAAGACTCATGAGTGTAGTTTTGGATGTTGATGTTGAACCATCTACTACTCCATGGGATCCTGCAAAGGCGTATCTATTTGTCCCTGTGGTTGGCAATAGATCTGTGGATCCAATTAAACATATTAACTGGTATCTGGTTGAGAAAATAACTAAGACAGATGCATGGAACAATCCCCTTCAGAGAGCTCGACCAGATGTTTATCTTGGTACAAATGAGCGGGCACTTGGAGGAGACAGGAGAGAATATGGATTTGGGAAATTACGCCATGGCATGGCTTTTGGCATGAAATCTCATCCAACTTATGGTATCCGGGGAGCTGTTGCACAGTTTGATGTGGTGGAAGCCTCTGGTTTGGTTCCTAGCCGGAGTGCCGTTGCTGCTTCTTGTGAGGTTGATTTTTGCAAAGGTAAACTGATGATGGCAGATTCTTGTGTTTGTGCACAGGATTTAGTAGGAAAGATTGTAACTGCAGCTCATTCTGGAAAGAGGTTTTATGTTGATTCAGTGCGGTATGATATGACTGCGGAAAATTCATTTCCCAGGAAAGAGGGCTACCTTGGTCCTCTGGAGTATAGCTCTTATGCTGATTACTACAGGCAAAAGTAAGCATCCAATACCTACTAGATAATTGCTTGGTTGCTTCTTTTCAGCATGCTAAGTGCTTTGTGAAGTCTTACAATGCCGAATCACTCTATGTATTTCTCTTTCTAGAAAGTTATTTAAACAATTATAAGGGGTTCCTGATGAAACATAAGGGAATCAATTTGCAATGTCGGATCTGGGCTTTGTACACTTGGCAAAGTAAAATCAATGTTGCCTGTTCTTGGTATTGATCCATCCAAGTTAGAGAATGGTAATAATGGTGTGGCATGGTAAAATACCTTCATTTAATAATTATAATTTTTGGTTTATGTAGTGAAATGAAAGGAATAGGAATACATTTGATCTAAGGTGAACTTGTGATTTTGATGGCTGAAAATGCTTTCCGTACTTTGTTTGAGTGAAAGGAAAATATTTTATTTAAACTCCTTTTAGTTGGCTTCTAACCTTTTGCTTAACTACAACATGAGGACTGGATGGTTAGGATGCACCATATTTGTGTTCAAGGAATAGGAATTTATCTTGGGTTGGAAGTGAACATAAACTACTTCGAAGTGGGAACCTTCTGGCTCTTCTGGGCCTTAATGTTCTGCATCTCACTACCAAATAGTTTATTTATTCTTCTAGACTGGGAAAGTTTCTATTCCTTGACTGCAATATGGTGCATTTTGGCTCTTCAGTCCAAAACTTCTTACAGGTATGGAGTTGGCTTGATCTTTAAACAACAACCTTTAATTAGATGCCGTGGTGTTTCATACTGCAAGAATCTTCTGTCTCCAAGATTTGAGCACTCAGAATGTATGTATTTGCCTGTTCCTTATAATGATTCAGATATCATAACATCATTATAGTATTGAAGTAGTTTGGATTTGGTATTTTATAGCTCACGAAAAGGAATCTGATGAGGGCTTTGATAAGACATATTATGTTTTTCTCCCACCTGAGCTCTGTTTTATACATCCACTTCCTGGATCACTAGTTCGAGGTGCTCAAAGATTGCCATCAATTATGAGAAGGGTTGAAAGCATGCTTCTTGCTGTACAGCTTAAGCATATTATCAATTATCCGGTCCCTGCTTTAAGGGTATGCTTCGTTATCTTAGATATTGATGCGAAGTCTCGGTTTCAGGTTAACATGATATTTGAACTTAAATTTTTTACAGATCTTAGAAGCTCTGACTGCTGCATCATGCCAAGAGACTTTCTGCTATGAACGGGCCGAATTATTGGGAGATGCTTACCTGAAGTGGGTTGTTAGTCGTTTTCTGTTTCTCAAGTATCCTCAGAAACATGAGGGTCAGCTTACTAGGTTGAGGCAGCAGATGGTTAGTAACATGGTGCTATATCAGTACGCTTTGAATAAGGGGCTTCAATCATACATTCAAGCAGACAGGTTTTCTCCATCTAGATGGGCTGCTCCTGGAGTACTTCCTGTCTTTGATGAGGATACGAAAGAAGCAGATTCACCGCTATTTGATCAAGACCCTCAGCTCGATGAGACTGATTTTGCTAAGGGTCAAAATGATGATGTCTATGGAGATGGTGAAATGGAAGATGGAGAACTAGAAAGCGACTCGAGTTCATATCGAGTGCTATCTAGCAAAACACTAGCAGATGTTGTGGAAGCACTGATTGGTGTATACTATGTTGAAGGAGGGAAGAATGCTGCAAGTCACCTAATGAAATGGATTGGGATTGAGTTAGATTTTGATACCAAAGGGATTGACTATTCAGCTAGGCCAATTAATGTTCCAGAATGTGTTCTGAGGAGTGTTGATTTTGGTGCACTAGAAGGTTCCTTAAATATGGAATTCGATGACAAAGGCCTTCTTGTTGAGGCTATTACTCATGCTTCGCGCCCATCTTCTGGAGTTTCTTGTTACCAACGACTTGAGTTTGTAGGTGATGCTGTTCTGGATCATCTGATTACAAGGCACCTATTCTTTACATACACAGATCTACCCCCAGGACGCTTAACTGACTTGCGTGCTGCAGCTGTAAACAATGAAAATTTTGCACGTGTTGCTGTCAAACACAATCTTCATCTTCATCTTCGACATGGATCAAGTGCCCTTGAAAAGCAGGTTTGTATGCTTTTTTCATGATTTTCTTATTTATGTTGTAAAAAGAACTCAGTGATGATCCTGTCTCTTTTGTATACATTTGTATGTTCTTTTTTCCAGATTCGGGAGTTTGTGAAGGAGGTTCGGCATGAGCTGTCAAAGCCTGGATTTAACTCCTTTGGTTTGGGGGACTGCAAAGCTCCAAAAGTTCTGGGTGATATTGTTGAATCAATTGCTGGTGCCATCTTCCTTGACAGTGGGTATGATACAGCTGTTGTGTGGAGGGTTAGTTCTAACTTGACCTTAAGAAAATTTCCTTATAATTTTTTAACCTTTTTGTTTTAAGTTCAGGCCTCTCTATTGCTTTCTGCTCGCTTTTTGGAATAAATAGGGGCCTTTGGCAATTTTATGTAGGAATTGTCATGTTTTTAGGTATTTCAGCCCTTATTGCAACCAATGGTCACTCCTGAAACCCTCCCAATGCATCCTGTTAGAGAACTGCAGGAGAGATGCCAGCAGCAGGCTGAAGGGCTCGAGTACAAAGCCACACGGAATGGCAATTTGGCTACTGTTGAAGTTTATGTTGATGGACTTCAAGTTGGAATCGCTCAGAATCAACAGAAGAAAATGGCACAGAAATTGGCAGCCAGGAATGCCCTTGTTACTCTGAAAGAGAAGGAGACAGCTGAAGCAAAGAGTAATGATGAGAACAAGAAGAAGAAGAACGGCACTCAGACATTTACTAGGCAAACCTTGAATGATATCTGTCTACGTAGAAATTGGCCGATGCCGTTGTATAGGTAAGAATTCTTGATTATCTCTTTAATATATAAGTCATTAAACGAGTTAAATTCTCGCAATAGAATTGTCTCCTGTACTGCATTTTTATTTGTATAATTTTATTAGTTTTTCATTATAGGTGTGTACATGAAGGTGGCCCTGCGCATGCGAAAAGGTTCACGTTTGCAGTGCGCGTGAATACTTCTGATAAGGGATGGACGGATGAATGTGTCGGAGAGCCCATGCCAAGTGTCAAGAAAGCCAAGGATTCGGCTGCTGTTCTATTATTGGAGCTTCTTAGTAAATGGTACTCGTAATGATATTTTTTAAAAAATTTTTTATCTATTTTGATAGTGTTATAATGCCAGCACAACAAATATTGCGGCTGTTTTTGCTGCTCAAAATTACGGGAGTCATATTTGATTTGCATTCCAATTTGGCGGTTAAAAGCTTTCACATGTACAGTTGCCTTGATGTTCAGAATTACAGCAGTCTTCTTGGTCAGAAATAAGGGCTGGACAGCTGTATATTAGTGGCAAAGATCTCTATTTGTTACGGAATATCATCGCCATTATTTTGAGTAAACAAAACTTGGATGCTCTGATACCAATTTGTTATAATTTCAGCACAACAAATATAATTTGTGAAGAAAAATAATGGCACAATAATAAGATGAAAAAAATGAGAACGAGGCAAGTGAATGAAAAATTGAACACAGAAATTTACGTGATTCGGCTAATGAAGCCTATCTCTATAGAAGAAGAGGAACAAATATTATCAATGTGAAAATGACAATATTACAATCAAAATAATAAGAATTTGAAAATTATCTTCAGTGAAATATTCTCGTCAAGAAGTTATTTGTAGAATTTGAATAAAAGGTATTTTCAATATATTTAGTTTGAAAAACTAAATAGCTTTTTCTTTTTAACGGAGAAGAGGAAACATTACTTGGAAAATCGTTATACGCACGGGAGGCTTAGGGATTGGCCGATAATGGCCAGCAAGTGTACACATATGTTACCTTTGCGGGGGGTGAAAGTCGCCACATAGCTATCCAAAACTCTCCAAAGAGATGTACCGAATGCCCGAACTCGGAGAAGTCACTTATCGTTCTCTTAATAATCATTTTAGTCCCCTTCGCTGGTAACCGGATTATCCCCAATGGATGCCATACGAGAGAGCCATAGCTTCTACAAACTGTACATTATCATAATAGGGAAGAATTAGGTAGCATAAACAGAGCACAGATTCCCTGCATGGTCTTTTGCCAGAATTTCAATTATTCTTCAAGTTGGAGTTTTGAGTATCAAATTATTAAAAGTTTTTAACACATACATTAATAATAAATATATTCACAATTTGTTAAAATAATATATAAAATTATGAATTTATTATTATAAATATATATATATATATATATGAATTGTTAAATTGTTTGAAATTTTAATTCTAACTATTAATTTAAAACTCTTCCAGTACATGCTACAGTTATATTCATACACCCATTGGAATTTATTTTAGTGACATTCTCAAGTGGGTTTCCATGTCCTCAACATAGCTTCACTGGATGTTCTGATACAACTTATCGAGACGGGCGGTCATCAGAAATAGCCTCGTCACTAGCCTTCCATATTCACGGTAGTTGTTACTTTAATTTCTATGTGCATAGACAATTGAGACACATTAATATACGAAGGAAAATGTTGAATTTATCCACTCAGGTATTTAGTATCATAGGTTTTCAAATTTTTATATTAATTTTTTAGATTATTAATATTTATATATATTTAAATTTTAAAATTGTTTCTTTTTGTCTGAAAATATAATATTTGGACTAAATGACTAGTATTTCTTATTTTTTAATTAAATTTTAATGAATAAAACAGTAAATTTAAATTACCATTTATTATTAAATTTCCCGTATATTTCTTTTTTAAAAAATGGGAAGGAATCTTGGACGAAAAATTTTCATTAAAAAAAATTCAATCTTTCTCTGTCTTCCACTAGTGCATAGTAGAAATATCAATAGCTGCACAATCCACTCAAATATTTTCCATGAACGTCTTCAAATAAAAAGTCTATCTTAAATTTTCACAAGACACAAATCTTCAACTTGAGTTGAACTTAGTTCATAATGTGTAGTTTTTTCACCTACGTAATAATTTCTATTATCAAATTTTAGATATAATTTTGTTTGCCCAACTAAAATATTATTCTCATTTTCCTCTCTCAATCCTTTGCATGTTTGTTACCTGATTGTTACTTCAATTTCTTGTTCTTCAGGATTAAACCATGAAACCCCTCTTCTTTGATAAATCTAAACAAAATCTCACAAAGCCGCTTTCTTCTCTTTGATACTTCTATTTTGCACTGTTGAAAGATAAAAAAAGATTGAATCTTTCAATAAAAAGGTTTTCGATTCTCCCTTCTTTTTCATTTATTTATTTCAATTTTATTTTATGTGAAATTTAACAATAAACAGTGACTTAATTTTTCTATTTTACCTTTTCAGATTTGATTGGAAAAAAAAAAAAAAAAATCTATTTTACAATTTTAAGAAAGATTAGTGATCTGGAAAAGTAAAAATAAAGGTTTGAAATTCTATAATACAAAATGTAAATAATTTAGTAACTAAGTTCAACATTTTCCGAATATAATTTCTATATTTTCTCAGGGTTCATTTAAACTTAAAAAAAGAGGAAGTGTATATATATATATGATTACCAATCGAGCTGCTAGCAGCAGATTAGAGCAAGAAAAATGTAAGTATATGAATTCAATAAATCCGAGGAATCAAGTTCTCACGTTGGAGCAAGAAACATAAAATTAAATACTTGAAAAAAAAAGATAAATGGAAAAAAAGCATAATAAAAGAAGGTATCCTGAATCAAATGAAAACTGAACAATGTGTAGAGCATACAAAGAGCTAATCAAATTAGCAGATTCTTGTGATAATATTTTATTTGTAACAAAAGAATAATGTAAACCTAGATGCCATATTTATTTAGCAAATGAAAGAATGGGGGTAAACGAAGAATTTTGATCAGCTGCGAATCTCTGGGATCATTTTTTGCGTATGTTGCAGATTATTAAATCGAGCCGCATGCACATCATGAAAGAGTTTTGAGATCTACTGCCTCAGGCTACGCAATATATATTCAGCATACATGTCCCTGCCACAAATATTATGTAGACTGTTAGTTACATATTTTAATTTAAGTTTGCTTGCTATTAATAATCTGAAATTACTGTTAAAATGTCTGAAAATGTAACTTTATTTTTGTATAATATCTAAAAAAAATACTTTATACTATAAAAGTGAATGCCTTTTAAAAAAGATTTTCGAACTCTTAATGAAACTTCCAAGAGGATCCTCAGAATCGACCTAAAAGATTCAGTTCTTAAATATTTGTATTAGTTAGTGCCCGTGCCCGCAAATTTGTTATTTTGATCAACAAGAATGAGTACCACCTACTAATATTTTAATAGGTAGCGGCAATAGAAGGGAGACGTGCGTTTTAATGTCAAACCGTCAAATAAATTGACTTACATGGAGTATTTGATAGCATCAATAGCAGTCTCTGAAGGCAAGAAGTCATCAACTGCAACCTCTTTATTTTCATTCTTCTTATCTGTATACAGATTAATTTTGTTAAGGAAGTAATTCATATTCAAATCACTGAAGTCACAAATCTGATCAGACCACGGAAGTTGCAAAGTCCAAATTAATAAAGTTCGGAGAAAAATGGAAAAAAAAAAAAAAAAGAAAAAGAAAAGAGAGAGAGTATAAATTTATACAATCTTCAAAGAAACGTCTAATTTCAGTTAGGCGGTGAGGGGACAGTTGTTTGATGTCAGTGAAATGCTTATACTCTGGATCGTCTGCACAGACGGCGATCAACTTGTCATCTCTCTCACCCTACCATTCGGAGAAACGATATGTGATTTAAATTTTCTTTTGTGATAAAAAAATTCCTAGGGTGAAAGCTGATGGTGAAGAAATATGGTAATGAATTTTAAGCAAATACCTGATCAATCATGGGCATCAGTCCAATGGCCCGAACTCTAAGAAAACAACCAGGAAGGACTGGCTCCTAATCCAAACAACCGCGAAATCAATATGTATGTGTATATATATATATACTGTTACCATAGATTCATTTGAGGAAT
The DNA here is from genome assembly GCA_035583425.1 of Marsdenia floribunda. NCBI lineage: Eukaryota > Viridiplantae > Streptophyta > Magnoliopsida > Gentianales > Apocynaceae > Marsdenia > Marsdenia floribunda. Next base: position 426,871 of record JAXGGT010000172.1, on the reverse strand, counting down.
AAAAGCAAATAAATGAGTTGAACATATAAGAATGAATTGCAACTGATTTCTTACTATTGCATTCAAAGGTTTACGTTGAAAACGTAATCGTGCAATAGTACCTCATTTAGCATCACACTATTATTCAAAAGCTCAGAACATATTTCTAAATCATAATTGCAGCCATGAGAATGTTAATTGATAAAATAACCTGCATCAGGATCAAAACATCCAATGGGTCATTGTCATCACAAAGTGTGCGTGGGATGAATCCATAATTATGAGGATAGACAACAGATGAATATAAGACCCGATCAACCTGTACAATTTTAACAGTCGTAATTAATATCAACAAAAGATAGTTCATGATTCTTCATATTCCGGCAGAAGTATTAAAAGCTTTTGAATGTACTTCTGATCTAATTTCATGAAGTACCTTTATAAGTCCAGTCTTCTTATCAAGTTCATATTTAACTTTACTTCCCTTTGTGATCTCAACAACCTGTAAAATATTATGACGGAAAGCTTAAAAAAATATAAAAAATAATTGTAGAGAAATTTTTATTGAAACACCGAACGCCAACACCGGGAGTTACAAAAAATTGCACCTAGATTTATAGAAAATCGATGTTTTATGTATACAAGACTTACACAATTAACAATGTGTGGCGCTTGAGGTCCTACATAGAAGACCATGCGATGTTTTAGACCCATATATATATATACATACATATGCAAAGTTATTTAGAACTTTTATAACTGTAGTACCAATCTCAAGATCATGCCAAGGATGCGCTGCCACTGTTCTTCTTGACATAGATGATAGGATTCTCTTGTTTAAGTGCGGAGCTGCGCGGTGTTCATTATTGCTCTCTTCATTGCTCATTTTCCTTTTTTCCACCTAGCGCATTAGCATACAGATGAGAGAAAATAAAGATACAGATAGTTTGATAATATAACGAGTAATTAACTGAAATGAGATTTGCTTGATCACATAGATCCCATTTCGACCCCCAAAAAGAAGGAAAAAAAAGGAATTTTCTTGAAGCTACGAGAAACGTTTGAAAAATAAAATAATGGAATAAATTACTTGAACCTAGAAATATTTGAAAAGAAAAGAATATATGGAATGACTTGCCCTGTTATAGAGAATACTGAGAAGGCACTAATAATCAAGGAATTTTAGCTTCTTTGATGATGAAAAATTACCCTTCAACTTGTAGTATATATAAACAATTTCTTGTATAAGTTTATAATGTGAGTCTTGAAATAAAAATCTCCGGGTACTTTGAATAATTCTTGCATTTTTTAGGTAAAACTCCTAAAAATATGATTTAGATCCATTTGACTAGTAATACTCCACCTGATCAAAAAAAATTATATTCCCTTCTTAATAATTGACACATATTCACTCTCTCCCGAAAAAAAAAAAAAAAAAAAAAAGAAAAAGGAAAAAAGAAAAAAAAATATATAGGAGGCATCGCTTGATGGTAGCTGACTCAATTATAGAAGCTAAAGAGTCTCAGTTTTTTTTTTTTAATAGAACATGTATAAAAATAAACTTGTAGACATCGTGTTTATTTTTTATTCCTAGAGTTGAAGTTGACATAAGAAATTCGATCTTATTCCCTATACTAATTTAAAAATTCTTTTAGGGGAATCCTTTTTAACCCGCAACTTAAAAGGATGTTTTCATTCTTTACTTGCAAGAGCCAAATAGGATGAAGAAGAGGGGCGTGAAACATCAAAAAACTTGAAGATGTATGAATGTTTGATCAGGGGCAAACATGATTGTGGAAAACAAGACGAGCTGTTGAACTTCTTTCAGATTCTTTGTCTTTCTTTATAGATATAATATATGGTACATTAGAACTAGTAATGAAACCTGAACAACGACTAGAATCAGGGACAAGTATGAATAATTAATCAAGCGCAATATTGAAGAAAAAGATTGTTGAGAAATAAGTTAACCATATAAATAAAATTAACCTGACTACAAGTATACTTATGGAGGTTTTACTGAATTTTTGAATAAATATATATTCTATGTAGCTTCTTTTTTTTTTTTTTTTTTTTTTTTTTTTTTTAATAATTTTAAATTTTTTTTTTTTTAATTTTTATTTTAATATTTTAAATTCTTTCCTTTGAATTATTGTTGATAAGATGAATTAACACTCATTTATGACTTTTTATTTATTATAATTTTTTTTTTTACTTCTTGATTTTATTATTATTTTTATTTTTTTACAATTCATTTCTTTTTTTTTTCTCTTATTCTTCCTTCAATAAGAAACTTTATTTCTATAATTTATAATTTTATTTTTTAAATATACATCTTTAAATTTTAGATAATTTCTCTTTAAATTATATTAATATTTAATGAGATAAAAAAAAAAATATTTATATATCTTATATATATATAAAAGATTTTAAAACAATTTTTTAGAAGGCTCATTTTTTTCTTCTAATTGTGTATATTAGTAATTTTGATATTTTTATTTAATTTTTTAATAATTTTATTCATAGGTCTTTTTATCTTCTTTACTTTTTTTTTTTTTTTTTGGTATTTACAGCAAATAAATCACATATTACCTTTCTTTATGCCTAAAAATTTATAAAAAGTTAGAACTACAAAAATAAAAACGATTTTATAAATATCATGATTTATTATATAATAAATAAAAATTAATTACAAGTAAAAAATATTTTATGATATTAATAAAATATTATGATTTATTTATTATATAATAAAAAAAATTAAATTACGAGTAAATAAATACTTTATGATAGTAATATGCAGATTTATTCAATAAATATTTTAAATTTAAATGAATATATTAAAAATATAGTTTGTTCAATTTAAGGTACAACGTATGTTTAAATATTTAAATAATTATATCACAAATTTTGATAATAATTATCATTTTTAAGACTGTGTTTGGACAAGTTTTTATTTCGATAAAAGTGAATTTTTGGAGTTGGGTGAATTTTATTTTGATAAAGGAGGTAAATTTTTTAGGTGTAATGATGATATAATTATTGGAGTGTTGACTTTTAGAATGATGTGATGAATGTTGGTTTTAGAGTGATCTGACAATTTTAATATGTTCCACATTCTATGATTTGACAAAAAGTAAATTAACGTAGGTATTGTCCAAACCAAAACAATCAACTTATTTTCAAAACAAGTAAAAAACTCAAAAAAAAGCTAATCCAAACACACCCTAAGTTAGGCAAATTGGCATAAATAGTCCTCAAACTATGGCTATTTGGTGACATTGGTCCATGAATTAATTTTTTGGTGACATTGGTCCTTTTAGTTAAAATTTCTGTTAACTCTTTGTTATTTAAAAAAAAAAAAAAAAATTTGCCCGAGGATATTTTCGTCATTTTACTATACATTATACAGAAAAAAAAAAACATTATATATACTCAGCGACGGTGGACATCGGTGAGTATATGTATATGAAAATCATTCCGCCGAACATGTAGTGGTTGGGAACGTCGAACATGTGGTTTTCGTGAATCCTCAGAAGGAAAGGAACTATCTTTGGAGACACCGTGTCATGGGTATCGTATTTATTTTCATGTGTCACATAAGTCGTTGTTGTCGTCGCCGTCCCATATGAAAAGAAAGATTTTGAAAAGTTAGATTACAAAATTGATAATGCCAAACCCAGAATTTTATGATTTATTTATTATATAATAAAAAAAAAATTAAATTAAAGTAAACAAATACTTTATAATAGTAATATGCGTATTTATTCAATAAATATTTTAAATTTAAATGAATATATTAGAAGTATAGTTTGTTCAATTTAAGGTACAACGTATATAGTTAAATATTTAAATAATTATATCACAAATTTTGATAATAATTATCATTTTTAAGACTGTGTTTGGACTAGTTTTCATTTTGATAAAAATGAATTTTTGGAGTTGGATGAATTTTATTTTGAAAAAGGAGGTAAATTTTTGAGGTGTACTAATGATATAACTATTGGAGTGTTGGTTTTTAAAATGATGTGATGAGTATCGGTTTTAGAATGATCTGACAATTTTAATAGGTTCCACATTCTATGATTTGACAAAAAGTAAATTAACGTACGTATTGTCCAAACCAAAACCATCAACTTATTTTCAAAACAAATAAAAAACTTAAAAAAAGTTAATCCAAACACACCTTAAGCTAGGCAAATTGTCATAAATAGTCCCCAAACTATGGTCATTTGGTGACATTGGTCCTTTTAGTTAAAATTTTTGTTAACTCTATTATTTAAAAAAAAAAAAAAATTTGCTCGAGGGCATTTTCGTCATTGCACTATACATTATACAAGGGGAAAAAAAAAAAAAAAAAAAAACATTATACATATACTTAGCGATGGTGGACTTTGCTAAGTATATGCATATGAAAATCATTCCACCAGACATGTGGTGGTCGAGAACGTAGGACGTGGTTTTCGTGAATCCTCAGAAGGAAAGGAACTATCATCGAAGACACCGTGACATGGGTATCTTATTTATTTTCACGTGTCACATAAGCCATTGTCATTGTCGTCGTCCTACATGAAAAGAAAGATTTTGAAAAGTTAGATTCCAAAATTGATAATGCCAAACCCAGAACTTTGGACGGAGGGATTGATGCCAAAATCCTCCTGCAATCAATAATCATCATTTCTACATTTAACTGCAGTAAAAATAGTCTGCTAGCTGTTAAACTATTCTTTTATGCTCTCTATCTATTCTAAACATGACTGATGCCTAGAGAAGTCCACCATCGCTAAGTATAAGAATGATGTTTTTTTTTTTTTTTTTTTTTTTTAAGGTTTAGGGTTTAGGGTTTAGGGTTTAGGGTTTAGGGTTTAGGGTTTTAGGGTTTAGGGTTTAGGGTTTAGGGTTTA
>JAXGGT010000172.1:366315-409927 GCA_035583425.1 Marsdenia floribunda | reverse complement strand
TCTGGGGCTTCATGAACAGTGGATTGACGAATTTACCCTTCAAAATATTGCACCTGCCCGGCACGTGCTCAATTTTTGGCCGAAAAATGACTAATTTTTGCCGGAAGGATTGAAGTGATAGATCGTAAAAAGATATGGGATGTTACAGGTTAAAAAAAAAGGTTTAGGACCTATGTTAATTATTCAAAATAGTTAAGGGACGAAAATGGCCAATTTTCCAAAATATTAATAAAAATAAATATATTAAAAATAAAAGTAAAAGATAAATAAAATATAAATATATTTTTCGTGGTTATTATTTTTTCCCATTTCTAGTAGTTATGAATATTTTGCCACTTGAATATTTATCTCAATATTATCATCAATATATATATATATCAATAATTGTGATATAATTTATCAAAGGGATCATAGATTATCACAATATTCACATAATTTATTGAATTTAATAATTAATATTATAAGACCGATGTTTGAAACATAAGAATTAGAGAAATTTTTTCTAATATATCATCTTCTATTATATTCTCTCCCCCACATAACTTTAATTGCGAGATAAGTTCAAAAATTGTAAATAATTACAGTTTTAAAATCCTGTAATTAATGTCATAAACATTCAATTATATTATATTTTTGGGAGAAGGACCTTCTTCTCCTTCTGGTCGTCAAAATATTTGTAATTATCTTTCAAGAAGTGATTGAATCTTTCATACGACCATCTTCTAGTGGTAAAATCTTTCTTATAATTATCTTTCAACTATGACTATCTTATATAGTCGAATCCTTTTTAGGACCATTTTTTAGTATTCAAATTTTTCTTACAATCATGTTCCAGTAGTCGAATCAATTGGATCTTTTATAATTGATCTTTTACGAAAAATATCCATATTTAAATCTCATCTTTAAATAATTATTTGGGATAAGAGTATCTACCGAATCTATCTTAATTAAATGCAGCATAGCATCTAAAATATTCATGAAAAATAAACATTTTTTTTTGTGAGTTCAATAGCCACAAATTTGTCATGAAAATAAAATTGCATACCTTTTTATATAACATATGTCTTTATTCTTCTTGAGTCAAACTCCAAACTTTCGATCCTTGAATCAAACTTTAAGCTTTATATTCTTGAATTAAAAACTTCAAACTTTATATTCTCGATACTAAAGGTAAAGCTCTAATGGTGGTGTGGTAAAGACTCATGAAATTACTATTAAACGATTTATACAAAAATTACAATAGAAAGTCGTGTTGATAAGGTGTTATAAATTAAAAGGTAAATTAGATAGAAAATAGGGAGAATATATTATTCAGTATATGAGTAATTTATTATTAGATAATAAGTGTGATGAAAAAGTTGTGTTGGAGATCTTGATTCTCGATGAAATCGGAGACGATATGTACTAATTAATCTCCGTTAAGGATGTGGATCGAGATGAGGAATACATACGAGACTTCCTAGATGAGAATGATAAAGAAATTCCCGTCAATTTTCGACCCCTTGCTATCCCTACTTTCAATGGTTGGACTATTATCTTTATCACAAAAGGAAATAATACCAGCACATTCTCTTCTCGACAATATAAGTTCTAGAGTTACATAAATATATATATATAGAGAGAGAGAGAGAGAGAGAGAGAGACAGGGAGAGATTTCTCACGGGTAGTCATTAAGATAGGAGACAAAAATCAAAGGATGAAAAAACCCCTTAAAATTTTTTTTGTCTGAGTCAATGTTTATGCATATGAACAGATTTTAAGTTCTTAATTAACCATATATAATAAACATATATATATATATATGGAAGAAAGGGGTTTCCATTAATTCCCATGAGAAATGGTGGTTGGGGAAGGGACAGACAGAGCCTATATATAACTCATAGTGAGTACTGTCATATTTCTGTTTCCGCCATGTTTGTTTTTCTTCAGCAACGAAGGAATAAATACTTATTAGATTCTTCTTCTGCTTCATCCTACCTTACTTTGACTGAAATTCACAATTACGTATATACCTATTTATATATATATATTTATATATGGTTTTATTCCATTTCCGTCGCATCAGAATCGATTGCATCATACAGTCTACTTTTTTTTTTTTTTTTTTTAATTTTGTGATTTTTTTTTTTTCCTCCGACCACAACTTATGTTTAAGTTTATACATGAGATTGCTATATTAATTGAAGTATGTCTCCGGTTGTCAGAGTTAATCGATGTTCATATGATGTTTTGTAAGACTTTTTACTTCCAACGAATGTTCAATTTTTGTATAGTGTGATAATTTATTTATTTATTTTTTTAATGTCGAGGCACCTTCACTTCTGACATGTATCAAACTCATGATCTCTCAAATGATAAACGAGACTGTTACCCACTAAACTAAACTTTCTTGACAACCTATAATAATTTTAAGGTGTGTATTTTTTTTTTATCTGATTAAATGTATATATATATTTATTTATTTTTTTAAATCTTAAATTTTTTTACCTTGAATTTAATATGTTTATGTCGATAAACTTTTATTTACTTATGGATTTTAATCGGTGTTTTAAAACTTAAAGCAAGTCAATATTTTAGTTTTAAAATTTAGAATTAAAAAAAAGAATGAAAACATAATATATATATATATATATATATATTCTTCTTATAATTATTTTATGTTAGGATCCTCAAAGGATAATGAATATAAAGGCAGAATAACGAGAATGAAAAAATAGTAACAAGGCAAATGAAAGAAAAATAGATACAGAATATTTTCGTGGTTTGGCTATATAAGTCTATGTACAAGGGCGAAAAGGAACAAAATTTCACTACGAAAAGGCAAATTACAACAAGAGAAATCTCTCAAAACAAAAAGTCCATTGACACCTTACTCACTTCTCAAAAGACACTTGCATAATTTTATCCCAAAAATACTCTAACATTAGTGTATTAATTTGAAGATTAAAATTTTCAAAACAAAGAGAGATGCTCTCATTGGGATAAAGAAAGAAAAGTGGAAATTGATATCTTATACTTCTTCTAAACCCCTCTATTTACGAGGATAAAATGAGGAGGAATTCAGATTGAATTTCTCCTACCAAACCCTTGTAAAATGAAGACGAATTCTAATTGAATTTCTCTCCTCCTAAACCCTTTTACTTAAGGAATACAAATAGGGAGAAATTCATATTAGATTTCTCCTTCTTAAAGGGATAAGAATGAGAAGGAATTGAAATTGGATTTCTCCTCCCAACCCCTTGTGTTCAATGGTTGAGGTTTGATCCTTAATCTCTAAGAATATCGAATGGTTGACACTTAATTTTTAGTCTCTAAGAATATCCAATGGATGATATTTAATTCTTAGTCTCTAAGGATATCCAATGACTCATTTTGAACCACTTCAAACAAATCTCCATCTTGGCACAAAATGACACAAATAGTGACGCATCAATTTTAATCGGTGTTTTAAAACTCAAAGCAAGTCAATATTTTATTATTAAAATTTAGAATTTAAAAAAAAAATGAAAACATAATATATATAAGGGAAATTTCTCATATACGTCTTATAATTATTTTATATTCCTAAATTATATTAATTCTACTCCTTTTTTTTTTTTTTATGATATTAGATTTTACAATTATTTACAATTACTTGATTTAATTATTTTGGCCAATTTTTTAAAATAATTTAGTTATTTTGGTCTTCTACTCATCAGGTTGGTAAATATTTAGGGCATTTTTAATCCAATAATTTTTATATATAATTGCATGGATAAAATTTCTAAATTATTTAAAAAAAAATTAGTTGAAAGGACAAAAGTATCGTAATTATAAATAGTTGTAGAATCTAACACTACAAAAATAGAAATATTAGATCTAATTCAAGAAAGTTAATGGATTACCTCCTTCCCCCCCCCCCCCCTCTCTTTTTTCCTATTAAAAAGAAACACATAAGACAACAAGGCTCTCCTTCAACCACCACCAGCAGTTTATCACCACCACCAACCACCATCCTACTGGAGTCCGGCGTTAGAGATTGGATGGTCAAACTAAGCTGGTGGATAGATACATACGCGTATATATATGCATTCTTTCTTGAATTATATCAATATTAAATGGGTGAAGACAAAAAGTATGTGAATTTCCTAATTTGGAGTTAGTTAGGAGAATAATTATAATGCTTAAATAATTAATTAACTACAAAGAGTCTTTTCTCTCTCTTTCTCCCTCTCTCTCTCTTTCTATATATATATATATAAGTATGTATCAAGTTGTACGTAGCTTTGTTAATAAAGACTCTTCAATCGTCATCAAATCTCTTATATTATGATATTTCTGATACATTCAAAATGTTTGCCAGTTGGATAAGATTTCAATTAATGTTTAATTAATTATTAGTTGTTTCAAAACTTTTAATTGAATGTAATGTCTGGCATATGTTTGACATTTAATCAGAGGATGTTGCCATGCCCAACTCTTCCATGTCCTAAAGTTTAACCCCCACCCCCACCCCCACATAAAACAAAAAAAAAAAAAAAAACACTATTTGAATAATAACATATTTATATAACTGTAAAATATTATGAGTTTGAATCATGTTACAAACAAAATAAATACCAACAGAATTCAAAAGCTAATAAATTAAATATAAGAAATTTTTTTTTTTTGTCCCTTTTTCTTTATGTGGCATCTAAAAGTTGAACTTTATTTTGGATTTTAGTTCCACATATAAGGGGCAAAAGGAAAGAAAAAATAAAAAAGAAAAATCTATCTCAAATCAGATGTCGAATAAAGAAATAAATGAATGATTCATTGACTAGCATGAAGCCAATAATGGACACAAATTTTGAGGGATTATCAATTTGTTTTCTGACACAACAACGTAATAGTTCAATAGTGTGACTTTTTTTATTTCGATATTTTTAGTTAGTTTGTTAAATAAGAAGTTTTGAGTTCGACTTATATTAAGGATAATTTTATATTACATTTAGATTAGTCCATAAAAATACAATGTATATATATATATATATATATATTTGAATATTAGATGAGGTTCAGTATTTGACATTCATTGTGAGAATCACGTAAAAGTCAAAGTGAGACATTTTTTTCTTAGTAAGGATTAAACTTTACAAATACAACTCTATTCAAATCTGAATTAATCGAAAGTATAATTTTGAATATCGGATGGTTTAATAAAAAGAAAATTAAATAAAAATTTGGAAATTAAATATGCATGAAACTATGTATTGACTAAGATTTGCTAATCTACCCTATCTTGAACAAGGACATGGAAATCGTTGAATAATATTCCATTTTGAATTATCGATGAACAGAAAAAATAAATAAAAAAAAAAAAACTCTAATCCATTTACTAAAGAAGTGGTCCTAATTCCTCAATTAAGGAATTAATTCTTATATGTTAGTTAATTAGAATTAATTATTAATTTATGCTAATTAATTGAGCATACAGAAGGTTTAGGTTATGCAGCGTTTTCAGAGCTGCAATATTTACATCAATTCATGTTCCTAGATCTATGTGTGTGTGTGTTTTAAATAGCCATCGATCTTTAATTAATTAATTAATTAATTAACATGGCCTCCTTGCAAATTAAATTTTCTCCAATTTTGATCGTACCAATATTGATACTCTCTACTCTCCCTCTCTCCCTCTCTCTCTCTCTATATATATATATATATTCTTAGTAGTGCATTAAAGGCAGAGAAACTTAGAAAAGTGATCCAACTTTTTTTTTTTTTCAATTTTTTTTTTTTTTTATTTTGACAAAATTGAGAAATTTATGCCCTCACTAATTTAAAACCTATTTGCTTTAAAATTGTTTAAAATTTTATTAATAAAGAGAAAATATTACACATATAAATAAATAAATATCATTCATAGGTAATAAAAAAAATATATAAAAAAATTTAAGTGAGTCAAATAAAATTAAAACACACAGTAATATAATCATCTCATAAAAATCTACAACATTCCAATCACCATTCCCGGTCTTTATCTGCGAAGAGGACTTGATCTTATTTTATTCTTTTAGTAACAAACCAAAAGATTTTTGACGTATCAGAAATTTCAAAGAATATCTGAGAAAAAGATTAAATTCAGTAGGACCTAAATCTAAACTGGATAAGAAAAAATAATTTTCTTGGAAAAAAAAATAAAACTTGATTTATAGATCAAAAGAAATCTTTGCAGATAAATTTGAAAAAAAAATACAAAAATACTAAGGAAATTGAGAAAATAATAAATAAAAAAAAGTAAAAACAAAAGATTAAAAAAAAAAAAATGGTTATTTGATTAAGGAAAAACTCTAATCGGAGCTTGAGTTCTCACCTGACCGAAGAAATCAAAGAAGTAACTGTTGCGACACTGACCCAAAGAGAGAGGAGAAGCAAGAGGTTTTAAGGTTTTAGAGAGAAAAGATACTTTAATTGGGAACGATAATAATATTAGTATCACATTGATAATTTTAGAATTGGAAAATTGGCCATTTTAGTCCTTATTCTTTTTTTGTTTGGACAAAAAGGTTTTTATTTTTTATTTTTGAATAAACGAATTCCCATTATTTTTTCATTTGGACAAAGGGGTCCATATTTTTTATTTTTGGATAAATGAATCCTTATTCTTTTTTTATTTGGACAAACGGGGCCTTTTGACTAATTTTTATCCAAAAATACAAAAGAAGAGAGGAATTATGAGAAATTTAAAAATAAAATGAAATAATTATCATCACAATATGTAGAATAATAATAAATCATATAAAAACTAACAATTTTTCAAAATAAAATTGGTCAAAAGGATATGCTTGTCCAAATAAAAAAATAATAGGGATTCGTTTATCCAAAAATTAAAAACCAAGGACTCCTTTGTCTAAACGGAAAAAGAATGGAGATTGGTTTATCTAAAAATAAAAAAATAAGGACTCTTTTGTTCAAACGAAATTAGTATGAAAACTAAATGACCAATTTTACTTTTAGAATATTCAGACACTTATCATTATATATTATTTTATGTTCATTCATGATTCTAATAAATGAATTAGAGTATACTAAGAAACGTATAAGTATTTAAAGGGATAAGAACCGTACATATACTTAAAGGAATTTCATCCAAAATTTTTAAAAATAAATAAATAAATAAATCTTAATTGCAAACCACTTATAAAAATAAAATTTATTCCCATATCGTTTTTGCCTAGGAGATCTTTGAGCGGTTATTAAGTAGGGGTTTGAAATCTTTTATTCAATAACACATTTTAAACCCGTGAAGTGCACTTAAAAGTGTATTAAAGCGAACAATGTCATTGAACTATTTATAACAAATTTTAAGTTATAGAACTATACCTTTTAAATTTAAGATATTTTGAGATGTTTAAGATAATGTTGTAGAATTTTACATTTTTTTTTTTTGATATATTTAAAAGAAAATATTAATGAACAATGAAATTACAAAAAATAATAATAATGAGGGAAAATTTTAATCATCAACACATCATATATGAGAAACCAAAAAAAAAAAAAAAAAAAGGAAAAAGTAGTGTGGGGGGTTTGTATTGCAGAATATCATAACTACATTTCATCGATCCCTACATGTGCATAAAGTTGGAAAGGCAGGGAGAGAGAGAGAGAGTGGAAAAAGAAAAAGAAAAAGATAGGTTTTTTCATCGAAATATGGATTAGAAATGTTAGCACAAAAAGGTTGATCACTAAAAGACCAAACTTTATAAAGTTAGAATTGGTTTTGAACACAAAAGGAGGAAGTCTTTGGAAATGGAGCTTGGTCTCTGTCATGGATGATTGCAGATTTTGCCTCTCTGAATAGTCCGACTCACATATACATACATATACATGTATATATATATATGTATGTATGTATAGATTCCTTCTTTTGTTCACCAACGACAGCCTCAGTGACTAGCCACTGTTGCTAGATTATGTCTCTTCCTTTTTCTTCAGCCATTTTTTCACTATATATATATTCTCTGTCCTCTTCTATCTTCTTCTCTCTACAAAAACCTTCTCTTCTTTTAATCATTGAAGATTTGAACATTGCTTCTCCCTTTCAAGACAAGTCATGCATGCCCGCTCACGGAAACTTATATATATCCTATGCATAAATAGGTAATCAGATTTGTGAATGCCATAAAAATTTATGAGTTCGACATTTGTTATAAAAGTAGTATAAAATTTTGGTAAAACTTTTTTATATAAAAGTTAGATTTTATATGCATAACTAGAATCAAATTTAAATTAATCAGAATACTAAAATTCAGATATCCAAAAATGATTAAAAGAAAATGCTCATAAAATCTTGATACTTGAATTCATTCTTGGACCTGCTTTGGAGAAGGTAAATTTTAAAAGCAATGTTTTTGAAAGGTTTGTAGTGGTGGAAGTAGATAGCTTAGACAATAGGGTTAGGTTAAATTATTTTAATAGGTTATACATGCTAATTTTTAGAATTTATGATCTTTTTTTTTTTTCATTAAAAATAAAGTTTTTCATTTTTTATTTTTCTTCAAAATGAAATTTTATTTTTAAGAAACTATTTCATATTTGACCCTATTTTTCATGTTTATATTTCACATCAAATGTCAAATTCTTATTTATTTATGATGTGAAACAGAATATTATATTTACACCTCTTAAAGTCTAACATCCCTACTAGAGCTAAACATAATTAGTATAAGCCTAAATCCCTAGTTCAAGTTAGGGACCTACTTTGACACCAACTAAATGTCCTAAGTTTCCAATGTAACTATAATTCTGATGATACCCTTGATAATATCCCTAGAGTCAACCACTTGGTATACTATTTTCTTTGTACAAAAAAAGATACCCAATTGACTATATATTTTTTTGGTGGCAAGTGAAATTTTATTAATAAAGACAAATATTACACATAAATGAATAAACATAATTTATAGTAATTTTATGTATAAACATAATTTATAGTAACAAAATACTCATCCAACTTAAAAAATGTGGAAAACAAAATACTCAACCTAAAAATGTAAATGAGTCAAATAAAACACAAACTATAAAACACACACAAAACAATAAAATCATCTTAACTATTTCTTCAGCATTCTTATCATCAATTACTACTATTATCTGCAAGGAGTGCTCGACTTTATCTTCTTCCTCCAACAACAATTTAAACAATCCTCGGCATATAAAAAATCTCAGAGGAAGTATAAGAAAAAAATAAAAATTGAGTAAAAGGCCTAGATCTGAACTAGGTTTAGAGATAAATTCTTCTAAAAGAAGAAAAAAGACTTGATCTCTTAAGATCAAGTATTTTTTATTTATTTAAATATTAAAAAATTAAAAAAAAAAAATAGAACAATTTTATAATTATCCAAAAAAAAAAAAAAAAAAAAAAAACATAAAAATAGAAAATAGAAAGTGAGTAATGGGAAAAAAAAAAAAAAAAGGAGCTTAGCCGTAACTAAACTTCCTTTTGGCCGGAGAAGAAGGGAAGAAGTAGAAGTAGATAGTAGTGGCAGCAGCGGGCGAGGAGAAGGAGAAAAGAGAGGGAAAGTAAAAGATTAAAAAACTTATTTGATAATGAATACTTAAATTCATGGTTTTACTTTATGTCACATCCTTATATATATATATATATATATTTATTTATTTATATTTACAATATGATATAAAATACTACACAATTACATAGCTTTTTCGAAAATAAAAAAATCATTTAAACCAAAATTCTAAAAAATGAAAAATATTAACATATTTATATATAAAGTCATATGGATTGAATTTAATTTAAGATTTTTTTTAAAAAGAATAAAAATTCAACTTATATATATATGTAATTCATTTTATTTTAAGGGTTGTTATACATGGGAATAGAACCTTAAAAGAAGGGAAAAGTCTAAAATTACGTCATTAACAGTGAAGGAAAGCTATACAGACCCAAAGACAACAATGGTTTAAATAACCAAATAAGGAAGGAAAAAAGCTAGTGATAAACAGAGAAAATGACAAAGATGCCTCTCTGGATTACCATAATTTCACCTCAATCAATATATATATATATATATATATGTATATATCAACCTGCAGGTACGTACACTACTTATTTCCTGCATCCTGTAACTCTATCTATACATACTTTGAATATGTTTAAAGTTTCTTTTGTCGATTCAAAGGGTTATCTGTGTGTGTTTTTTTATCCTTTTGGATTGTCCAAAATGTCTAATCATCACATGAATATTATTTTAGTTTTCTTGCTTATGTAAAGATCATTACTACTACTCCTCCAATTATTATTATTATTGGAAATATTTTGTGAAGATTAAGGAATGAATATAAAAAAAAAAAAAAAAATTAATGTACAAAAGAAAAATAAAGAACATCATGGATCTCATCGAGTACTCCACTTAATAGTGTATTTTGATTTTGTCCAAACGTTTTTGTTGTTTTCTACGTGTTTTTAACTCCAAATTTTCTAAAAATTAAAGGTGAGAAAGTCTTTAGGATGTTTAACTTTAATATCACTGTTTATTATAAATAATGCTAAAATTCTGATATCAATCAATTATTAAATAATAAAATTATAAATAATGAAAAAAAAAGAAAATAAATAATACAATATTTAACGTAAAAATTCGTATAGGGAAAGCCTACAGGATCGATTTTGAAAAATTTCACTATCAATGAAAGAAAGCACAACCATATATGCACCTAACGATTTTGTCATATCTAAAACTCTAAAAAAATTCTCCCAAAAATTCTCTCTAATTTTGCGTTTTTCTCTCTCAAAAAAATCTCTCTAATTTTTTTCTATTTTCTCCCTATTTGATATGACCATGATTTTTCTTTACATTTTCACCTGCACATTCCTAACAAACCGACACCCCCACGCGATCTGTTATTACAAAGTTGTGACCTTATCTAGAGTGATACACATGCCTTTATCTATTTATAGATAGATTGCTTCTTATAATTTTTAACTTCTAATCACTAACTTCCTAATAAGACTATTAGTAATAAAACTCTAAACATGTCATATATTCGAATCCAATTAGAAATGAAAGACAAAAATCCTAGCAATCTCCATCTTAATTGCATTCCATCTTCGAGTCAGCATTCTATCTTCAAACTTTGACTTGTTGTAGGACTCAACCTTACACCTTGTAAATGATTATCTTCATATATTTCTCGCTTCGGATTTCCCATCCATGTGTGATTTCTAGAACTCCACCTCAAGTGAACAACCCTACAAATATTACTTGTTCAATAGGTTAACCAGTCATAATACTGAAAAAAAGGTTATAAAAGATTTTCTTATAGCGGGTAATGAAGTGCATAGCCCACACGCTTAAGGTTTCTACATATAACAAGCATAGAAATTTTCTAAAATTAAAAAAAAAAAATTCTTACCCAATCAAACAGCATTACGAAGAGACATATACAGTCTCTCTTCCCTGTGAAGCCACACACACATGTATATACATACATATATATATATATATATATATATATATCACCAAACAACCTCATATTTAATTCCTAAACCATTATAAAATTGTTTCAACGACTTGTTAATTTCTCTGTTCATATATATATATATATATATATTATTTTATATTATTATTATAATTATTTTTAATATTTTGTTTTATAGGATGAACTGATCAAGAAGTCTTTAAAAGGGGCCCGAAGGATGTCTGCTACTCTCACAGTAAAGAAAAAGGAAACAACATTACGTGTTTAACAGTTGTGTGAAAGAGGAGAGATAAAGTAGTATTTTGAGATTGAAGAACAGAGCAGTGATAGGGAGAGGGAGAGGGGGGGGAAATGGCTTTAGAAACTGTTGTTTTCCAGCAAGATCCTTTTATTAACTATGCCTACAAAGACTTGTACAACATTTGGGGTCTTGATGAAAATGATCATCATGATGATGATGATGAGCATCGTGAGCAGCAGATTTATAATCTTGAAGCCCTTGACAAAATCATGAGTATCAATTCTTCTTCTTATAACTCTTCTTCTTCTTCTCCTGATGATCATGGATCGTTTTCTGGCGGCGGAAACGTTGTTCCGGCCGCCGTGAGTGCTACACCGAGTATTGTCATGTCTAATTCCTGCAGGAGGAAAAGGCGGCGGACTACCAAAAGCTTTAAGAACAAGGAAGAGATGGAGAACCAGAGGATGACTCACATTGCTGTTGAAAGAAATCGCCGGCGACAGATGAATGACTACCTCGCCGTCCTTCGCTCCTTGATGCCACCTTCTTATGCTCAAAGGGTACCATGTTTCACCATCCATTCTGATCACACACACACATTACTCCCTGCCTTTAATTAATTTCCATGCAAATAATATTTCTGCGTGAATTAGATTTTTTTTTTTTTTTTTTTCTCTCTAATAGAAAATTGACTTCCCTTTTCAATTTTTTTTGCAATAAAATTCTTCTTCCACTAGATTTTCCCTAATAAAATTCTCAAAAATTTAGTGAAAAAAGACTTTATTGAGGAAAGATTTGAAAAAAGAATTTTATTGGTGAATTAAATGTTAAAAAGGAATCAAATTAATTTTATTTATTTTTTCTTTGTTCGGACATAGACATAGATTTAGGTTTAGGCTTAGGCTTAGGTTGGATGTAAATTAAATATTGCAAATTCACAGTTATGCACACTGCCCGAAACTAGAGAGGAAATATATATATATATATATTTTTTTTCTACTTATATTGTGTAATTATTGTTAACTTTTTTCGGTGAAATTTATTTAATAATAATAATAATATGTGTATACAAACAAACCCAGGGGGACCAAGCATCAATCGTAGGTGGCGCCATTAATTTTGTGAAGGAACTTGAACAACTCCTTCAATTTCTTGAATCACACAAACAAGTGATGCAGCAGCAACACTCAAAACTACTCTTCACCAACTTCTTCACTTTCCCACAATACTCAACTAGTTGTCCGACAACAACAACAATGGCCGTCGTCGATGATGTGGTCGTCGATAATAATAACGTCGACCCGGGGATGTCTGAAAAGCCTTCAAGAATAGCAGATATTGAAGTAACCATGGCCGAAAGTCACGCCAATATCAAGTTATTGACAAGAAGACAACCAAAACAGCTTTTAACTTTGATTACAGGGTTTCACTCCTTGAGTCTCACCGTCCTCCATCTCAACATCACCACTGTTCATCAAATGATTCTCTTCTCTTTCAGTGTAAAGGTGGGTTATTATAATTAATTATTCAATGTCTGAAATCTTTTTTTAGCCAATATTTCATTCGAACCCCACCCCATCTCTCCTTTTTTTTTTTTTTTTTTTTTCTCTAACTTTTAGTTATTTGGTAATCAGTTTGAATTTCAAATAATCTAGAATTAAGTTATGTTGAACCTTTTTTTCCATTTTTTCATTCGCACAAAGTTCAAATTCGAAATTTTATTTTAGATAATTAAACTACTTCCACTTAGATTAACAACTTGTTGGTGTCTCTCGATCTTGGTATCTTTAACGCCTTTTATATTCATAGGTGAGACTGTTACAAGTGAACCTTTTTATCTCTCCTTGTACTGGTTAGTGGTTCACATAATTCCATGTAGGAAATTTTGATCCATAATCTCTTAAAAGAAAGAAAAGCAGATCTTGACGAGAGATGTTGATTTTTTCCTGTTCAGAAGAACTTTCTGTTGCATCAATAATACTGTAACTGATATATATATATATATATAAATATATATAAAAAGAAATTTTCCCTTTTGTTTTGGTTTGAGACAGGTTGAAGATGATTGTCAGCTAACTTCAGCGAATGATATCGCAACTGCTGTGCATGAACTGGTAGGAATGATACAAGAAGACGCCATTTCCTCTAGTTCATGAGATCTTCTGAGACAGAGAGCCAGCCCCCATCCCTCAAGCTGCATAGTTTGTTAATTTAATTATTATTTTCCAAAAGAACAAAAACTATTAATTAATTGTGTTCATTATTGTCAAAAATCATTGTGTACTTCTACGTTTCCTTTTTCTCTCTCTCTCTCTCTCTATATATATATATATACATAAATTTCTTAGCTTGCAAAAACGACAAATTAATTCAAGCTAAATCTTCTGTTTAAGAAAAGAATATTCTCCTACAAATATATATATAGTATACTATCTAAGAACATGGTGAACACGCTTGCGCAACTTAAGCTAGTCTGTCTATTAATTAACTATATATATATGCAAGTAGTTGGTCAATGATCTATTAATATATAGGTGTTAATGAATTAAATAATTCGTTAATAACGTTTATTTAAATTTATTTATGTTTAATTAAGACTCGTTTCGAGTGAATTTAAACAATATTCATGAACATAATTGAGCATTCACGAGTAAATTATAATATTTATATATTTATATTTTATTATTTAAATTTAAATTTTTTTATATTTTTTAAATGTAATTCGAATTCGAACTCGAACTCGAACTCAAACTGAAATTAGTTTGAATGTTAAACGAATCAAACCCGAATATATATAAATAATTGAATAAACTCAAACAAGATTTTAAGTTCAAAACATTAATCGAGTCTATTCAAATATATTAAAAAAAAAATAAACAAATGAAGCACAAATCTTCTTATGTTTGATTCGATTTGGTTTAATTATAGTGCTTCTCTGAGAATGATTTTGATAATTAATCATTTGTACATTACTTCCATATAGTGATCCCATTTGTTTCCCTCTCCACCCTAAAAGGAAAATTCGACCAATACGTACTCATAAATTTTATAAGCAATTTTAATTAATTCAATATTTATTTTGATACGGCAACCACGATTATCAAAAAACATAGTTATCCCTTAGATATTGCATATTAGGCAAGAGGCATCAAAATTAATTATGCTAAACTATAGTATCACAACTAATTGGGTAATTAAGGTTCCTCCATATGGGTATATGCATGAAATTTCGTAAATTTTTCACCCTTTTAATAACTTGTAGTCAATAACGTTTGTTAAATTTTAGAATAAGGTGATAGTTTAGTAGTATGACTTTTTTTTATTATTATTATTTATTTAGTTACATACACTTAACTTGTCAAGTGAGATGTCTTGACTTCGACTCACTTTAAGAACAATGTTGTCTTGAACATTTCTACACTTGATTTGTTGTAAGAGAGAGATCTTTAGTTCAAATCACGTCCAAAACGATTTTATCGTAAAGATTTTTTTTTCGAATTAATTGATAAAGATATATAGTTTAAAATGTTTTTTTTTTTTTTTTAATCTAATTTTTAGAATTTCTTTTCTTTTCTTGTCTTTTTCTTTTTCTTTTTTGGGGTTTCTATCAATTATTATCCTTTAAACTTTAATATAGTAAGCCACAAACCGATTGACATGATTGGCAATGTGAAACAAAAAACTTTATATTATCTTTATCCTAATCAATCTAACCTGGTCGGGTGGTACTTTTTCATTTTATCTCGTAATCATACAACGTCGTGTACAAAAATGTTAGGTCCCACCCCAATATTTCTTGTTTTTCCTTTTTTTGGATTGCATGCCACTATATAGCGAAAGCCACGGCCAATTTGTTTTCTCCTATTTTGGCCTTCTTTTTTTTTTTTTTTTTTTTTCTCCTTTTCTATTTGGGGGTAAAAAAAAAAAGTAAGTGTAATTATTTACGGGTAATTGGTGAATGAGATCGAAAAGTGTTACTGATAATAGTGACTAATTTCTTTCGCTATAAGTATTTTTTTATTAAAGGTACACAGTTAGTTACAATATGTGTTTCATTAATTCTTATAAGCTTTATAGATAAAGAACATGGTGAGTAATTATCATATCACACCTCGTGATTAACCTCATGATCAAGTGCTAAAATATTTCAAAAGGAGTTTCTCAACATCATATATATATATATATATATGTGGAAATATAATTAAATATTCAATTTTTATTTGTCTTCCCTAAGTTCGGTGAATTTAGGTTTTTGAAGTCACATAAATACATACCCCATCCTTTTTTTAAGAAGAAAAATCATTTTTTATTTTATTCTATTATTTATCATATTAAAATTAAGATGTATTTTTTAATTAGCACTTTATATTCGAGCTAGAGGGGGAAATTTTTGAATTAAAATTAAAGTCAAAGGACTAAATTGATAATTTTAGTAAAGAAAATTCATCACTTTAGTCCTATAACTATTTTTAATTCTCAAGTTGCAACCTACATCATAATTTTACGGTACTAGATCGTACAACTATTTATAATTACCTAACTTAGTTCTTTCAACTAATTTTTTAAATAATCTGATCGTTTTAGTCACGTATTCGTTACGAGGATAATTTTTTTAGGACATTTTCAATATAATTATTCTTATATTTACAGAACCATGTGATGAACACATGGGTAAAATGACTAGATTATTTGAAAAAATTGATCCAACGCATCAAGTTAGTTAATTATATATAGTTGTAAGATCTAATACTACAAAAATAAAAATATAAAATCTCATTTGAGAAAGTAAAATAGTTATAGCACGAAAATAAAGAATTTTTCTTTTACTAAAGTTTAAGGATTAAATTGAGAATTTAAAATAAATAAATAGGACTTGGATGAGAATAAGTATTTGATAATGATCTTCTATTCTTGTCTCTTTGTGATAATATGATCTTCTTTTTTTTTTTTTTTTTGGGTAAGTGTGATAATATGATCTTAGTTCCTACCCAAAATAAAAATAAATTCTCCCATCATTGGTAAATTCTTATAGCTTATATTTTAATTACAACCCATAAATATATAAAGCTGATTCTCTATTAAGGGTATCATTGTAAATTTATAAGACAAACATAATTATCCCAGATCGAGTTTTTATGAACTTTTCCATAATTATATTTTTACTTAGAAAAAGAAAACTTTAACTTTTATTTGTTTTGACTCTTTTATTTTTGTAGACTTAAGTATCAGAAGAAATCATTAATAAACTTTTTTTTTCTTCTTATGACATAATATTAATCAATAATCACTTTAGGGTTAGAATCTTGACTAATTTGAAATTAAGCTAATTCAAATTTCTTTTTAAAATAGTAAACTCTTTTATTTGATACTCATTTTTTTACACATATAAATTTGAACTCAAAACCTTATAACTTAACCGAACAAATCTCCTTGATTAGAACACCATTGTTGGTTCAACGAAGCAATAATCCATAGCCTAGAGTTTAGGGGGAAGAAAAGTAACACAACATGACAAGAAGAAAGGTTAGAGTAATACAATGAAAACTTGGCTCTAACTTCACTTGAAGTTGAAGACAAAGTACAAGTAATATTCAGAATATATAAAAGCCAAAAAAGAAATGGCTATAAATGCCTATGTGACAGGAAAAAAAGCTATGTTATTCTTTCTTGAATTTTCTCTCTTGGATCTTTTCGCGCAACAAAATCTAATATTGGGACACCATTTGTTTGCATCCATTTATATCTATATATATGTGTGTGTGTGTATATAATTCCCATGATTGATTTTCTTGCCTTTTAGGCTTTCTACTTTTAGTAGCATCTTAATTAGTTTTGTCGCGACTCGATCCTGCGAGCTCGTACTGTAATTATAGACTTGGCGGTATTCACGGTCAATTATTTAGTACTGTAGTCTCCGGTAGGGCCCAATTGAACAGAATTAGTCTAAGCTCAAGATCAACCGGTAGACGTTCAAGAGTTTAGAGATAGCTCCCACAAAAAATATGGTATAGCACTTAACTCCTATAGTCCTTAGTTACCCGTTTTGATGCCAATTGTCACAATTTGAGCTCACAAACTCATGTCGTGATTGTGTGCCTGGGGTGTCACAAATTTGAAGTATTCTCTTTATATGTATATATATTGAAGATTACTGAATATAATTTTAAATATTTAAACTTTTAGTATGTTTAGTTTTAAACAATTTATTTTAATATTTCAGATTTTAAATAAATTGTATTTTAATAATTTTAGTATTTTAGATTAAAAAAAATGCCTAAATAAAAATAATAAATGACTAAAATTATTATGGTTGTATCTTTGTTTAGATCTTTTTCTATTCAAAAAGACCAAAATCACTAGAAAAATTTAATCTATTTAAAATCTAAAAATTTAAAATAAAATATTTAAGATAAAACATACTAAAAATTTAAATATTTGAAATTATATCTACTAATCTCTCGTTTGTATATATATATATATTATTTTTATCAGGAAGACTTTTACTTTGTATTTGTATTTGCTTGTTAGTTGGAAATTTTTCTTTAGCAAGTTAGATGATATATCTTGAGATGTACTTGTATTCTAAAGTAGGTTTTTCCTTCTTTTTTTTTCCTTTAAAAATTTAAGGTTTTTTTTGCTTTCAACATGACTTTAAATTTTATGATCTCTTAAATTTTAAGCGTAATTGCTATTAATTTAATTAAATCATATTATCATATAAATTTATATTTAATATGAAATTAAATAATTAATTATAAAATTTATAAAAATATAATATAAAATGATTAATATATATATATATATATATATATATATATGTATATGTATATATATTTTTAAAAAAATGTGTTTGGAAAATTTTTAAGAATATGTAAGTAAATGGATTGATGAGTAAAGAAGTTTGTAATAGAAAATAATAAATGTTTTATTAAATGAAGAAATTGACAAGTATTTTTTTTTTTTTTTTTAAATTATTATTATTATTTTTTATTATGAGGACAAAGGATTAAAGTTTCATTGGATCGTTCTGGGCCATCAGATCAACACTAAAATCCAGCTGCTTAATCTTAGTCTTCGGCCCATAGATGTCTGTATAAAACAGGGCAGCAGTAGGCCCAAGATAAGTGTCCCATTCTTAATACCCAAGATATTTGGATTAATGATACCGTTTCAAATTTTAGCTCCGGTGACCAATAATCTGTTATAAATAATTCTACCATAAAAAAAAAAGAAAAGAAAAGCGTTTATTTCTTTTTAAATAAGGTTTTAAGTTCAAACATTGTAAATGAAGAAATAAGTGTTGGAAGAACTTAATTCTCAAAAAAAAAAAAAAAAAAAAAAGTGTTGGAAGAACTTATCCTCTCAAAAAAAAAAAAAAAAAAAAAAGTTCGAGTCATTTTAATTCCAAATTAGTCAGAATTTAAAATGATTATCGAATATCAAAAGACTTATATTTATTTCACTTTTATAAATGAAATGATCCAAATTTTCAACTAAAAATAAAAATTTATTCTAGAATTAACTAGTTAAATTTTGGAGATTCATTATTATAATAAAAACTTCATAATCTTAATCGCAAAGTGGTAGTTCGATTGATGTGGGGTCCTCTTATTTAGGTACCTACACCTTATCTATTAAGTGAGAAATCCTAAGTTTAACTTGCTATATACTTTCTTACACCATATATTGTAATTTTAGATTTTACCACTCATAAATTTTCTTTTAAATTAATTAAAAAAATACATCGAATCAAAAAGTAACTTCCGAGTACTAGTAATAGGGAGTATTAATTATCGTACATTTAATATAAAGATTTGGGATCAAATATTTAATTTTTGGAAGGACTTTTTAGAATAAAAATATTTATTTTTATTAAGAGTATAATAAATTAAATCGATTTAAACACCTAAATTTGACAAAATAAAAAGAAATAAATTACACAATTGTCAACACTTCAAAGATGATTGAAATTAAACAAATGAACCAATTTGTGCAAATCCCCAGGTTTATAATCAGTCAATAATGATATAACCAACCATATGTTACCTGTCGACATATTGGTTCTCTTGGGGGATATGGGAAGAAAGGTTTGTATTAAACAAGGGCAAATTTGGAAGAATGATAATCCATATACCTTTATTTCTCTAAAAATGAAAAAAGGGATTTGGTCAAAAGTAGGTCAAAAAAAATATATATATAAAAAATTCTAGGAAAATTTACCGGTTTAGTCCTATAACTATTTATGTTTCTCTAACAAAGTCCGATAACTTTTTCCTTATTTTAATTAGTCCCGTAATAATTTTCGTTTACTAAAATTAGTCCTTCTAGCCAAATTTTTGCCCGTTGCTCTGGTGCTCAGCCGACGTGGACAAAAATTGAGAGACATTTTCAGTAGTTTTAGTTCTGAAAAATGTGGGAAATGAAATTGATGGAAATTTTTCACTTTTCCAACTGTAGGGTTTATTCTTTTAGTGAAAAAAACAAAATTTTGATTGTAAATTTGGGTAAATTTTTGACTGCAAATTAATTTTGCCCAAATTTGCCCAAATTTGCAGTTGAAATTTTGATTTTTCACTCAAAGAAGAAGTCTAACAACTGGAGGAATGAAAAACTTCTCTCAATTTCATTTCTCACGTTTTTTAGAATTGAAACTACCAAAAATGCCCCTCAATTTTTGCCTACGTCAACTGAGCACCGAAAAATTTGAAAAAATTTGGTAAGAAGAACTAATTTTAGTAAACAAAAATTGTTACGGGACTAATTAAAGTAAAAAAAAAAATTATAAGATCTTGTCAAAGAAACATAAATAGTTACAGGACTAAACCGGTAAATTTTCCAAAATTCTATCTATTTTACATTATCCAACTTAAATTATACATTTTTATTTGTATGATATTAGATTTTCTAATTACTTGTTTGATTTAATATTTTTGACTAATTCTTTTAAATAATCTGATTTTCCACTTTGGATATTAGAATGAAATGGGAATAATTATCTATCTAGTTCGAATAGGGATTCTTTCGACGACTATATTTAGGTTTTTCATTGTAAATATGGATCGTATACTTGCAAGACAAAAAAAATCTCTAACCTAGAGATGTTGTCTTTTTAAAAGACCTTCCACGGATTAAATTAGGACTAAGGATTCCCCCCGAATAAAGAAATAAGATGAAGAAGAAATGGTAGAGAGGATCATTTTTCCTCCATCTTCCCTAACTCTTTAGATGTTACTCTGGAGTTTCGAAAAATGTGCTTTCACTCAAATAATAATAAGAAGAAGAAGAAGAAGAAGAAAGAAAAATGGAGAGACTATATGTATATTCCTTGAATTCTTCAAATGCAAAAACAATTTCCTCAGGAGGATAAACTGAAACAGAGATCTAGCAAAAGGCAGAACAAATGTAAAAGGAACCGATAATTATATTCTTGAATCGAATCCGGCAGTTTCAAATTAGTGCATCTTAAACAAATACACACATCCGAAACAGAAAATTTTTATTGCCCTTTTCCGACAATAACAAATTGGGATTCAGAATTTCATATCAGTTTTTTCCTCGTATATTTGAATGGATCAAAAGTCAAAACGATTGGATTAGCTCCTGACTTCTGCTATTCCTGTTCCTGGGCAGGGAGGATTTGCTGTTACTGCTGCTAGAAGATGAAAATGATCTCTTCATACGGATTGGCATCTTTTGCAGTGTTCTTCCAAAGGAGAAACTCTTTCTTGATTTGTGTATGATCAATTCCGTACCCACCCGTTGTTTAGTAACTTTGTCCGAAGTGGGTTTTTTCAGCTTCAATTCTTGAAGTTTTGAGCATCCCTCTTCTTCTTCTTGCATCACCGGAGAAATTTTAGCCACGGCAGTATAGATTACTGATGCAGAAGCAGCATCCATCGAAATGGACCTCCTCACCACCGTCGCTTGCAATTCTTCTTCCCGTCTATTTCTCACACGACGGTGATGATGATGATGGTCGGACAAATCACTCAGAACTCGGAACCCATCATTCCTCTTGTTGACGCCGGCGGTGGAAATGGAATCAGTAGTACTACTGATGTTTTCAACTCCAATTTCAGGCTGATTTCTTTCCACTCCAGCATCATTATCCGCATCATCATCATCAGCTGCCGAAGTATTTTCCAGCGAACCAGAATTATTATTATTATTATTATTACTATTATTCATCAGAACTGATTCCTCCTCTGCTTCTGGGATGGATTCACGAACGATCGGAGCGCGACATAAAGGGCAATTCTTGTGGGATCTCAACCACATATCGATACAGTCAATATGAAAAGCGTGACTGCACTTAGGCAAAAGCCTAAGTCTTTCATCTTCTTGAAACTCACTCAAGCAAACGGAGCAATCTGCACTTTCGATCAAACCTTCCCCTTTTTTATACTTAAAAACCGAAATCGAATCAATCACCGACTGCTGAAGACCAACTGTATTTATATACCATATCGGATTAATCATCATCGGCCCGATATTTTCATCCATGAAATCCTCCCTCCCGTTGCCGTTACCGTCTCCCATCGGAGCTGCTGCATCGGAATCCCTCCTCCTCCTCCTTGAAAAATTCATCAAATTCGACCTGTACCTTTTCAGAATCGTCAGGTAACACAGGAACGCGAAGGCGGCACCGAGAACACACAGCATCAGGATCAAAATCATGGGCATATTAGTATTACTGCTGCCGTTTCGACTCGGAATTAAAGGAGGCGTCGGTGGAAATACTTGGTGAACTGCTTCATCTGATTGTTCCTTGCACTCATCGGGACAATCCCGATTGAATAAACATAAGTTGCAGTCGAATTTCTTTACAACGCGGGTGCTTTTCTCATCAAATAACAGCAATCTTCTGTGACCAAAAGACATGATTAAACGGATCAAGAAGAGATGACAATCAGATGATCGGAGAGGATGAAACAATGGGGCATTTCGCTCTCAGTTGAAAGACTGGGGGGAAGTTTACTGGTGGCTTGGTCTCGACTTTTGCCACAGTCAATGGGCCATTAAGATGATTTTTCCGCGTTAACGGATGAGGAAGTCACCTTTAAAGGCTCGAAATTGAATGAATTTTTTCCTTCTTTTATTTGTCATATTTAATGTTTTTTTTTTTTTTTTTTTTTTGATAATTGTCATACTTAATGTTATTTATTTGTCGAAAAATTAGTAAATTTACCCCAAACAAATTTTATTTTTATGAGATAAATTTTAATTTTTAATTAATATAAAATAATAAAATAAAAATGATATTTTTTTTTAAATAATTCAATAAATACATTTGAGATGAAAAAGTAATTAATTTGAGGAAAATTGGCTGGTTTAGTTTTCTAACTATTTTCATTAATTAACATAAGTCCACAATTTTTTTTTTTTAACGTATTAAGTTCTACATTTTTTTACAAGCAGTTTATTAAGTCCTTCCGACCAAAATTCATCACGTGCTAAGCACGTAATAATTTTTTAAGGGCACCGTTCTCTTGAATATTATAAAGCTGTTAACTTAGACTAACTGCAGAGTTTTATAAAGTTATTTTTTTCGTATAAAAAGGACGATTTTGCAATTTGTCTAAATTCACAGCTTTATAATATTCAAGAAGACGATTTTGCCCTTAAAAAATCATTACGTGCTCGGCACGTGATGAATTTTGGCCCAAAAATTCAAATTTTTGGCCAAAAGGACTTAATAGACTTCTTGTAAAAAAATGTAGGACTTAACAGGTTTAAAAAAAAAATTGTGGACTTATGTTAATTAATGAAAATAATTAGAGGACTAAACCAGCCAATTTTCCTTAATTTGAAGAATAATAATTTTTATAGATAATCTGTAAGGAGAATAATATGTGAAACAACCTATTGTCCTTTCTTAATTAGCCATTCTCATCTCTCTCTCTCTTTTTTTTTTTTTTTTTTTTTTTTTTTATTTTTATTTTTTTTTAGAATTTAAAATAATTAGGGTTTATATTACCAAAAAAAAGTTTTTTTAATTTTTTATTATTTAATTTAATGTTACCTAATATCTTATAAAACCTAGTTTTGTATTTTTCATATACTCAACCTAAATAGAGTTGTAATTGAATCGAATCGAATCGAATTTGAGATATTTGAGCTTAGTTTATTTAATTTTTGAACATGTTTGAGTAAGCTTAATTAATGTTTAGAATCTAAAATATTATTAGATTTGATTCAATTATTTGTTCATATAGTTCAAAAACTACTCGTGATCAGGTTTGTTTAGCCTTTAAACTAGTTTGAGTTGGCGTTTAAGTTCGAATTAAATTAAAAAATATATATAAAATTTTAAATTTAAATAATAAAATAATAAAATATTAATATATAATATAAATATTATAATTTGTTTGTGAACGTTCAATTATATTCGTAAATACTATTCGAATTGGCTTGAATAATATTCCAACTTAATAAAAATATTTAAATTTATTTATTTATTAAATAGATAAACTTTAATCAAATATAAACGAGTGCGAACAAATTTTGTTTAATAATAAGGGTTTTAGTTCCTTAGCGGCTCTAAACTTAACTGTCTACCAGTCTCTAATAACATGGGTATAGAGAATTTCGAGGAATTCTCATCCCGCGTTTTGTGATCCATTATTTGAAAGTGAGGTTCATGGGGACGCGTAACAAAGCTTTAGAATTCCATACTGGGGCTATAGCCCTAGATGTTTACATAAGTCAATAACAATGGTTCTATTTGTTGATTCGACCACATGATAGTTTTTATTTTCTAAGTTTTAGGGTCAGTAAGGTCACACATTAAAGGATTAATGTCCTTATTCCATGTGAAATTTATCTTCCCTCAAGAATGAATTTATGACTAAATCAAAGATAAATTTATTATAAAAAAATGATGTAAAAAAAAAAAAAAAAAAAAAGAATTATAAGATTAACCCCCAAAAAAAAAAAAAAAAAATTAAAAATTATATGATTATGAGAAGATAGAAATCAAAATAATATAAATTAATTCAATTACTATAAAAAAAAAAAATCGCAAAAAAATTGGGTGAGGAAAACTCTCTTATTCAATTTTTTAACTATTTACATTTTTTTTTAGATTGGTACTAAAATTTTAATTTAATACAAATTAATTCTTTATCTATTTTTAACTTCACAAATTGGTCATTCGGATCAAAAATTGACTAATATCTAGTCACTTTTTAACATATAATTGACACACCCATTAAATTTAAAGGTCCTTTTTGCCATTTCATGTTAGAAAAATAAATATATATAATAGAATATATTAAATGCATATCCATCTTCTTTATGATTCAATTAGCCCCTTTTCTTTTTCCTTTAGTTAGAATTCGAAATAAGAAATATCTAAAGTGACAAAAAAAATCCTTTTAAGTTTAATGAGACACGACAGAGGTAAAAATACACGCTAATAAAATGTGATCCAATATTGATTAATTTTGATCAGAAGAACTAATTTATGAAATTAAAAATAAATGAAAGATTACTTTGTATAAATTTTTATAATCAATTCGAAAAATAGTAAATAATTAAAGATTGAATCGAAAAATTTTTCAATTATGTGACAATAAGTAAGTGGAAATGCAAGAACAAAAAGTGTAGAAATGTAACACGTGGATAATTTTTTAACAAAACAATTAATTGAAGGAATAGTCATATGGGAAAACCTCTTACTTTTTCACCCCAAACAAAAACCCTCATCCCTCCTTTTCTAATCTGACATTTCAATCTTAGCTCCAAGAGAATCTTCAAAACAATGATACCACCTTCATAAATATCCCTTGGAGCACCCTCTTTGCTTTCACTTGTTGGAATCTATGGAAAAACAGAAATAAAAGAACAATACAAAAGCAGGATCCTCCCAAACTTACTATTCATTATATTTTAATAATTGTTGCACAATATATAAATTGTATACGTCTAATAATATCATTCCTTCACAAGAAACATCTCTATATGTCAAATGGCACCCACCAATAAATCCCTTTCTTAAACTCAACATTAATGGCTTCTACACTTACTCCTCTCAAAAAGAGGGAGCTGGTGGTGTACTTAGAACATGCGAGCTAGGGACATTTAATGGTAGACTTCACGAAAAAGTTTCTTTTACATATCAAGTAATCAAGCTGAATGTTTTGCACTAAAAAAGGAACTTGATATCACATTTAAATTGGAAATACAATGACTGGAAATAGAATCATACTCCTGGGTACTTATTCATTTCTTACAAAATACATATCACACAACTCATCTTGTTTCAACCCTTGATGATTGCAAATGGCTGCTAAAATAATTCCATGAAGCTTGATTGAGACACATATTTAGGGAAACTAATGCAGTATCAAATTTACTAACAAATCAAGGAAACTGAAGGAATCAAAAGAGAAAAATTCCATAAGTTTGCCACTTCGGCTGAATAGGGTGACGTGTATGGGAGTCCACCTAAAGCAGCCCACTCCAACACATGTCATCATAAGTAGAGTACATTGAGGGTGACTCCACTCTAGAGGTCATTGTCAGCTCTCCGTACTAGGCATTTAACACCCCCTGACACCTGGAGTAGGGAAGTGCATTTGCTTTTCGCCTAATGCAGCGCATGACTGTACTTACGAGACACGTGTCATTCTTCGGTTGGCTACGTATCACCATAAGTAACGGTAACACCTACCTGAGTAACATTCTAGATTTTTCATTCCTTTGAGCTTAAATATTCTAATACTCTAGTATCTGAGAGAATCTTTACTGACTTAACCATCAGAGGGTCATCATCGGAGACACCTTCTCCAGTCAATGACTTCTTTTTCAAGTGACCTAGACATTCCATCTCAACTTCCTATCCTATTCAACACACAGAGAAAACGATCCCTGATTAGTTGGTTCCATTACTGGGAACGTTTTCACATTCTTTCGTCTGTCCATTCTCTTTTCCATCTCCTCAACATTCTCTAATAATGGCATCTAAGGGACACTTTAGGACCTCCGAAGGGCCTAGGAAAAAGGAGCCAATCCCCTAGATTCCTATTAAACAACCCCCCAGCAACTGAGCGGACTCAATCGATGGCTCCTTAAACATAGAGATGTCCGGTCGTGGAACTATTAGGGAATTCATCAGAGGACCTAAGGGAAAGGCTTAACTAACAAAGGAGCTGTGCCATCGTCTAGCAAACAGGGGCCCCCGGCAATTCCTTACGAGACGAGGTCAAGTGTATCGGGAAACAAAACTAAGCTTGGGAAAAATAGGTAGGATTGAGTAGGAGCATGGCCGCCATCGGCCAAATACTCCTGCCTCCTATGCCAGCAAAGACAATTGTCCCTCCTGCTCAGGCCCTAGAAGTATCCCGCAGCGCAGCCCACATCCACACTAAAACTCAAGTGAGGGCCACTACAGCGAGAACCAGTGTCAAGGGTTCCAAGCATCAATACTCCCATCACACCAGAACTGAGGTTAGCAAATCTTATCACTCTTCTTGTTCTCACGTTCAGCCAATGGCGGGGCTAAGAACTGATCCTAAAAGGTCAAGAATGTTGTTCTTGTCACCTAGGACAAGTAGGATGAATACAAAAGCAAGGAGAATTGAGATAGGCCCCTTCACCAGGTGGATCAGGGATGTATTCCCAAACCCCTTGCTCAAGCTCTCGTCATTCACCTCTCAAGTCAAGCAAGGCCGCAAGAGCATATATGTTGATACAAGTCTACCATAGTTCTCATCACCAATGACGAGCTCATGCTGTGTAGAGCGTTCCTTGATACGCTAGTAGACAAGGCGTTCTTATAGTACATGTCACTAAAGGCCAACTAACTATGGAGAAGTCCTTCTTAGATACATGTAGCATAACAGGGTCATCCACAAGACTCGAGGAGACTTTGCCAACATCAAACAAAGAGAAGGCGAATCCCTCATGTCCTATATATCTAGATAGATTCAAAAAGGTCCACGTTGAAATAGAGGGCCTCAGTGAAGACACCATCCTCACTTAAGTCGATTTGCAAAAACCCTGGACCTTAGGGGAAATGTTTGATGTGACTAGGAATGTAGCCCTAGTGGGGACCTCCTAGAGGAACAAGGAGTGTGAGTTTAGAGGTAAGGATCGCAAATCTTCTCCCCACAAGAAGAGGGAAAAAGACAAGAAGAGTAAGAACAAATAGAATGAGGAGGCCTATACTCCCTTGAATGTTTCTAGGGAGAGCCTCATATCTGTTATGAAAGAGCAGCACAAAGTAAAAGACCCAGCTCCACTGGATTCCAACATGAGGAGTACGAGAGATCGTACCAAATTTTGTGCATTCTATAGGGATCATGGTTACCCCACGGAGAATTATGTGCAGCTGCAAAGGCTACAGAGCTGCATCTTTTAGAATGGAACCTTTTGGAATACAAGGCGGACAACCACTCTAGAGGGAATCACGACGAATGAAGTGGAAGGGAGGCCAAAGAGAGGATGATCAATGTTATCACAATGGAGAGCCCCCCGATCTCTTAACTCAAGAGGTAGATACGCTCACTCCATTCCACCTACATGGCTCCTGAGATCTTGACCAGTAGAGAGACCATGTCTTTCTCCCGCTCTGAGCTGGTGACCCTGGAAGCTCACTGCACTCCGATAGTTGTAGATACCATGCTGACTTCGCCTAGCCTAAACAAGTGATGGGTAAAGAGAATCCTCGTGACACTAGGGTATCTAAGGACATCCTCTACTATAGATGTTTATAGAAGATGGGCCTTAGTGACCACCAACTACAGCCGGACTCCATTAGATTGGAAAGTTCACCAATCACAAAATCTTGGCCAAAGGAACAATCACCTTGACCTTAACGTTAGGAGTCGGTTTGACAGCCTAAAGTGAGGAGGTCGAGTTCTATGTTGTTGATATTGATTTCTCCAATATTGTGATCATTAAGTCCCCCTCCCTGGTAACATTCGAGATGGTGGTCTCCATGCCCCACCGGCGAGTTAAATTCCCGACCAAGGGAGGAGTTGGTTGTGGACGAAGAAATCGTTGAGCCCTCCTCGACCACTTGGTAAACAATAAAAATGTGGCCACTCTGCCTGATCTACCAGAATGCGAGGACGTTATCATCCATGAGGAACATCTCAGCTAGAAGGTGAAGATAGGAGTCGACCTCCTCCCGACAGACAAAGAGGAAATAATCAAATTCCTAAGGAGGAAGCAGACAACTTTCACTTGGAAGACGACAAATATGCCAAGACTGGATGAATATGTTGCAGTCCACAAACTAAACATCAGTCCAAGATTCCCTCCAGTGCAACAAATGCCCCGATGCTTTGGGGAAGAAAAAGAGCAAGTCATGAAAGAGGAAGTATCAAAACTCCTCAAGGCCGGGTTCATCCAAGAGGTGAAGTACACATTGTGACTTGCAAATGTGGTAATGGTGAAGAAATCGACAGACAAATAACAAATGTGCATCGGCTTCACTGACCTGAATAAAGCGTGTCCTAAAGACTACTATTCGCTACCAAGGATAGATGCCCTCGTCAATTTGACTTCGGGTTACTCTACCATGAGCTTTCTGGATACCTTCTCAAGATACCACCAAATAAAGCTTCATCATGCAGTCTAGGTGCACACCTTATTCTGAGCGGCGGAGGCCACTTATTGCTATCAGATGATGCCCTTTGGTCTAAAGAACGTAGGCACCGCGTACCAAAGATGGTAAATAAGGTTTGCCAAGGCCAGATTGGGAGAAATGTCAAAGCCTACGTCGATGATACAGTGGTCAAGACTAAGGCTGGTTCATCCCACCTTATCGACCACGAAGAGAACTTCGACATGCTAGATTGCTTCAACCTCAAGCTCAACCCAACCAAATGCACATTTGGAGTAAAGTCTGGGAAATTTTTGGTTTTATGCGTTGCAATGTATGCCCTTAAAGACTATAATTATGTTGCAACAAAACAATTATTTATTCAATTTAGTTTTTTGCTCCTTATATTATTGCGCATTTAAAGGTCCAAGTATAACAAGTAATGATATATGTATTGGGCCGTTCTTCACAATAAGGTATAGACCATATGTACTTGTTGTACAAGTAAAATTATGTTCTTAGTCATTTGATGGAACTGGGCATTTCATTAAGGTAAATCAATGGTTTACCTTATGTCACTCACATTATAGGCATAAACGTATTTTAAATATGTAGAACTGGACCTGTAGTAGTGGTCTCTCTCAAAGTACTATAATTATAGAGATCAGACTATTACTGCTACAACGTGGACGGATATTCTCATACTTGAGTATGAGTTGGTGGTCTGCAGTCGAAGTTAGAGTTTTACACTTTGATATATGTTGGTGAGATTTTTTTGTGAGATCAATATCCTTGCATGTTGCGTGTATTGCTTTAGTTAGTTAAGACAGACTCATACAAAAGAGTTTCTATGCCTCACTTAGTGAGGATTAATCACCCCCTTGTGATTGTCCTGGATAATCTAAATAATCTAGGGCCCTGGGAACGTGACTTTAGAATATTTGCTTTTGGGTAGCTCCCAATATTAAGCAAGTGCATTCGAGTAAATCATGGATTATCGGACTAGAGATCCAAGGATGGTAAATGTCTTTGGGATGAGTGTTAGTACATTTATCGTGTCTCATTGATGAGTGTTACGTAGAGGGATATTTCCATCATTTCACCTGTAGGTCAAAGACTATGCTTTAGTAGTATTATTCTTGGGGTCAATATTTTTATATGGTGATGAATGGTAATATTTAAAATGATAAAATACAGCTATTTGATAGCAAGGGTATTTTGGTCATTTTAGAAGCCATGAATAATGTCTTTTGGTCCCTAAAGTAGCTCAAGTTACCTTGGTGTTGTTTAAACACAATATGGGCTTATTGGATAATTGATTGGAAGAGAAATTAAATTTATTCTAAGAGACCATTTAATTAATTATTTGGGTTGGAATAAATTAACTAATTGGGTTGATATATGTTGATATATATTAAAAGTACAATTGGAATTAATTAATTAGTCTTGGATATTTAATAAGGCCCAGAAAGAAAATTAGTTAATTAAGAGGTTTGGTCTAGTCTTGGATAGATTTTTTTAGCACAAAACCTAGTCTTTTTTAGGATTAGGAAATTTCAGTCATTAAGACTTGATCAAGTCCTTAGCTGGCTGAAATTGTTGAGGTAGTGTCCAACTAGATTTCAATTTTCCTTTTAGATAAGATAGCTGATTTTTTTTTGTTTCTCATTTCAACGGGAAGACTATCAATTATCTTAAAAGGAGTTGAACCCTAGAAAAACAATAATCAATTGTGCCGCCTCTCTCTCTCTTTCTCTCTAGCATATTTTTCATTCACTAAATGTTCTCATCAAGTTAAGGCTTAGAACAAGGAAGAGTCATACTTCGGAGGGCTAAAAGGAAGAAACTAGAAGCTTTATTCTTGGTATGACAGTAGACAATTGGATAGTCAATTCTTCTCCGATTAGGCTGAAATTTTTACAGTGGGTAGAGGAGATGTATTTCTTCAATCTGAATGGTGGAGATCAATTTTCCAATAGTTGTATTTTAGGATATTAATCCTACAACAAAAATAGCATCAATCGCATTTTTATTCTAGCAGACAGAATCGTTTAGACGATTGCAAAACCAATTTATCTCCGATCAAGATGAATTTTGGATAGCAGTGTCTCTTCTTTCAATATGAATGGTGGAGATCAATTTTCAACGGTTGGATTTTCGGATATTAATTTCGCAACAAAAATCATGCCAATCACATCTTCAGTCCATTAAACAGAATCGTTTGGACTATTGGAAGACCAATTCATTTTTGATCAAGCTGAATTTTGGACAGTAGATAGAAGAGCCTTTTTCTTTCAATTTGAGTGGCGGAGATCTATTTTCAACGGTGGAATTCAAAGATATTGGTTCCGTAATATAGACTCTATTTTTTGTAATTTTAAGAAGGTTGTAAACGTTGCGAAGAGTTAGGGATGACAATTATACCCATATCTTGACCCCATTTTGACTAAGGAATCCCCACTTTGACCGGGATTAGGGATGGGAATGGTGATT
This sequence comes from Marsdenia floribunda, assembly GCA_035583425.1. Taxonomy (NCBI): domain Eukaryota; kingdom Viridiplantae; phylum Streptophyta; class Magnoliopsida; order Gentianales; family Apocynaceae; genus Marsdenia; species Marsdenia floribunda. Next base: position 378,182 of record JAXGGT010000172.1, on the reverse strand, counting down.
CCCCAAAAGAGAAAATTGGGGACAGAGACGGGGATGATATTAACTTTCAATCCCCGTCCCCATCCTCATCCCTGCCCCGAATATATATATATATATATATATATATATATATATATATATAATATTTTTAATTATATATTTATAAAAAAAAAATAATGTAATGGTTACAATAATTAATTATTTAAAAAAAAATTTAAAAAAATTTTAATAAATATTTAATAAATATTAAATTAGATACAAATTAATAAAATAATAGTTATAATATATACTTTTTAAATTATACATACCATATATACTTATAAATAAAATCATAATGATAATTATTGAATTTTTTAAAAATAAAACTATTTAGTAAATACTAAATTGGTTACAAATTAACTAAACAATAATCACAATAATAATTCTATATTTTATAAAAATAAAATTATATTAATATAGTAACTGTATTTTTTAAATATGACATTTTATTTACAAGATTATAAATTCATAATACCATTCATCAAATTTTTTAATAAATATAGTGATTCTATTTTAAAATTTCACGTAAATATTTAATATGAAAAAATTACATATTATATAAACAGTTATAAATGATGATATTAAATTTAGTATATACATAAAATATAATTACTTATAAATATATATTTTCATACCTAATTATTTAAAATTTTAGTTCTACAAAATTCTAATTCAATAATATTTATAATTTTTTTTTATATGAATTAGTGAAAAAATCCTATCATGTTGAAAGGTTAAAAATGTTATTTTTTTTTTTTAATTTAATTTTAAAGTTTAATTTTATTTAAAAAAAATATTATATTAAAAAAATTTGTAAGTACTTTATTTTTTTATTTTATGATATTTATTAATTAATTAATAATTTAATTAAAATGAAAAATAAAAAATTTGGTAAGAAATATAACGTTGAACAATCTCCGTGGTGATCCCCAATCCCCATTGGGGGACGAGGATGTGATGTAAAAACAATTACCCCCAGGGAATGGGAATGGGAATGGGGAATATATACAGGAATCGGTGATGGGGATAGGGAAGGGGTCCCCGCAAATCCCCGCCTCGTTGACATCCCTAGAAGGAGTAGAATTGGCCAAAATCCTTGTTGAAGAGCCAACGTCATCTTCATCCCTTCCATGGCAAGTTCAAGCAGAAGTTCTAGTACAACCCGTTCCTTTGTTGGTTAATTCGCAATTGGCATGAAAAAGTAACTACTTTCTTCTAAATGTGGATCGTAAAAACTAAATTTTTTTTCTGCTGTGTTTGTTTTCTCGATCCTTGATTATGATCATGAAAAGAGGAATCAAAGCAAATCTATAAAAAATAACTGCCCTCCTCAATATGAATCTACCGAGGTGCATCAAAGATCTTCAGTAGCTCAATGGATGCATAGCTATCTTAGAAAGATTCATGTTGAAATCAATTGAGAGGTTCCTATCATTCTTCAAAGCACTTAAAGGAGTTGTGAAGGAAGTTAAATGGACTTCCAAATGCAAGGTGGCCTGGTAGAGCCTAAGGATCTATCTTAGTGAACATCCCCTACTAAGTTCCCTAGAGGTCGGAGAACCCCTTTTCTTGTACCTGGTAGCAACAAACATAGTTATGGCTGCCGCCTTGATAAGGCAAGTAGACAAGATGCAACTCCTAGTGTATTATGTGAGTAAAGGCTTAAACAAACCTGAATCCAAGTATCCTAATGTACAAAAATTAGCTTACGCCTTTGTTGTTGCTACCTGAAAACTCTGGCCTACTTTGAGTCCCACACCATAAGTGTATACATGAACTCCCCACTCCACGAAATTTTTCACAAAATGGATCAATCAGGGGGCTCCTAAAATGGTCAGTTGAACTAAGTGGTTACGAGGTTAACTTCCTTGCAAAAAAGACAATTAGAGCCCAAGTATTGGCCGACTTTGATCTCAGAACAGGAGCTCGAGGAGGTGCCCTTGGAAAAGAAGGGCCGCTCTGTCAACTCTTGAAGACACGTGGACGGGGCCGTAAATGGCAATGGAGCAGGGGCCAGGGTTTTGCTCCAATCTTCGAAGGGTACTCAAGTCCTCGAAAGAAACATCTGACTATGCTTCGAAGACACAAACAAAAATGCAGAATACGAAGGACTCATAATCGAGTTGTGGTGTGCAAAGGCCACTAATATTGATTCCTTGAAAGTCTTTAGTGACCTTGAAGTGGTCAAGAAGCAAATGACAGGGAAATTCAATGTCAATTCGGAAACGCTAGTTAAATATGTCCACTAAGCCCAAAGGGAGGCGTCCCATTTGACCTTCTTTGAAATAGAGGCTATTGGGAGGAATCTAATCTCGTGGGCCGACTTTCTAGCTAAAGTTGCTTTCAGAAAAACACCCAATAAAGTGGTTTTGCTAATAGAAACTCAAGAAAAATCCTTAGTGAAGCCCAGAGAAACTATGATACAAATCAAAGATCCTTCTAAGAGCTGGATTGATGAGCTAAAAGACTATATTGAGGGTTAAAGCTACCCGATAACTTGTCTAGAGCTCAACAAATTCATAAGCAATCCACCTGATACATTGTTATAGGCAATTTCCTGTATTGGCATTCATTCTTAAAACCCCTCCTACGATGCATGCCCCCATAATCCACACAAGAACTCCTATACGAACTACACAAAGAAGTATGCAGTGGCCACCCCAGAGAGCGGTCCCTAGCCCAACATGTCATACTCTAGGGATACTATTAGACCACACATCGGAGAGACGCAAAGACCCATGGTAAAAGGTGCCTCAGCTGCCAGCTCTACTCAGACATTCTGTAGCTCCCCTCTTACATTCCACGGCTCCTCTCCATCAAACAGATCCCTGTAATCCCAAACTAGCCATTTGATATGTGGGAAATTCACCTAATGGAGAAGTTTCCAAAGGCAAAAGGAGGTCTTAAGTACCTAGTGGTGGCAGTAGACTACTTCTGAAAGTGGATCAAAGCTAAACCTCTTGTTCACTCAACAAAAGACAATGTCCTCAGCTTCTTTCATGACAACATGCTCTGCCTATCCAAAGTACCAAGAGTGGTGGTCATAGATCATGGAACGCGGTTCTTTAGGAAATTCACAATAGAGTGCAAAAGATTCTAAATCAAATACTTGAAATCCTCAGTATCACACCCGCAGGGTAATAGTTAAGCAGAGGCTACTAATAAACTCATGCTCAACGTATTAAAGAAGAATTTTGAGGGCAGTCGAACAAATTGGTCAAAGAGGTGCACCCAACTTTGCAGGTAGTACACACTATGTCTAGGGGCCCTACCAATGAAACTCCGTATGCTTTGGTAAATGGATCAGAAGTAGTTGTACCATCTAAAGTTGCACTCCCCACACATAGGGTGATTGAATATTCCCAAGTCAACAATATCGCTAGTCAGAAGCTTAACCTCGACCTTGATGGCAAGGCTCCAACTAGAGGTGTACAAATAGTAGATGAAGGCACCTCATGCTAAGAAGATCACCAAAAGACCAATACATATAGGAGAATGAGTCTTGTGGAAAATCAAAGTGACTTCACAACAATCACAGGCCAACAAACTAACTCTGAACTGGGAAGGACCCTAACAAGTTGAAAAAGAGGTTAGGCCTGGCACTTATATATTGTCTAAGGTTGATGAGACCTTGCTTCCCAATCCTTGGCACTCAGACCATTTGAAAAAATTCTATCAATTACGCAACTTACTTCACTTTAACTATTTTGCATGACATTTCAAATTTTTATAAATAGAGCACTATCCATTCGACATTTAAGGCCATTTGAATGCACTACGATCATGTGTTAATTTATGAGTGTAAATTGTGCTTTTCTTAAGTGAAATAAAAAGACATTTGTAATTTACTTGAAGTTTCGAGTTAAAGAGTATATCGAGTCTTGTACTTAATATACATTTCTTTGGATCTTTACACTTAACGAGGAGAAATAGTAAAAACTAAATAAAACAAAAAGAGAAGTGAAGAAAAATGCCTCTTAATATTCATTGATAAATGAAAAAATGTACAGGTATCCTAAACAATTACAAAGATAAAAAGAAAAAGAAAAAACGCTCTATCTATTACAAGGAGAGCTTAGGCTGAAGGATCACCAACATTGGTCTAAGAGTTAGTCAGATTGATGACCTCGTCAGCCAGAGCAACCTTAACAATAGGAAGAGGAGTCACAGGCTCCAAGACCGGAGGAGGCGATAAAGCAGATTCTGTGGCAGGGGCTAGAGTAGCAGTTGCAGCTTTGGAGATTTCAGATGTTTGGGCTGCGGCTTTGGGGACTTCAGAAGTCTCGACATCATCCTTGATCAAGTCCCAAAAGTAGGGGACTGTCTTGGGAGGAGGCACCCACTTTGGGAGGTTATTGTCCTTGTCCATGTCCCTTATCTCATTGAGTTCGTCATTAGAAAAGGGCATGAATCAGCCCCACCTTAGAACTCCACATCAACGAAGAATTCTCTAAATGCATGGACAAGGATGGACTTGTCCTCGAAGTGTTGATGAAGCTACCGCACCATGTGAGCAAACCCCTTCTCCAAAAAGGATCTAGCTCTAGCCCCACTGCTTTCTTGTACAAGTCAAAGGTGGAAGTAGCGAATGATGCAATCCTTATGAGCCTCGGAGTTGAACTTCTCCAACTCCACCTTTGCATTCTCCTCTAGGCCCAACAACTCTTTGTTGTGAGCATGCAGTTAGGTGTCCTCTACCTCCAAGTTCAAAACTTTGGCCTCAATGACTCCAGCCCAGAGAAAAGATGACTCGACTGCCCTCTTAAGTCCGTCCCTCTCCTGAGTTAACTTCTTAACCAGGTCATTCGCCTCCCTCAATCTGCTAGACTGCTTATCCCTCTCCTAGATGATCTTCTTAGTTTGATGCTACGCAACTTGCAACTTGGCCTCAGCTTGTTTCGCCTTGACCTGATTGGCTATGGCTAATGAGCAGTTAGTCTTTTACTTCTCCACCCAAGAAGTCATCTACATGAGAGTATTGTAGAGCTGCAAAATAAAATTGAAGGAGATAGTTTGTCATGCCTCGAAACTGAGGCGCGGGACGACCGTACCCTCGAGGTTTCCCCTAAGAGCACAAGGTCTTTTTCACAACACTATTCAAAATTTAGCCCCAAATATTGGACAAGAGAAATCTAAAGCCTCAATACAAGAGATAATCCCAAAAATAAATACAAATACAATTTCATAACTATAATCTTCCATAGAAATTCTAAAACAGATTTAGGGGGCTACTATCCCAAAATAAAAACGTAAACAATCTCCAAAATGGATAATTATGCAGCCCAAACTAACATATAATCTAATCATGAGAGTCAAGGTCCCCACTTATTCTCTTATCATCATCAGTATCTGCAAAAAGTAGAAATAAAGGGAAGGAGGTGAGCTAGAAGCCCAGTGAATAAATAGAATACTCTCTTTTCCTTGTTTTTCGAAATATCAGAGGACAAAATTGAAGTCAAAAGGATATATTTTGAAAACAATTAATCAAAATAAACTTCCCCATAACAAAACTGTTTTTAATTAAATCGATAACATAACCAAATTCAAATCTTTTAAAGAGGCTCAAAAAAGTATAGTCACTGGTTGATTTAACGAATTCGGCCCTAGCTGTACTCCCGCCAGGACGGCCAGAACTTATCAAAAATGTGAGCTTTTTCACCATACTCGATGGGTTCAGAACTTATAATTTGGAAACATGTTTCCCCAACTAATTTCTAAATAGACTTGAGCCAAAAACTTATTTTTGGGAAAAGTTTAAGTCAATTTCAACAAAATATGTTTTCTTTCAAAAAATAAATAAATAAATAAAATAGAATTCTTTTGTAAAAATATTTAGGAAGCTGAAAATCTTCAAAAGGTTAATAAAAATCTTTATGAAGTAAATCTTTGAAGAAAATAATAAAAAGGAAAATCTTTTGATTAATTTTAAAAAAGAAGATTCTTGTAGGAATAAAAAGAAACGAATTATTTCCTTCAGATAGAGACGAAAGAAACAAGAATTCAAAGAATTTATTAAGAAACGAAAATCAATAATCGAAAACTAGGTTTGAGGAAACGAAAGAAACAAGAGTTCAAAGAATTTATCAAGAAACGAAAATTTAGAATTCAAAACTTAATCTAATAAAACAAAGAAGACCACGAATTCAAATAATTTTATCAAGTAAACGAGATGCAAAGAAAATAAAATATCTCATTTACTTACCTCTTACGATTTGAAGAAACAGGGATATCAAACAAATCAATTCGTTCGGAGATAAACAAAAACAAGAATTTTTCAAGAAAATAGAAAATTGAAATATTCTATTTACTCACCACCATGGTCGATCTCCAATCAAAGTCTCATATCTCACCTATTTGATCTCTGAATTCCAACCTAATTATCATAAATCAATTTAGGTTCTCTCGATTAAACCAAATTGAAATTAAAAGGAAATAGAGGATTGACTTACCTTGTTAATTCTCTTCAATAGAATTTTCTCTGATGACTCTTCTCACAAATTCGTCTCTTAAATAGATTACTATAGGATTTATCTTAAAAGAAAATATAATTATAAAATATTAAAACCTAATATGAGTAGGACTCCTTATCAGATCAAATAATTTATTAAATCTTAAAACCTAATATCAGTAGGACTTTTTGTGAAATCAAATAACTTATCAATAAATACTAATAATTACGTAATCCATAACACTTAATAATTAATAAGTCTTAAAATTCCTTAATTGCCCTTAACATGGGTTTGGGTATCACATAGTTAGAAACAGATAGTTGCAGATTGGAGCTAAGAGTGTAAAGGATGGAGAATCCACCTGAGAGATTTGGGAGCTGCAGAGGTTGTTCAACTCTTCACCACCCATCTTGCACAGTTCTTTGAAGAGCATAGGGTTGGCGGTTCTTGCCACAAGGGCCATCCCTACATATCTGCACGATGAGGGGGTAAGAGAAGTCCAGCTCGATCAAGGGAGCAATTGACTTCTCAATCTCCCTCCTCAACTCCATGAGGTCAGAAGTAGAGAATCACAAAGTTTGAGCTAAGCTCGTAAGGAGAGTGCCTTTGGCGACTCCCCTCAATCCACCTAGATGTTGGAGGAAAGGCTGCAAGAAAAGAAACATGTTAGCATAAGACCCGCAAGTCAGACATCGAGCTCGGATAGATGAAGTGGTTACTCGTCGGTGGAGGAGGGAGCTCTTGCCTCTTAAAAGGGGGACTGTCCCTCCCAGGGGAGTCTTTACTTGGCCTCTTGTTATCAGCCCCGCCCAAGCTAGTAGAAGAGACGATTGTAGTAGCGGTTGTACTAGTGACTTGCAGAGAAAGCACTACTAGTTCTTCATCTAAGGATTGTAAGCTTGGGGATCACCATTGGTAAACTGAAGCCCAACGGTCCTTTGGGGACCGCACTCTTGTTGAAGGCAAGGGAGGATAGGTAGGAAATGAATTCAAATGCCCCTGCCTTACTTGTTGAGCACCCCACTTGGCCTTACGAATGACTTTGAGAGATATTACTACAAAATAGAGAGAACACCCAAATTAGCAAGTCAGAGCTTCCAAATGAAAAAAGAAAGCTTTGTCCATTGGACAATACCTTGAGGGTGGCACTCTAAACCCTTAGAGCTGGGTTGGTAGTTAAGACACTCTGGATAGAAGATCTTAGCGGGGTGGAGGGTCCAATATGGAAAATTCCTCTATATCATCCATCTCGAGGAGCTTCCTCCTCTCCTTTGAACCTGATTCTTGCTAAGTTTAGGCTTTCTCGTCAAGGATAGCCCAAGTGGAGTACACCTATTTTCTGCTTCCTGGGGTTGGAGCCGAGCTCTTTCTCCACCACCCTCATACACTTCTTCTCAGCGTTGAATAGGTGAGGCAACTTGTCAGATTTGGTCCAAGAATTCACCCTAAACAAGTTCTTGTTTGAGAAAAAGGAAAGGCTTTGGTTACTCTCTATCATTACCCACTTGTCCCTACAATCCACCTTCAATAGAGGAGAGTCGAAGAGTTTGATTCTTGTCTTACGATGTCAAAGTGAGACCACATTCTCCACCATTATAATTGGATAGAAGAACATTGAAAGTAGAAGTTCCGTTAGCTCCACCCCTATCAGAGGGAAGAGCTTGGAAAAGTAGATGATGGTGCAGACAGTGTTGTGGTAGAGGTGAGCCGGTTGAACTTACAAGAGAAGAAGAATGTTTGCCAAGAAGGGGTCAATTGGAAGCCGCAGTCCGAACTCAAAATGTTGAAGGGGTATTGGCACCCATCTTGAGGACATGGACTAGTAATCATCGGAGTGAAAGAGCCTAAATATGGAGAGTTCACCTCCGGTAGGGTGAACTTAATCTGGGTCATTTCCTGCGTAGTCAGTAAATTAGGAAACAATGTATAGAGAAGAGGAGCCCCTTCTTACCTTTCCTCCTTACTCTCCTCTTCTCCTCCTCCTTCCTCTTTACCATCTCGTAACAGGGCAACTTTGTCATTAGCAGACTGGAGGCCTTGAATATCTACTTGATCTTCTTCTTAGGCCTCATCACCCTCAGCCTCAGGAGTGTGAACAGAAGCAGTCTCTTCAGAATTACCCCTACTTTGGGCAATTTCCTCAGCAACATCCCTCACTCTGAACGACTCAACAATCATATCCAACAGTTCCTCATCAATTCCTATCTCGTTACTACGTTGGGAAATCCTAACTATTTTGTCTGGGTAAGAAATGACTAAACCTAGTCCTAAATTTGAAAGGAAAGAAGACCACTATCACCAATAACCTCAAAGGGGGTTACGGACTCCAAACCCAAACAGTTCAAAGAGAGAGAGAGAGAGAGAGAGAGAGAGAGAAGGAAAGGGGGAACAACAAAAAAGGAAAAGAGTTACTCTGGGAAATTTGTCTGAGGAGATTGTAACGCCTATAGACTGGAAAAACACCTAACTGGTGGTGCTCCACCTCACAAGGACAATACTCTCAATGACACAATGAGGAGTATATAGAAAAAGTTTGCATGTTTTCTTTGCCTTTGCTTTTTTCTTAATTAGGGTTGCAGAGAATTTTTGCTATCAAAGGAAGAAGATAAAGGTAAAGAATATGTAAGGGATTCAACCCTGTATATAAAGGGGAAAATGAGTAACTTGACAATAATTACACACAATCAATGATGCAATTAATCTTGCATAAATCAAAAAAGGCGTGATTATCAAACGATGGCCATTATGGATGGAAGACAAATTGCCATGAAGATAAATCATCAGGGATGAAGGGTTTCTTGTGACGTTTCAAAACAAAGAGACATCCTCTATTCAAAATGAGTGGCCACTGAAGGAACAAAAGAGAAAAATTACATAAGTTTGCCACTTTGGCTGAATAGGGTGACATGGCGCCTCTAGGAGTCTACCAAGGCAACCTACTTTGACACACGCCATCATAAGTGGAGTCCACTATGTGTGACTTCACTCTGGAGGTCATCGTCAGCTCTTTGTATCGAGCATTTAACACCCCTAACACTTGAAGCAGAAAAGTACATTTGCTTTTGCCTCGTGCGGTGCATGACTGTACTTATGGGACACGTGTCATTTTTCAGTACACAACGTATCACCATAAATGTAACACCTACTTGAGTAAGATTCTAGATTTTTTGTTCCTTTGTGGTTGAATATGCTGATACTCTAGCATCTAAGAGAATCTTTACTAACTTAATCATTAGAGGGTCATCACAAGAGATACCTTCTCTGGTCAGTGACTTTTTTTTCAGGTGACCTGGACATTCCATCTCAACTTCCTGTCTTACTCAGAACATAAAGAAAATGACCCCCGATCGAAACAATCTTGAAGCAAACTTTACTATTTTCTCCGACTCCTTGCTTTCACTTTATATGCTTTGAATAATGACCTGGTTGATACTATATACACCAGGCATGTCTATAATGACTTAGAGTCCCTTAGTGGCTTTCAATCTATAACTCCCGTTTCTCTCTTTCTTTAATAAAACAAAGTCTTTTTGTTGTTAAATACCCAAAGAAAAATATATATATTGAAGGAATAGAAAAAAAATAATAATAATAATTAAGTGTCGGAAGTCAGGAAGGCGTAGCTCAATTGGTAGGAACCTCACTTATGATCTGAGAAATTATGAGTTTGAGACATGACAGAGGTATAAATGCCTCAAAATTTCAAAAAAATAATAATAATAAATTAATTAATTAAGTGTCGGAAAGCATAAAAAGGGTGGTGAAGAATATGATAGTTTCAAATAAAAGAGATTTATATATATATATATATATATGAAAAATTAGTGGATTTAATTCTTAATCTTTTGATTATTTGTTTAGTTGGTCATTTTTTGTTTTATTTAGTAAGACCCTAATGTATAACGATTATGTAGATTTAGTCCATCTCTTTACAAAATATATTGTTTGAGCAAGTCAAACAATGAATTTTATGAAAGGTGAAACCAAATGCACCTGTTCATTATATTGAGAATATATTAAATAAAAAAGAAAAAAAAAAGAACCAGTTATATCAAAAAGATAAATATTCATAACTAAATTTACTATTTTTTATATATATATATATATATATATAATAGAAGTGAAAATAAAAGTCTTTGTAAATATTTGTAAAGAAAAAAAAATCAATAAAATCATAGTTGACTTTTAAGTAAATAAGTTTTTGAATTAAAAAATAGCTAGAGGTTGAAAAAAAAAATGAAAAAAAAAGTAAGTAATTTGAAACATCTGGAAAAATATCATTTTTTTTTTCTTTTTTTTTTTGAAATTTGAGGTATTTTTGACTTTATCGTGTTTCAAACACATGACCTCTCAGATTACAAGTGAGATTGCTACCAACTGAGCTATATATTTTTTATTGGAAAAATATCATTTGAAATTATAATTTTGATAAGATCAAGTAAAAAACAATTCTTCTAGAAAATACTCCATAATCTTATATAATATTTTTATATATATATATATATATATTAATATATGTTATAAAACTAAATATAAAAGAGACGAAAAAGAGAGAAAGATAGAGAGAATATATTGCTCTTGTATTTCATTCATCAATCAATAATAGCTCTACAAGTCTTCTATTTATAGATATACAATTGTAGAGACTTAAAAGACTTAAAGACTATGATGTAAAGAAGTCAAGAGTACATGAGAGTCCATTATAGATAAAAGACTAGGGAGCAAATAAGTAAATAGAACATAGGAGTCTTCAATGGATATTCATATAATAAATATATTTATAGCACTCCCCCTTGAATGTCCATTGTACAAGGAATATGCCTCATTAAAATCTTACTAGAGAAAAACCCAGTGGGAAAAAAATCTAGTGAAGGAAAAAGAGTACACCTTCTCTTGTACGCTCCTCCTGATTAGAGCATTATACAAAATCTCAAAATTGATGCATTCCAACTTGGCACACTTAATCTTTCAAATGTTGAAATCGATAATACCTTTGTAAACAAATCTTCCAAGTTGTTATTTGAACGAATATGTTGGAATATCTATATCACCATTCTTCTAAAGTTCATGCGTAAAGAAGAATTTTGGTGAAATATTATCTACATATAAAAGAGTTGAAATCTCTCTTACGAAGATAAACAACAACTCACTCTGATATAATGAATTATTGACCTAACAAAACACATTCCCGACTTGCTTCATGAATAACTATAATCTCATCATGATTAAAAAAAATTGTTGCTATAATTTGCTTCATAGAGCTCATGATATAGCAATATTGTCATATGTAAATAAATAGCCACTATAAGAATGTACTTTATGTGGGTCAGAAAGATAACCAACATCAGCATACTCATATTAATTGTTCCTTGAAGATATCAAACAATTGGTTTAATTCCA
>JAXGGT010000172.1:340181-359042 GCA_035583425.1 Marsdenia floribunda | reverse complement strand
TTTTTTGTCTTTTTAATAAGATAAAAATTATTATTTTAATGATAATAACTGCATATGATCATATAATAGATTATAAAATTAATATTTTTTTATCTTTTTAATAAGATAAAAATTATTATTTTAATGATAATAACTGCATATGATCATATAAAAGATTATAAAATTAATATTTTTTTTATCTTTTTAATAAGATAAAAATTATTATTTTGATGACAATAACTGCATATGATCATATAAAAAATTATATATTTAAATTATTTGTTACAAAAATATATTAATTTTTTTTTAAAAAAAAAAGTATAAAATTTTGTCTCACGTTGTCAGCACCAGTTGTTTCTCGTTCTCACCCACTACCTTCACGCTTAGCATGCACGGCTGTAACGTACTTTTATACCTCATTTCGGACTATTCTCATTCATGTAGTTATCTTTTAAGTGAAATTTATTTTATTTAAAAAAAAAAAAAAAAATCTAATGGATAGTTGTTTAAATAAACTTTAATTTTTGAGAAGAATAATAATATAATTATTAAATTGTTGATAAAATAATTGATGTGACTATATTATAATTATAAAAAATATGGTAAAATATCTCAATAATCCTTAAATTATTAAGAAATTCAGTCTTTGGCCTCAAGTTAAAATTCATTCAACTTTTGCCCTTAAACTGAAAAAAAAAAAGAAAAAAAAAAATGATCAGATTTTGTCAATCGTAATGATGGTCAAAATACTGATTTTTTTGAAGAGTGATTTTGGTATTAACATATAATTCACATATTCTCCATTTTCAATTAAATTTCCTTTTGGAAAATTGCTAAATTTAGTCCTAAAAAAAATTTTATTTTGGCGAGATAAGTTCTAAATCATTATTTTAAGTCTTTAAGTCCTAAATAAATTTTATATTGGTGAGGTAAGTTCCAAATTATTTTTTAAAAATTTTTAGGTCTTAAACAAATTTACAAATTAGTAATATAATCTCTTTTTTTTCCAAAATTATCAAAAAAATATAATTTTAAGCGTTCTTTTTAAAAGATGATAAAATTATCATCATACATATTAAACGATTTGAATGTTTTATTTATTTATATATTTTTGAAAAATAATTCAATAAATACGATTGAAATAAAAAAAAAAAAATAGTGCAGAACAACAACTCTTTTGGATAGCCTTTAATGAGGCCAATAGGTGATTTAAACCTTTTGTCATTTCCCTAATTGACAAAAAATATAACAAATGTTGAATATTTACATTTTAATTGAATTTCCATAAAAAAAAAAAAAAGGACTATATTACTAGTTTGTAATTTTTTTTTAAGACTTAAAAACTTTAAAAAAAAAAAAAAAATTGGAGCTTATCTCACAAATATAAAATTTGTATGGGACAACGCTTCAATTTTCCTTTCCTTTTTCTTCTTCTTCTTCTTCGAACTTATCACTATCTTCAAAATTTTTTAATAAATAACACTAATAAAAAAATTGTTTTCGTTTGGGCCTGTATCTGGTAGTGTAAGCCCAAGACCAGGACAGGCCCATGAGGACAGACAAGGCCCAAATTCTTTGTTATTTTTTCTAATGGGTATTTATGATAATGAAAGTCCAAGGGAATGATATAAAGCCCGGCCCAAGTACCCACAGGGGTATTTTGGTAATTATACAGGGATTATACAGAAATTCCACATTGTATTCTCATTCATTTCTTGTACCATTTTCTTTGTATTTATACTTGTATTGGTATCCAAAAGAGGTATATTGACTTGGACCCTTGGACTTTAACTTTTGTTTTGACTATTTTTATCTTTTGCTAATTTAAGCATCGGAGGGGTCTTAGGGATCTTCCCCACTTTGGCTTTTCTTTTGCAGGTAAGGAAGTCAAGACTGAATTGAAGCAAATTGGAAGGAGCATCTGGATTTTCGGAAGAACCTTTCTTGGGGTCCCTTATCTGCATCAGTATCAAAGAGAGAGAGAGAGGAAGATTCTTTCTTTTTTTGTAATATGTTTAGATTTGTTGAAACTTCCTTGGTTTCTTCATGTTTCAACATTTTCTGAAAGCATATTTAGGATTTCCAAAAAAGTTCTTTTATGAATGAAAATGGATTTAGAAACGTGAAAGCTAACAATTATGGGTGCCAAAAATAACTAAATCACTGGTCTGAACAGTTGGATACAAAGAGAAAACCCACACCCCGACATATGACAAATTATTAGTTTCATAATACTCCAAGGAGAATTGTAGATTTGGAGAATCATCAATTAAATAGATCTTTAGCATCGACAGCTACAGAGTGGACTTGAAATGGATTGGATTACTGTTTTGAGACGAGGTCAGTCTTTAGATTCAATTAAGACAAAATTTGAAAGCAGCAACAACATCAAAACCAAAGGAAGGATCTTAATCAAGAACAAATTCAACATGAACGACGGCTATGGGGATTCTCTTTATGCTGGTTCAGCTTTTGCAGTTTCACCTAGACCTGTATCCCTCCCTTTGTCTTCTTTCTTCAGCAACAACAACAAGAACAAAATCAAGAAGGAGGAGGAGGAGGAGGAGGAGGAGGAGGAGGAGGTGGTGATTTAATTGAAATTGGGGAAGATGAGTGATGCAGATAATGGACCCCCAAGGAAGGTTCTTCTGAAAACCCAGATGCTCCTTCCAATTCACTTCAACTCAGTCTTGACTTCCTTGCTTGCAAACCAAAAGCCAAAGGTGGAGAAGATCCCTAAGGCCCATCCGATTCTTAAGTCAGCAAAAGATAAAAATAGTTAAAACAAAAAGTCAAAGTCCAAGGGTCCAAGTTAACATACCTCTTTTAGATACCAATACAATTATAAATACAGAGAAATGGTACAAGAAATGAATGAGAATACGATGTGGGATTTCTGTATAATCCCTATATAATTACCAAAATACCTCCCTGTGGGTACTTGGGCCCAAATTCACTTGGGCCTTATATCATTCTCGTGAGCATTCACTATCATAAATGCTCATTAAAAAAAAAATAACAAAGGATTTGGGCCTTGCCTGTCCTCATGGGCCTGCCCTGATCTTAAGCTTACACTACTAATGAGAATTGGGCAAGGAGACCTTTTTTTTGTTGAAAAAAATATGAACGCAGTGAAATGTTTGAAGAAGAAGAAGAAAAAGGAGATTTAATTGAAATTAGATAAGATGAGAATTATATTTCAATACAAAATTACTCTTAAAAGTCAATATTTTTACCATTATTAACGGAAATTTACATTTAACGGTCAAACTTAATGGAAGGGCAAAATATAATCATTTTTCTAATTTAAGGGCAAAATTTGGACGAATTTTAGTTCAAGGGAAAAATCTGAATTTTCTAATAGTTTTAGGGTTATTGAGATACTTTACCTTAATAACATTGCAAAATTAGAATTTAGACAATCAATAATTAGAGCACGTTATTTAATACACTAACAATTTAAGTGTAAAAACATAGTCAAACAAATTTTACTATATTTTTTAAAATTTTTGGCTACCTAATAAAACATTATTTTTTAGCTTTTACACTTTAAAAATAATAATTGTCTAAATGCAATGGTAATTAGTATTATTCAATAAGCACAACATAATAAATGTGTATTAGGGGAACACAATCTCACATTGAAACTTTATAAAAATATTACTCTTTCTTAACCTTATAAATACCTTAAAGTTATTGTTGATCATGTCAGTTGAATTTTGACCTTTCTATTAAGTTTTGACCATTGACTTGTTGGACTTGGACTTAAAACTAACTTAAGTATCAGAGGAGCTATCCGGGGTCCAACCTCATTGACTTTACTTTTGTAGGTTTGAATAAGAGTTCATCAATTGAAGTTGGAAGATCAGTGAGAGGATATATCTACCCTTTGCCCAAGTCAAAATCCAGAACATAATTAGTGTCCATTGATCTTCTTTGTGAACTTACTCTCATTATGCATGTGAGAAGTCACTTAACATTGGACCCTTTGAAAGAGAACCCTTGGTTGCATACATGAAGAGGTTTAACAATGAGAGCCTCCAAGTTTATAATTTGATAGAAGAGACATACATAGAAGCTTTTTGTAATAGCCTTCGTCTAGGCTAATATTTGGAGAAGTTGAATGTGATGCAACCATTGATTATGAAAGACCTTTTTGATAAGGTATGCAAATGGATTAAAGGAAATGATTTGGAGAAATTCAAACAGGAAGTCAGAAAGTTGGAGAGGGAAGAGTTGGTGTAACCTAACAATAGAGGAGGAAGATTCAGAGATAGGACATATCAACGTGTGCTAAACCAAATCAATCCTTCTTTCAAAATGTTATTCAAACACAAACCTTACTTTAAGAAGCTCACATTCACAGATAATGACTCCTAGTGAAAATTTCAATTTCAAAGGAATGCACCACACAACCCATCATTCTGTCCATCTTCACAAACAAACAACTATCCAAAGGGGCAGATGAGCATACATAATGACCTAGTATTTTGTGTCAAATAATTTCTAAATCTCACTTGCAACCCAAATGATAAAGTTTTAACACTTTACACCCATAACTGTTAACCAATCTTTATGTTGCAAGAAGTGAAAGATCTATGCATTCCCCCCTCCCCCCCCAAAAAAAAAAAACCTTTGCTTGCACCTAAAGACAAAAGAGATCATTATAAGTTTTACAAGTATCACAATGACGTGGGTCATCATACTGGTGATTATTCCTATTTGAAGAAATATATTGACTCAAACATAACAAAAGAGTCGATTGTAGGAGTATGTAGACAAATCTGGATGATCTAATCATGAAGGGAAGCAATCCAAAGTGATTAAAAGATGGGTAGTAAGGAGAAATGCTAACAAACAGAGTGTGTTAATGGTGATGTGCCCCTTGCCATCTCCTTCAATATAGAAGATTGCTTGGTGAAGGGAATCTTAGTTGATACAAGAAATTCATCCAACATCATATACATGGACACCATGAGAGAAGTGAACATTCTTGAATCTTCTATTTCTGGAGAGTAGGTACCTCTTATTGGTTTCACAGGTAACACGGTATGTGCTGAAGGGACACTCAAGTTATGCGTCACATGGAGGAATGAACATAACTCCGTATCAAAGATGGTTGAATTTCTAGTGGTTGATGTGTCTACTGCATGTAATGTCATTTTAGGAAGACCAAGTCTTAACCTAATGAAGGCTCAAGTGAGAACTTTCAATAATGAAGTAAGTATTGAAGTGAATGACATGCATCAGAAGATTTTTAGTGATGTTAAACAAGTTCAATCATACTTGGACGAAGTCTCTGAAGAAAGAATTGAACCTACAGTGGAACTGGAGGAAATCCAAATCATGGGTGAAATGAAAACAGTTGTGAAGATAGGTCATCATCAATTACCCCAACTTATAGAAGCACTCAAACAACTTCTCACTGAATATCACGCCATCTTTGCATGGTCTCCCAAAGATTTAGATATCATCTCACGACACTTTGTGGAGCATCATCTTGGCATCCCATCTTCTATGAAGGCAATTGTTCAAAAGAGAAGATTTTGGCAGCAGAGAGACAAGAAGTTATCAAGAAAGAAGTGGTAGATTTATTAGACATAAGTATCATCAAGAGTGTTAATTTCCCAACTTGAGTTTCTAACCCAATTCTTGTTTCGAAACCCGATAGGTCACAACACATGTTCATTTGACTTCACATCCGTGAACAAACAAATCCTAAAGCGTCTATTTCCATTACTCGAGATAGACCAAATAGTAGATGCTACATCATTTAATGCTTTGTTGTTCTTTTTGGATACATAATTCATATGGCAAAAGAAGACAAAGATAAAACTTCATTCATCACACCTCAGGGATTGTATTGCTATAAGGACATGCCTTTCGGCTTGAAAAAATACTAGAGCAGAATTCCAAAACTTGGTCAACATAATATTTGCCACACATATGGGGTGAAATGTGGATGCTTACATTGATGAAATTCTCATCAAAACAAAGGATTCCTCAAATTTATTGGATGATCTGAAGGAAACTTTCGACACCATCAGAATTTATGGCATGAAATCCAATAGAGGTATTGAAGTTACCTCACTTAAAATTCAAGCTTTTTTTGGATATGCAACTACCTAAATATATGAAGGATGTTCGAAAGCTCATGGGATGGATCACAGCTCTCAATAGTTTTTTAAGCTGGGCAGAAGAAAGATCTCTCCCATTCTATTGGTTACTTCAAAACCTTAAAAATTCTAATTTTGTTTGATCTAATGAATATGAGCAAGAACTTGAAAATCTCAAAAAACATTTGGGTACAATGACTTTGTTGGTCTCTCTAGACCCGAATGAAATATGTAATCTCCATCTTTCTATCTTCGAAGAAGTGTTGAGTTATGTTCTCTCCATAGCACGGAAGAATGCAGATCACCCTATTTACTATTTGAGTCGCTTGTTACAAGGGTCATAACTTCGATACTCCATCCTTGAGAAATATGTATGGACGTCAATCATCACGTCCTGCAAGTTGACACCTTACTTTCAAGCACATCCCTATATGACAAGTTCTGCACAATCTATATACATTTGATCGCTTGATGAAATGGGTCATAGAACCCTATGGATATGAAATTGATTTTCACCCTTGCAAAACAATAGAGCTCAAGATCTTTCTAATTTTTTATTGGAATACACTATTCCACAAACGATGTCTTCTACTCATAATGATACTCATGTGCCCAATCTATAGGATTTTTGGATCGCCTATGTTGATGAATCTTCTTCCACACATACAAAAGGTACTAGTTTTTTATTGTAGAACCCTCAAGGTATCCACTTCACCTATGCTCTCAAATACAATTTTCCAATCATGAACAATGAATTGGAATATGAGGCTCTCATAGCCGCTTTCACACAACTACAATTCTTAACATTCAAAATCTTATTGTGAAAATTGATTCATAGATACTTGTAAACACATCAATACTTCTTATGAAGCCAAAGAAAAAAAAATGAAAAAATATCTAAACAAGGTAAAAACCTTACTGTCATCTTTTCATTTTCTCAAGGTAAACACATTCCATGTAGACAAAATATGGAGGCTGATGTTTTATCAAAACTGAAATCAAGCTCCCCAATGGAGGTTTATTTTATGGAACCCTTGAACATATTATCCTTATATGAGTATGAAGCCAAGGAAGAAAACATGAAAACATATCTAAACAAGGTAAAAACTTTACTGTCATCTTTTCATTTTCTCAAAGTAAACACATTCCATGTAGACAAAACATAGAGGCTAATGTTTTATCAAAACTGAAATCAAGCTCCCTAATGGAGGCTTATTGGATGGAATCCTTGAACATATTATCCTTATATGAGGAAGTTGTGATGACCCTAGACAATGGGTCTAATTGGATGACACCTATCTTCTTGTACATCAGAGATGGAACTCTCCCAAATGATTGTTCTAAAATGAAGAAGATCATATCTACAACATCACGATACACGGTGATAGAAGATCAATTATAAAGAAAAGGCTTCTCATGGTCATTGTTGAAATGCATAATGAAAGATGAGGACAACTACATTTTGAGAGAAGTCTACGAAGTAGTTTGTGGTGTGCACATCGGTGTAAAAATTCTAATGCAAAAGATCATAAGAGTCGACTATTTTTGGCCAAGAATGGAAGGCGATGCCATAGAATTCGGCCGAAAATGTGAGAAGTGTCAGGTGCATGCCAACCTTCATCACCTCCTGGCTTCTAAGCTGCATTCATTGTCATCTCTCATTCCTTTTTACCATTAAGGTATAGACATCTTGGGACCATTCCCAAAAGCTTTGAGTGGAAAGCAATTTCTCTTTATAGTAGTAGATTATTTTACAAAATGGGTAGAAGCTAAATCAACAGCCACCAAAAGCTAAATCACCACAAAGAAAGCTAGAGAATTCTTTTGGGAAGAAATCATAACAAGGTTTCTCATCCCAGAAGTGTTGATCTCTAGTAATGGAATGAAAAAAAAGAATTTTAGATGTTATGAGCTTTTCATTGACTATTGTTTTTTCTCTTTTGGAAATCCCCAGACAAATGGTCTTGCTAAAGTGACGAGTCACATCATTCTCAAGGGTTTAAAGAAGAGGATTGATGTAGCTAAAGGAAGATGGATAGAAGAATTATCAAATGTTTTGTGGTCGTATCGCGCCACTCCAAATGCTAGAACAAGTGAATCGTCATTTAACTTATGTTTTAGAACTAAAGTTGTATCGCTAGTTGAGATTGGAAGCGCATCCTTGCAGATGGATCTTTTCGATGAAACTTCCAACAATCAAAAAATTACAAAGAATTTGAACATGTTTGAAATAACAAGGGGAAAAGGCATGCAAAAATAAGAGCATTGCAAATGCCCGTTAGTAAAACATCACAACAAGTGGGTGAAACCTTAGCCTTTGAGACAAGGTGTTTTAATTCTGCTGAAGAATGAGTTTATCAAGTAGGAGCTTAGCAAAAAACTTGATAAAAGATGGGAAGGTCCCTAAATCATTAAGAAGGATAATGGGAATGGTAGTTACAAATTACAAGATATAAACGATAGAGAATTGGAACGAACATGAACATTATCAATTTTAAGAAATTTTTTTCCATAAAATTTCTTTTTCAGAATGATATACTTTTGACATCATTTTTGATTAATACATGCAAATTTTTATTCTTTGAGGAGTGCCAAGGTCTAAACATTTTTATTAAGAAGAAATAAGAAAATAAAGAGTACTTTGATGTTTATAATAAAAATTAATCAATACGAATACATTAATTATTAGAACTATTAGATAAAATATAGAAGATAATAACAAAAAGTATCTAGGTAGCTTAAAAGATTTTGATAAAGACCAGAAAACCAAAGAAGTTTATACAATCATCTATTTATCTTTCTCATGAATATAAGTCATGAAAAATACTGTAATACACAATTTTATTATAGATTTCAGTTAAAAAAAGAGTCCATTATATATATGTTATATTCGGTAGATGAAAATTATCACATATTCAATAATTTTTTTAAAAAAAAAATAAAGAAAATCTCATTTAATTTTCGTTAAAAAAAAAAAAAAAGAGCTAACGAGTGAATTATGTAATATCTCAAAAACATAAGTAAAATAATCATTCCATTCATTTATAAACATAATATTTCTTTATAGTACATATAAAATCTAAATATATTTCCATTGAAGAAAAACTTCAAAAGACAAATTTACATATTTGTAAACATACTAAAATATCAAAATAAATAATTTAAAAATTATTACATTTTGAATCTAACAAAAGTTATATATGTTCCATTAAAGTTCACATTGATTTTAACTTACAACAATAGTTTTTTAGATTAAAAAATGAACAAATTAGTTTCATCCATAAAGGAAAAGAATACAGGAATAAATTAATCATTTAAGAAATTTTAAAAATATAATATGAAGCATATAATTTTAGTAAATTGTAAAATATTTAGCTAATGTTAAATTTGGATAAGTAGAATAAATATGAACTCTAAAAGAGATATAAATAATAATATTAATAAAAAAATTAATATTTCAATATTGTTATAAAACTATTACTAACAAAAGCAAATTAGATAAAAATAAATAAATAAAGTAGAATAGAGAACAAGAATGAAATAGAGAGAGTATTTTTCTTGTATTATTCCATGTATCTCAAATAACAAATCTAACTCCCGATATATAGGGATGATATATACATCCATAGACACACCCACATATATATATATATATATATATATATATATAACTCTCCATTATTCTTCATGAATAGGGAGCTAAAAGAAACTAAATGTATAGGAGGTTTAAAAACTCAAAAGACATGGGAATTGAGAGTATAATGGACATTCATATAATTAAGGGATTTATAAAACTCTCCCTTGGATGTCCATTGTACAAGGAATATGCCTCATTAAAACGTTACTAGAGAAAAATACAGTAGAAAAAAACCTAGTGAAGGAAAAAGAATACATTGTTCCTTGTACGCTCCCCCTGATCGTTACGTAAGATCTATGTACCAATGAATTCCAATATCGCAAAGTAGTCTTTCAAATGTTGAAGCCAATATAATGTCTTTGTGAACAAATCTATCAAATTGTTACATGAACGTATTTATTGAACTTCAATATCACCACTTTTCCGAAGATCATGAGTGAAATTTTTTTTTGATAAAATATACTTTGTACGATCTTGTTTGATATATCCTTTTTGCAACTAAGCTATACATGCAACATTATCTTCATAAATTATTGTAGGAGATTCCTTATCAGAAGATAAACCACATGTCCCTCAGATATGTTGAGATATTGATCTTAACCAAACATATTCAAGACTTGCTTCATGAATTGCTATAATTTTTGCATGATTTGAAGAAGTAGCAACAAGTATCTGTTTGGTAAAACGTCATGAAATAGCGGTGTCTTCACAAGTAAAAGATAACTTGTTTGTAATAACTACTGACTTGTGGTTTCCCATGTGTGCCTATGTAAATTGTTAATAATTTTTTCACAACATACTTGAACTGACTTTCCTTACCGATCATTACAAAATAGTAAAATTTATTGAATCAATAAACTTTTGGTTTATTGTTACATGTGGAATAAATAGTGGATTTAATCCTAAACATTTGTATAATTTAGACACTTGGTCCTAAACATGTTTTTTTGGTAGATTAGGTCCCTAACATATAAAAAATATAGTGGATTGAGTCTTTTTACCGGAAAGGACAAGGACTCAAAAAGGGCATAGTCAACTATTTTTTGGCTCGTTGACAGCGAGGAAAGGGTAAAATTGTTAAATTCAACTTTTGGAACAAAAAAATTGAAACAAAAGAATAGATTAACAGAAAAGTGCAAAACCAATATTTGAAAGAACCAAAATTTGGTGTCATAGGAAATGAAAACCTTCTTTTCAAGTTGGTTCCTCCTCTCGGTGGTGTTCCTAGAACAATTCTTTTTTTAGGATTGCTGCTTGCTCTCACTTTAGCCTTGGTTGAGACAATAGGTGCCATGTAATTTTGAAATAAGAAAGGTGGACAGCTAGTGAGACTATCGGTGTCATTCAATGGTGTTGTATCGAAAGCAAAATGTGTTGCACTGGCTCTAGCTCTGGTATACTTCATCAGACCTAAAGTAGAAGCACTGTTGCTTTGTGTGGTGGTGGTGGTGGTGGTGTTCTAAGTGTAGTACTGTTGTGGAATTGTTTGGCTCTAAAAAGTACTGTTGACTTTGATGATTTTGGTGTTGTTGATTCATGATTATCGATGGTGAAGCTTTGGAGCCTGTAGTAGTTGCTAGCTTGAGATCACGGGCTTGGACTTGGCTTGTGATCAGAAACTACCCTTGGAGGTGTCAATTGAACATTTTTAGTCGGTAGATTAGCTCTTGGAAGGATTTGCTACTCTAGGTAGCTGACGTTCTAACCAATTCCACCACCATGGGATTCCATTGGTTTAGAAGTCTAGAGCCAAATTTGGATTTGCTTTCCACAACTTATGCACAAAAGTAGGGGCACAGAAAGAATGTGAACCATTTGGTGGAACTTTTTCTCATGGATTGTGATCCTTTTGATAAATATAACTATTATAAAGAGCCATGGAAGCAAAATAGAAGAATGCCAACAATACATGGTGAGAGTATGTGTAAGCCATGGCTCGTTCTCTCTTAATAATTGCTTCCACTTTTGTCTGGAGTCTTGCTTCGACTTCCTCTTTTGTCGGTAAGCTATCATCCCAATCTTCAGTACCTGCCTCAAACTGAACCAAATTTTGTCCTTTTAGATGCTAATGGCCAATAATTCTATTACCATCACCAATTAGGTAAATATCTTGGCTAAGGTACTAAGGAGAAAAGTGAAAGACATGGAATCTCATTCCTGTTGAGATTGAATGAAAGAGATCCACCATTGAAAGCAGGAAATTGAAGCTACATGAAACTCACCATCTGAAGGTGAAAATGAACGTGAGGACACATCAGAAGATGAGTTGTTTCATGAATCTGATAAAGAAGAAGATGGAGAGAATGATCAAGTAATAGAAAAAGTAGGCAAAAAATTTGGTTTTGGTTTTGGTTTTGCACTTTTCTATTAATCTATTTTTTATTTTATTTTATTTTATTTGTTCCGGAAGTTAAATTTGATGATTTTACCCTTGCCTCATCGATCAACAGGCCAAAAAATAGTTGACTTTGCCCTTTTTGAGTCCTTTCCGGTAAAAAGGACTCAATCCACTATATTTTTTTATGTTAGGGACCTAATCCACAAAAAAAAAAAATGTTTAGGACAAAGTGTTTAAATTATACAAATGTTTAGGACTAAATCCACTATTTATTTGTTACATGTGTTTTAATTGCATTAATTCTTGTATAGTACAAGTTAGAAGAATATGCATGTAATTTTTTTAATATAATTTTCTTACTTGAAACAATGCTTGTAATATGAAAATACTCATAATTTCCTTCATTTATAATCTCCGTATAGTATCTATTGAAACAAATATCTTTTAAAGCTTAACAAATTTCTTTGAGACTTAATTAGAAACGAAGCATTGTTTATAGTTAATTTCAATCCTTTAAGTAATATTATAATTGCTCTTCCGGAGCAATTAAATAATTTTATAATACCAAAAATTATATTAGCATATCCGTCGTCCATCTTTATTTAGATGAAGTATTTTCTACCTTTAAAGATAGCTTCACAATCCATACATTTTTTAGACAAATAAGAAATATGGAATATTATAAATAATAATATTAAGCATAATGAATATAATAAATAATAAAATATATCACAATAAAATATTAAATAAAGAATGAAATAGAAGTAATAAAGGATAGACATAATAAAATAATAGAATAAAACATAGGGTAAACCACTTGGGTAACACCCGAACTTTTTCGAAATCCAAGTTTTGCACACGAATTTTTTTTCATCCAAGTTTACCACACAAATTTTTAAAACGTTTCAATTTTGCACATCCGTCCAACACAACCGTTAAGTCCCATTTTCTGTTAGTCATGTGACTAGCACATGACTTTTTTATGGGCATTTTAGTAATTAGGGTATTTTTAAAATTTTCAAATGAGTTAATTTTAAAAATTAAAAAGGTATGGGTCATTATTGAATTTTTTAAAATTTGAAGATTAGGGTTTTATCTCCTCTTCTTCTACAACTTTATATGTTGTACCCCACCACCCCCGCTGTCGCCTCCACCGCCGCTCTCTCCTCCTTCTTCTTCTTCATCTTCTACATCCTTTCAAACACAATCTCAATCACTCACAAGAATAAAGAAAAACCAAAATATACTACAACAACTTCTCTTTGGTTCCGTTTTATCCTTCTTCTTCTTCTTCTTCATCTTCTCCATCTAAACCAGTAACTAGTATAGCAGTCAAAACACTCACAGTCGGTAAAAAGGGCTCTTATGGGCATTATTGTTGCTACTGGAGTTCTTCTTTGAGTTCTTCCTTTTCTTTTCATCAAGAAACCCAGATGGGTTAATTCCCTTCATCGACCTGGTGTTAGGCATGATTTTTGATGTAGTTTCAGTTTTAACTTAAATTATAAAAATGTCAAATAGATAAATCAATTTGATTGCATCCCAATGTTCTTTTGATAGATTATCGATGATACAAATGTTTATTCAAGGTGGTTTTATACCAGCAGGGCTTCAGAAAAATGAAAATATCAAATTTGGGATTTCAAGATAGTCTTTTTTTTTTTTTCCTAAAAATAAATTTTTATGGGTATGTCTTTGCTCAAGATAGTCTGAGTTTGCATTCCTGGAGAGGATTTTTATGTATAATAACAGCTACAAATGGTAACATCCTGTTTTAGTACAGAGAAGATTCAACTGACAAGTGACAATGTTTTGTTTGTCATTTGTTGAACACTCGAACTGTCATGCCCCAAAATCGGGACATGGCACGACCGTACCCTCGAGGTTTCCTCCAAGAGCATAAGGTCTTTATCTGAACTCAAAACATAAATGATATTCCCAAAATAAAATAAAAAATCCAAATCCTTTAAATAAAATTCAATAGAAACTCCAAGAGAATTCTACGCACAAAAAAAAAAAAAAATACTACAATCTTCCAAAAGAAAAACAGAAATAACAATAATAATTATCTAATCCCAAAGCAAATAAATAACTAAAAATCCAAAACGAAAACGAGAGTCAAGTTTCGTTTACTCTCTTATTCTTCATCACTATAATCTGCAAAAGAAGGGAAAAAAGAGGGAAAGGAATGCGCTAGAAACTCAGTGAATAAATAGAATATCTAGATTTCATTGTTTTTCCAAATATCAAAAAATCAATACTGGAAAAGAGAAATTTCAAAATATCAAAAAGGATCTTTTCCAAAATATCAGTCAACAAATAAAAGTAGACTTCCCTTTAGCAAACTTAACAAACAAACAAATATCACAATGTTAATTTCAAATTCTTTTAAGGTAGGCTCAAGTAAGTGTAGGCACTCGTTGGTTTAACCGAATTGGGCCCCAACTATACTCCCGATAGGACGGCCAAAACTTATCAAAGTGTAAGCTTTTTCACCATGCTCGATGGATTCAGAAACTTACAAATGTGGAACATGTTCCCCCAACTAATTCCTAAACAGACTTGAGCCAAAAACTTAATTTATTTAGGGAAGATTTTAAATAAATTAAATCAAGAATTTCCAAGATACCAAAAAGATAAAAACTAGAAATTTCAAGATTTTTCAAGAAATCAATTCTTGAAAAAAGAATAAAAGAAAAGAAAATAAATTTTTAAAAAATATAATAAGTAAGTATAATAAGAAAAGGGACAAGAGAGTTGAGAGAAAGAAACAGTATATATACGCTGTAGTCTTTAACTCAGAAACAAGAAGGAAAATAAAAAGATAATATACACAATCAAGAAAGAAACAATATATATTGGTGTGTAGATATCAAAGAAACATAATTACAAAAAGAACACTATGTTAGTATACATATATATATATACACGGAAATCGAAAAGGAGAAAAAGAAAAAAGGGTTTAATCTGTATGTATGTACAAGTACGGGATCACAAAAGAAGGAGGAAACTTAGATGATATATATATATATATATAGTAGCGGAAATCGAAGAAAAGAAAGGGGAGTTAAACAATATATGTGTATAAGTACGAAAATCAAAAGAAGAAATCTTAGACAATATACTATATATAAAAATCAGAAACGGAAGAACTGAACACAAAAAGAAATGGGGGAAGAATAGTTAAAAGGATGAATTTTAATAACAGATAGGTAGGGAGAAAATTGAATATTTTATTTACTCACCTCTGAGATCCCCAAAACAAAATCTGAAATCTCTATTCAGGCTCCAAATTTTAACCTACATATCATGAAATTGACTAAGACTCTGTCTAAAAATATCAAACATCAAATTCATGCCTAGAGGAATTGAAAAAATCACTTACCCCACTAACGATCGTCGATTGGGTTCTCCCCGATTGTTCCTGATGATTGGCCGCCTCCTAGAACAAAGACGAAGCGTAAGCCTTTCTAAATTTCAGAAACCCTAGTAACAATATAGTAAGCCCTAATTATTCAAAATATAAATATCTAAATTATGACTTTTCGAATTTGTCCTTCCTAAAGGGGTTGGGTATTACACGAACACTAGCTTTCTTTGAAATAATCTTTGATTCTTAGAACAAGAAGAAAGTACAACCAAATGGATAATATCCTAAAACCAGCCAATTCCCTTGTTGTGGTGGAAGCTTGCTTTCAAGATCAAACTTTTGATGTGAAATTGAAGTTGGAGCATGTGGTTTGTCGGAACAAAAGTGAAGAACTGAAACCCAGTCTGGATGCTGCTAAATCAAATTGTATAAGATTGTCTTCAATCTAGTGCCCTCCAATCACAATGGAGGTTCTTGGCCGTACTCCTCCATCCACAAACCCAAGGCAGAGCACATTATCACTGACACTTACCATTGAGTTTGCTCCAAAGATTCTCCAAATGACACTTTTGGCTTGCAGCACTAGATCAATTGGAGGGACACTAGGGCCGACCCAGGTACTTCCTATATAACTTGAGTTGAAGAAGAAACCAGAGGAGATGAAAGGTGCTGGCGAATTTTTCGGCGGCGGGTTCAGCATAGGAAGTTGAAGAAGAAGAGGGGATGAAACCCTAATTTTTAATTTAAAAAATTCAATAATGAGTCATAACTTTTTAATTCTTAAAATTAAGTCATTTGAAATTTTTTAAAATAATCTAATTACTAAAATGCCCATAAAAAAGTCATGTGCAAGTCACATGACTAACAGAAAATGGGACTTAACGGTTGTGTTGAACGAAAGTGCAAGATGTGACGTTTTAAAAATTTGTGGGCTAAACTTGAACGAAAATAAATTCGTGTGCAAAACATGGATTTCGGAAAAGTTCGGGTGTTACCCAATTGGTTTATCCTAAAACATAATAGTTAATATTTTAATTTTTTTTTCAATGTTTGAAAAAGTAAGTCCGGTATCAAAGACTTTTCATGGCTCAACAATAATATAATTTTTTTCTTCTCTTTCTTATTCCCCTTTTGGTAGTAAGTAAAAATATTATCACTACTTTTGGTAGATAAGACAAATATTTATAAATACACATAAAATAAATAAACACATATATTTTTTAATAGTCATTATTCTTTGTTCCACTTCTAGTGGTTCTCAATGTTTTGGCACTTGAAACTTCATTTTGATAATTACAATTATAAGAGCCTAATTTATCATACCTATATGAATATGTCCACATCTACAATCTTGAACACGAGCACGACCTCTTCTGCAATTATGATCAAGAGTTCTAACAATATTCACTTCTAGTAATGGAGTAGAGCCTGTTATCGAGTTTTGTTATTTTTCTTAATAATTATTTTGTTCAACAACAAGAACACAAGAAATTAAATCAACATATTTCTTAAAACATTTTTGTTGTAGGGAGAAATTTAAGCCACAAAAGGTAAAGAATATTTTTCTCTAATATTGCAGAATTTTACTCATATTCATAGTAAAATTTTGTAATCTCAAGTTCATCCAATCATACTATGTTTTTGAGAGAGTGACCATTTTCTAATAGTCGAATCTTTCCTTTAAATTCTTCCATAAAATGAAGGACAGGTTCTTTATGGTAAGATATTTCATCTTTAAATTTTAGAAAAGATATAAAGATGAAGAGAAAAAGAAAGATTATGGCTTCAATGTCACGCCCTGAAACTGGGACATGGCACGACCGTACCCTCAAAGTTTCCCCCAAGAGCACAAGGTCTCTATCTGAACTTATAACATAAATAGTATCCTCAAAATAAAAGAGAAAATAACTAAGTCCAAATCCTTTAAAATAAATTCCAAAATAAATTCCAAAACGAATTACTACAATCTTCCAAAGGATCAAAATAGAATTAGGGGTACAGCTCTAAGCTTATTAAAAACTAAAAAATCCAAAGCATTAAATATTCAATCTCAAAAATAAACATAAGACTAAAGGAGAGTCAAGTTTCGTCTACTCTCTTATTCCTCATTACTAGAATCTGCATAAGAAGGAATAAAAAGAGGGAAAGGAATGAGTTAGAAGCCCAGTGAATAAACAAAATATCCAGATTCCTTATTTTTAAAAACATCAGAAAATCAATAGCTAAAAAAAAAGAAAAGAAAATAATTTCAGAATATTGAAAAGGAATCATTTCAAAGCATCAATCAATTAATCAAAGTAAACTTCTCTTTAACAAGCTTAACAAACAAAAAAATATCACAATTTCAAATTCAGATTCTTTTTGGTAGGCTCAAACAAGTGTAGGCACTTGTTGGTTTAACTGAATTCGGCCCTAACTATACTCCCGTTAGGATGGCCAAAATTTATCAAAGTGTGAGCTTTTTCACCATGCTCAATGGGTTCAGAAACTTATCAAATATGGAACATATTCCCCTAACTAATTCCTAAACAGACTTGAGCCAAAAACTTTATTTATTTTAGGGAAGACTTTAAATACATTTAACAAAAATCTCAAGAAATTTAAAGAAGACAAAAACCAGAAATTTAAAGATTTTAAGAATTAATTCTTGAAGGAAATAATAAAAAATAAATAAAACTTTTAAAATAATGCTAACAATAACAATAAGTAACAAAATAATAATAATAATAATAATAATTATAAAATAAAAATCTTCATCACCACACAAATTTTAAAAAGGAAACAAAACTGTATGCTTAAAGGAATTGCACAGATTTTAAAAAGAAAACAAAGCTATACTCATAAAAATCTAATGCACAGATTTTTTTTTTTTTTTTAAACAAATAGGAATTGCATAGTCACATATATATATATATATATATAGATGAGAAATTAGGATTCAAATCAAATGGGGAATTAATTTAAAAATAAAATATTGGCATGGTGATGATTAGGGATGGCAACGGGGATGGGAGTTTGCGGGGACACCTTCCTCTATCCCCATCCCCAATTCTCACGTGTATTCCCCATTTCCTGCGGGAAATTTTTTTTTCACCCCGTTGGAAATCGGGGATCCCCACGGGGAATTTTCACCACTTAATTTTTTTTTATTTTTTATTTTCAATTAAATTATTAATGCAAAACTAATCAATAAATTTCGTGAAATAAAAAATAAAGTATAATCTCTCAAATTTTTCAATATAATTTTTTTTTAAGTATAATCTCTCAAATTTTTCAATATAATTTTTTTTAAAAAAAAATTAAATAAAAGTACAAAATTAAATATTAAAATTAAATAAAAAATTTTAAAAAACTTTTGACGTAGATAAAGTAATTTCTTTCAAAGCATTATTGTCAATCTGTCATAGAATCAACAATTATA
>JAXGGT010000172.1:262545-282192 GCA_035583425.1 Marsdenia floribunda | reverse complement strand
GAATGAAAAACTATTAAGAAATGTAAAATAAGAAGCATAAAAAGACATAAAAAACATGATATATTTTTGTGTTATCACTTCCTATCGTGAGTTTCTGCTATTGGATCACCTGAACAACATTGTTAATCTGCTCGTCAACTTTCACCCTTCCCGTCTATTTAAACAATGTAAGTCCTCTCTTGCCTTCTTGTTTCTTTGATGCTTTTGTTTTTAGCTTGGTTGGGGTTGGGCTTAAGGCCACCTTGTGCAAATATTTGTGATCATCATCCCCTTTTTGAATTAGGCTTAAGGTTAGTCTTTTTTTTGGGGGGGAGAAAATGGTTAAAATCACCCTTAATAAGGACCTATTGGTAATTCTAGAGGACGAGGGTGTAGAGACGCCTGAGGTAAAGGAGATGGAGGATGAAGTTGAGGGAGAAGGATAATTAGTTTTCTAGGAAGGGCCTAAGGCCACTAGAGGTGAAGTGGTAGAGGGGGAGAACTAGAGAAAGAAGGGGAATAAGAAGTCCCCCTCTACTAGATGTTCCCCCGTCTGGTGGCCTTAACGGAGTTGGCCAAGTGAACCTGATGTATGGAGGGGAGATCACAAAGTTTAGGATCTTCTTCTTTGACAACTACCATACCATGTCCTCGAAGTAGTGTCGATCCCCCTCCAGCAATTTGATTTAAGGCTGCAGCTTCTGAAGGATCTTTTTCTGGCTGACATTCTTTTAAGCCTCTAGGTTCAACCCACCCATCTGCACTCGAACATTGTTAGGATAATCATTTACTTTTGCCACCCTCTATCGCAGAATCGAAGTGGAGCCTACGAAGCGCCTCTTCGTCATGTTCTTCTATCCGATAATGATGGTGAAGAATGTGGTATCACTCGGACCTTGCGAAGTCAGGGTGCAATTGTTCAACTCCCCTCCAATCAATACTGACTGGAGGGACAAATAGGCAATGATGGAGAGTAACTAAGATTTCACCCTTTTTCCAAAGAAGAATCTTTTCAAGGTCTAGAGGTCTCTAGGGAGGAACCCTCTTCTGACAGACTCCTAGAGGATGTTCATGGAGGTCATAGAAGGAGAGTTGGGTTCCAACCTCTAGAAGCAAACCAAGGTTTACTCCACTTGAGCTTTGTTAGATGAAGAGAGCTTCGAATGGGCAGATATCAAGAGTTTGAAAGAGAGAAGGGTTTCTCTGGGCATGGAAGTTACAGAGCAGTATCCTTATTGGACACTCCATCCTACCTGGATATTTTCTTGGACTGTCTGAACTGCAAGAAGGGGTCTACCGGTCCAATGTACACTCCTCAACGTACCTAAATGCGAAGAAGATTTTGTTCGAGGTGCACGTACTTGGTGATCTTCTCTAAGTTGACGTTAAATTTCTTGATCATCTATTTTACGACAACTTGGGAGTCACTGAAGGCTTTCCAAGATTTGATGCTAGCACTTTTTGCCCACTGGAGTCCAATAATAAAAGCCTCGTACTTCGCTTCATTATTTGTAACGTGGAAACAAAGTCAAATACTTCTTTTGAGAGCGTGAGCACCCTCTAAAGACTGGAGTAGGATCCCTGCTCCAACCCTGGTGAAATTGACAACCTAGTCATTGTACATTACCACATATCCTCTAGAGTTGACGGAGTCAGCCCCTAGTTTTCTTGGCTCTCCCTCTGGAGCTGACTCTGAGAATGAAGTTTTGGCTACAAAGTCAACTAATGCTTGGGCTTTGATAGCCAGCCTAGGTAAGAAGTTAACATAGTAGCCACTAAACTCTACTAACCACTTCAAGAGTCTACTCGATTGGTCCATTTTATGAAAAATTTAGTGGTGTGGGAAGTCTATGAGCACATTCATAAAGTGAGATTCAAAGTATGACCGTAGTTTCTGAGCAGCAAAAACTAAGGAGTAAGCCAACTTTTCTATATTCAAGCACTTGAATTTAGGTCTGTTTAAAGCTTTAATTACATAGTACATAGGTAATTTTCTCTTGTCTACTTCCCTAATCAAAACAATGGCTATAGCCAGATCTATTGCCACCAAGTACAAGAAGAGGGCTCCACGACTATCAGAAAGTTCAGTCGGTGAGCTGTACTGAGGCGACTCCTTAGTCTTTCCCATGCTTCCTTGCACTCTACTTTCCACTTCATTTCCTTCATAGCTCTCTTGAGGGCTTTAAAGAACGATAGACACCTTTCTACATTTTTTGACACAAATCTCCCTAGAGCTGCTATGCATTCGTTAAGGCAATGGAAATCTTTTATACATATTGGTAGGCTCATGTTGAGGAGTGTGGCTATCTTCTCTGGGTTTGCCGCAGTCCCTCTTTTGAAGATCATAAAGCCTAAAAATTTCTCAAAATTCACCCTAAAGGTGCATTTAGTCGAGTTAAGCTTGAGGTTGAAGTGATCCAGCATGTCGAAGGTTTCTTTGTGGTCATTGAGGTCTGTGGTCCTCTACTTTTTCTTAACTACCATGTTGTCCACAAATAAGCTTCAACATTTCTATCGACATGGTAAGACTGTTAAGAACATGCTTATTAATCCTGATAGCTTTTCTGACATTTTCAACCATGAAAAAAGCCATCCAAAATCACATAATAACCCATAATATCCTAAACCACTCAACTGAAATACACACTTCTAAAAGCCTTGATAGCCCGAGGACCCAATTTAGGATCTACATAACTCAAACTCTGAATCTTTGACACCATATACTCTGTTAATCCTCTCCCAGCAATGTCAAGGACAAAATTTCTTCTAGATAGAGTTCAATCTCTATAGGGTCTGGCCCTTTAGCCCCAACAGAAAGCAAATCATTCTTGTAATAATTGATCTCAGATGTCAATTTGGCTAATTTTTTGTGTTCCATGTACTTGTTTATGATCATATATCCCCTGGAGTCGCACTCCTTTTGAAGTTTACAAATGGCATAAACAATATCGTCCTCTCCACATAAGATCCTAAGAATCTCATCATTCCCTTCAATAGCCATAACAATATCTTTAAATAGATTGGTTAGGCATGCAACAAAGTTGAGTTGGGTAGGACTAGGGAGAGATCGATCCATTAGCTCCATTAACTACTCGAACTCCATCCGCAATCTCATGGCAATGACCTTCCTCAAATAATTGACGTAGGCCTGGAGACCCTCTTCCTCCAACCCCAAGAGGTGGGTAGAGCTTGATGAAGTGGATTACAGAGTCATGGTTCTGTTGGTCAATGGCAGCAGAGAGGCTATTCCTTACAATGCCTTGGAGCTGTTTTTTGGGGGCCAAGAGCTACCCTCGCTGATCAAAGCCAGAGTCCTTGAGCTTGGAGTCAATTTGGAGGAAGGTTTGGGCATAGTTGGCAGCAGATTCAAAATCTTCATAATGAAGGGCCTTCTTGACATCATCAAGGTAGTGGGAACATTGGCTAATAGAATCAACGTGTAGGAGGGTATTTGAGACACGAGATGGGGCAAGATCAAGTTGACAAACTTTGGCACTGACATGGTCAGCAAGCTATGATGTGGAGCGGACATTGGACAACAAGTAGGTAGAATCGGCCTTGACAATGTGGAGAACATCAGCTGATTTTTGGAGGGCTGAGAGCTGTCAGTCAAGGTTAGAATGCTGGGAAAGGAGGGAATCAAGCTCCAGATCTAAGGAACCTTGATAGGCAATGTATTCTTGGAGAAGCCGCGTCATGGCACCTACGTTAGTCAGCGTCTGCACCTGATCTAAGGCCTCAGGAGTTCCAAATATGATTGATGAAGAAGTTGACGATGATGAATTAGTGATGGCCACAGTGTGTTCAATGGATGCCATTTCTTCAATTAGCGTAGAGCTCTCCGTAGCCAATTCAAGGTCCTCTTAGGAAATATAGCCAAGAAGCAGGGACATGAGTCACGCAATTACCAACCTACAAGGGAACAAAAAGACATTTTTTCTCAAAAATGAGCTTTCCATGGAGATATCTTCTGTCACGTAAAATTCAACAAATCATGTGTGTGGTTACTCAACCTAAATAATATTCTTAAATGAGGAGCACTATTTATTTTTACATCAATAGCTTAGAATTCTAAGCATATATGATTCCTTGCTTTGGAGGATCAAGACATGACCATATATTAAACCAAGAAAGACTTCTGTGGATTGTGATTTAAGAACTATCAAGAACATAAACAATAATAATAGAAATTTATAGAATGTAAGAATGCGGCATCTTTTTT
Organism: Marsdenia floribunda; assembly: GCA_035583425.1. Classification (NCBI taxonomy): domain Eukaryota; kingdom Viridiplantae; phylum Streptophyta; class Magnoliopsida; order Gentianales; family Apocynaceae; genus Marsdenia; species Marsdenia floribunda. The sequence continues at coordinate 277,991 of JAXGGT010000172.1, read as the reverse complement.
TTTTTTTTTAATTAGAAAAAAAAAGGTTGTGTAGATTCCTTCATTAAATTATTGAACCTTGCTCACGGGTGAAAAATCAACTGTGAATACTGAAAAAGTTCTTCAAAAAAAAAATGAGAATTCTCTTTTATGGAATGAGAATAATTTGGTAGGGGGTAATAGGGTCGGGGTTCCACATCCACAGTAGTTAAATAGTTGGTTGACTTTTAAAACATGACCTAGGAAGAAGATCATTCTACTACTGTTTCTTTCCCTTTCTCCTATTTTTGATTATTGGAATGGTCTGTTCTCAAGATTGCTATCATATGACCAGCAGAATAACCTTCACAGTAAAATCTACCCCCTTTTTTTATTAATATTTTCATAAAAAGACAAAAAAGAAATGTGGATGAAATATTATGATCAAATGACTAAAATAATAGTACTAATTTAGCAAAAATTTGATGTTTATCCCCAAATTGTAAAGGATTTTTTGTATAAATATTTTCTAATCTATTTTTTGCATATTCTATATCTAGATTTAATTTATTCAGGTAAATATGATATTGTAATAAATGTGTTGCTTTACTAAAGATAGGTTTTGATGTATATCCTTCACTAATATGATTTTTTCTAGGTTTAAAAGAAATAGCAAATTGTTTACTATATGCTTGCTTTAATCTCTTTATTGTTATCAAAGATGACAAGTTGTTTTAAATATATCCTGGTAAGATAAAGTATCAAAAGTAACTTTATGAAATAGCTGAAAAAAATTATTTCCAAGTAAAACATCTATTCCTGTATCATGAAAATAAAATGGTGGACATTTTATAAGATAAATACCTAATAGTATAATAGGACATTCTACTCCTTTTGTAATTTCAAGAACTAAAGATACTAAATTTCAGTTGTAGGGTTCTTTGGTTTAAGTTGAGTTATGAGCTTTCAGCTGCTTCTTTTCTACCTTTTTGTTTTATTTGTTTGGTTTATATACCAGAAGTTAAAAGTTTTAGGAGTCCTATCCTATGATGTCTTTCAACAAGTAATAGAAGGTTTGAAACTAGTGTAGGAGCTTAATTTTGTCAGTTTTATTATTGTCGTAAGGTCCTTAATTGGACAGGCTACTTTTAAATTCCAAATTCAATTTTTTGAGAACTCATCTGGCCCAACTTTTCCATGATTCAAATTTAGTAACATTGAGAAATGAAGTCAATAAAATGAAAAGAGAGAAAAAAAAATGGAAGAAGAATGACAACTGTCGGAGTCTGTTCCCAAAAGAAAAAGATAGAAAAACTTCTTCCCTATTCTTTTATTAAAGCTATTCCAATGACTGTCCCTTCTCTTTCCCTTGTTCCTCTCTTGACTTGCTGCTGCCACCATTGATTCCTTTGTCTTCGGTCCTTCTTCAGAATCTTATGAAGGTACTTAAACTGAAATTGACACTTAAAAAAATTAATAAATGGAGAGATTTGAGAAGGAATTTTTTGGATGTGGATATTGAATATAGAATAAATAATTGCTATGCTTTACCTTAAAGAGCCCACTAGAGCCTTAAATGGAATTGACACTAAGTTTATTGCAAAAATAGATGACATTTAAATGCAATCTGGCCACTGTGATTTCATGTGGTGAGAAAGTAATACAGATTGTGTCATTATCTTATCTGGCCATGCTGCTAATCGCCTGCCATAGTGATTTCTCTGGCCTTGATGTACTTTTCCTTCTATCTCTTCCTGTAATTTAGATAAGCTATTTCCTGTCAAGAAGTTTAGCATCTATTTGGAAGAATAGCATTAAGTTAGATTAGAATTTGTTAAAGAGGTGAATTAGTAGAGATATTAAACTAGGTTTGTGAGCTCGCAAAATGAAAAGTTATGATATGAAATCCAATTGGATTTGATTCTTACAAAATCTTGGAAAACCTTCTCAGTGATTCAATCTGAACATAATTATTCATTTCCAGAAAATCAAATCTATATCCAAGTAGTCTCAAGATCGACTCTTGAGTATAATCTGTTTAGTATTTGTTTTATACTTTGCCATTGGTTAGAGTCAAAGATTCCAGCAAAAGCCAAAAGTATTAGCTTGCGGCAATGGGTACTAGTTTTATTATTCCTTCATACGTGTAGTAATTTCTCCTTTTCTTTGGGAGATGGTGTGCGATTTCAGCTACCTAGAAAACAGAAATACTACACATAAGACAGAAATGGAAACTTGTAGGTAAATTGGTTCTGGACTAGGTTGGCATATATTGTTATTATTCTTCTTTTTGATTCTTAGGAATAGCAGTTGAACATATGAGCATAGGCTTTGGTTTGTAGTAAACACTTCTATAGTTTTACCTCGAATATTAGAGTTTTGGGATTAAAATTTGGGATTTAGATTTAAAATATAAAATTGCACATAAACTCATTCAAAACACACAAACTCTAAGACTATTAAAAATACATAAAACCCTAAGTTCATTGAAAGTACATAAATTGTAAGATCATTGAAAACACATAAATAATATAATGTTTGTAGAAAAAAAAAAAAAAATAGTATAATAAAACTATTCAATTTTTATTTGTTCTTAGAATATGTCCTTCTATTATGTCCTGATATATGACAATTACGACATCTTGGATGTGAATATGGGTCTTCAGCATCCATAGAACAACGATAACTATGTAGTTTGTAGTTGACCTGGTTGATCACCTTTCATGTTTAGCTTATGATGTTGAAGAGTAAATGAAACTTCAATCTATAGTTCCTCACTTGCAACCAAATAAGATTAGCCTCATAAACCATCCCGTAATTTTGTTTTCAATATATATTCAAAACAAATGTGCTTGGATCCACACCTCTATGTCGACAAACTGCAAAAATATAGGAGCAAGGAATGTTAAAAACTGACCATTTATGACAAGTGCAAGACTGATCACAAAAATTTACGGTGTAGACCTCATTAAGTCTTCCATCTCCTCTAATGGGAGACTTGACACTAAATATACCAATTTGTACATTATATTGTACAACAGTATGACCACGTGATTTGGTCTCATTTTTAGCATATTTTCTCTAAATAGTTGAAGGGAATAGATGTCTAGTACAAGAAGCTTCTTCCTGATTTTGACTAAAGTAATGAACAACATTATCATATGTAAACTCAACCAATGCCTTAAGTGGTAATGCACCACGCTTTTTCAATACACTATACAATAATTCAGAGAGATAGTTGTTATACAACTATACCTGTAGTCACCATCATATGCAAGTATCAATTTATGAGGATCAATATCTTTCATATAGTTGTATGCATTAACGTTCCTTCTTCTAATCTCTTCCGTGATCACATTTAACTTAGTCACTTTGCATGTTGTCCCTACTTTGTACATCAATTCTGTTAATTCTTTCATTTTAAATTGAAAATTGAAAATTGTTCAAACATGTCTCAAACAAAATCTATGGAGTGCATTAAGTGGTTGTCATTCAATTTGTTGACTGATAGAGCTTGAAATACCTTATATCTGTCAGATATTAAGCAAATAAACTTATCTTGCACTACATGATGTCTTAACAGTCGTAAAAACCAACCCCAACTAACTATTAACTCCTCATCAAATAGAGCAAATGCAAGAGGAAACACATGGTTGTTTGCATCCCATCCACTAGCAACCAAAATAACTCCTTTATAAGGTACTCTTAAGAATGTGCCATCAATAGATATGATTGGACGATAGTAATTGAAACCTAAAATTGACAGTTTAAATGACCAAAACATGAAATGGAAGACTTTTCATACTTAGAACTACTTTGATGATGTTTCCAACGCAAGATAGTACTTGGATTTTTTTTTGTTTAAAATCTTGCATGTATTTGGGAAAAATGATGAAATTCTCATTCCAAGTTCCATACAAAAGTTCAAGTGCTTCTTTTCATACATCCATCCTTTTCTATATGAACAACCAAACTGAAATAGTTTACATACTTCTTGTTTTACTGCATTGACATGTGTTTCAGAGTCATTTCGAATGAGATGGATAATGTGCCTTGCAATGTACTTATATGTTTTAAGTTTCGACGGTTGTTATTAACAAACCAAACTATACATATGTGTTTAGGATTAAGTACAATAATCTCCCAATCACTATGAGATTATTTCCAAATGATGTTAATGTACCAATTGCATGGATGTTTTCTTGTTTTGTTCTTGCACTCAGTTGACAAGATTTTGCTTTTTCTTTTTACAACTGTAAATTCTCATCCTTGGACAACTGACCACTATCTCATAGCATACGTAGTTGGACTTTGTCAATGAATCTTGTTCCTAATCTCAACTCAATATCATTTTCAGACCATCTCTGCATGTTCTTGACTATTCAAATAAATTATAGGGTCTCCAAATCCCGAATCACTTACATATTGAAATGATCGATAAATTGATTGATTGTGATTAATAGTCTGAGAAGATGACACACATACTCATGTATATTTTTATCTAAAGTAGTCCCTTAAGTTTATGTTTTGATCTGTTATGGTCCCTTATATTTATTTTTATCCAAAGTAGTCCCTTAAGAATTTTAAAATTGATCAAAGTGGTCCTTTAACCGTTAACATCTAAAAATTTCGTTAACTCTCATTGCGTGTGATATCCTAAATTCTCTTTAATTTTGAACAAAAGTACAAAAATACCCCTCTAAAAAGGCACAAGCAAGGAAAGTTAACGGAATATTTGAATATTAACGGTCAAAGGACTACTTTGATTAATTCCAAAATTCTTAAGGGACTACTTTGGACAAAAATAAACATGAGGGACCATAACAGATTAAAACATAAACTTAAGGGACTAAATTGGTGATTTATCCAAAAAAAATTATAAATTAATAACTCATATTAACTAAAACATAACTCAAATCATAATCCAATACAATATCATACTACAATTGACATATTAAGGATGTACCCATACCTTAAAATTGATGTTTTGTGGTTGATAATTGCACCAAAATATGTTTTTTAAGTTAACAATAGGGAACTAGGGTTTCAAATGTTGTAAAAATGAGGGTAGATTATATTGTGTCTCTATCAGGTATCCCACATGCGATATAGGATTTAACGAATTCAGAGCAATTTTATTCTGTTTTATATCGCGTATGCCATACACGATATAGGAAAAATGAATTTCACAATTTTTATTCTGCTCTATGTTGCGTATGACATATGCGATATAGGACAGAACCCAAGTGTCGGAGGCTGTTCCCAAAATAAAAAGACAGAAAAACTTTTTCCTTATTCTTTTATAAAAGCTATTGTTGTGACTGTCTCTTCTCTTTCCCTTGTTCCCCTCTTGACTTGCTGCTGCCACCATTGATTCCTCTGTCTTCTGTCCTTCTTCAAAATCTTATGAAGGTACTTAAACTTAAATTGATACTTAAAAAATTAAAATTAATAAATGGAGAGATTTGAGTAGGAATTTTTTGGATGTGGATATTGAATACAGAAGAAATAGCTGTTGTGTTTAACCTCAAAGAGCCTACTAGAGATGGAATTAGCACTAAGTTTATTGCAAAAATAATTGACATTTAAATGCAATCTGGCCACTTTGATTTCATGTGGTGAGAAAGTAGTACAGATTGTGTCATTATCTTGTCCTGCTGCTAATCGCTTGCCATAGTGATTTCTCTAGCCTTTATGCCCTTTTGCTTCTATCTTTTCCTGTAATTTAGATAAGTTGTTTTCTGTCAAGATGTTTAGCAGCTGTTTGGATGAATAGCATTAAGGTTAGATTAGAAATTGTTAAAGAGGTGAATTTGTAGAGATATTGAACTAAGTTTGTGGGTTCGCAAAATGAAAAGTTATGATATGAAATCCAAATGGATTTGATTCTTACAAAATCTTGGAAAACCTTCTCAAATGTTCAATTTGAACATAGTTATTCAACTCCAGAAAATCAAGTCTATAACCAAGTAGTCTCAAGATCGACTCTTGAGTATAATTTGTTAAGTATTTATTTTGTACTCTTGCCATTGGTTAGAGTCAAAGATTCCTGCAAAAGCTAGAAGTATTAGCTGGCGGCAATAGGTGCTAGTTTTATTATTCCTTCATAAGTGCAGTAATTTCTCCTTTTCTTTAGGAGATGGTGTAGGATTTCAGCTACCTAGAAAACAGGAATACTATGCATAAGACAGAAATGGCAATTTGTAGGTAAGTTGGTTCTGGACTAGGTTGGGATATATTGTTATTAATCTTCTTTTTGGTTCTTAGGAAGGCTAGCAGTTGAACATATGGGGTGGGAATCTACATCTATGCTCTGGTTTGTGGTAAACACTTCTATAGGCAATTCTTGGACATGGTGGGTTGGATAAATTGCTAATTATTTTTCTTAATTTTTGTACTTTCTAGCGTGGGTTCTGAAGATCTAAATAGGGAATTAGTTTCTCTAGGAAATAATGTGAATGAGCATTGTTCTATTTGGTGGTTCTTGAACCTCCTAGGTTCACTACTATAAAAAACTTAATTATCAACCAAAAAATTTTGTTTGCAATAGATAAATCATTGTTGGTATTTCACAATACCAACAAAATGCCAACAAAATATTGTGTGTTGGTAAAACGCTTGTTGGTAACTTTTACCAACATAAGAGTATTTCAATAAGTTGATAATTAGCTACAAAAATTCTTGTTGATAAAAATAAATTCTTGTTAGTAGTTTGGTATTACATGTGAGTTTATATTTTATAAGTTCCATTGGTAATTACCAACAAGTTTTTCCCCTTTTACGAACAATATAATTAGTTGGTGAAAAGAATATTTCCAACAAAATAAATCAAATGGAAAAAAGTATTACCAACACAATTTTTTTTGGTAGAATAAATTATTATATTAATTTTTTGTTGATAATTACCAATTAAATTATATATTACCAACAAGATATTTTGTTGGTTATTTCCCATAGAATACTTTTGTTGGTAATATTTACTGTTAAATACCAATAAATTAACGTCTTATTGGTTATTTCCAAAGGAAAACTTTTATTGGTGATTATCAACTAAAATATTTGTTGGTAATATTTATTGTTAAATACCAACAAAAAGTTTTGATATTTTAGTTGGTGATATTTCTTGTCAAATACCAACAAAAACATTTGTTGAAAACTTTGGATGGTAATTACCAATAATATTTTTTGAAATTAACAAATTATTTAATTGCTAGTAATTACTAATTATTTTTTTATTATATTAATATTACCGACATGAACTCCCATTAGCAATCACGGTGTGAATCTACCAACAATATTTTTTTAAATACATTACCAACTTTTTAAATTTGGTATAATAACAACATTATCAAGATAGATGCATATAACTAAATTTATAACACTATTCACTTTAAATTTCTAAATTTTCACTTGAGTATCAAATAATCTGTTCAACAAAAAAACATGAGAACTTTCTACGTCAAGAATATAGTATACACCACACTAAAGAACAGAATATATTAACACAATGTCCAAAATACATTAACTATTGAGATTCCTCAAATAAATAAGTAGTCTCATATGATAACTTGCGACTGAAAATGCTAAATTACCTCCTCATAAATACTTCTTCAATTCTTCTTAGTGATCACACTACAAAAGAAAAGATGAAGAAAATATAATGCATGTAAAATCTTTTATGAAATTACTAAAAAGAATTAAAGAAGTATTGAAAATGTGGCAATTAAGAATTTTCATTTATATAATTTTTCAACGTTTCAACTGTAAGACATGTATTTTGCTAAAAAGATAAAATTTCAAATTAATAATAATGTGAATTGGAGATAAATGTAATGGAAATGAGAGAATAGAAAAAAAATATATATATATTAAAAGGAAAAATTCATATATAAATTAAAGATTAAAAAAAAAAAAAACATGAATTTCAAACTCTATTATTATTTTTTTTCTTCCATATAACAATAGAAAGCTTGTTTCAAACCCAAAGGGAAAATAAAGACCTACATAACAACTAATGACTTTTTGAATAATAACCAACCCTATAGGTTCCTTAAGACTGAAAAAACTAGTTGAGAACCAATTGATAACATTCTAAAAAATCCTAAGCATATCTAATATATTGTCTCTACTACCCCAAAGGTAGTTTGTTTTGCACTTTAATTGTGAAATTTACTATAATAATAATAATAATAAGATAAAATTAGACTTTTCTATTCCTCTCATTCAAAAAATTTCAATTGAACTAAATTTATATAAATATATATTAGAGAAAAATCACTTTTTTTTTGCCAAACTATAAGACAATAAGCTGAACACCTTCTCATGTAATTAGATAATTCTTTTTGGCATGTTGCACTTTCGATTAACTATTTTTCTATTTAATGAAATTTTATTTTTTCTTACTAAAAAAAAAAATCGTCTAATACAGATTTAATGATTCATATAAAACTATTTTCTTTAACTAAAAATATTCTAACTCCATATTCATTTAAAAAATAATAATAATAGTTTGAACTTTTAAAAGTAAAGAATAGTACTACAACCCTAGTAAATAATTTTCAGTGCACAAAAAAAAATAAAAAAAAATAAATAAAGAACGATGGGAAAATGATTTGTGAAAAGACGTGTATATGCACCAGAATTCTCATACAATGTAATCTTAGAAGTTTACTTATAAATTTTAACAAAAAAAAAGTTGTAAAATTATCTTTTCCCATAGTTTCAAAATTTAATTAACCCATATTCAAAAATTAGTCCAAAACTAGCAAAAATAATAAAATTGTGTTTTTATTTTCACTACCTATGTAGGAAGCTCATATATGTACTTAGCCACTAAATTAGTTTCTGATAACCCACAGCTAAACTAATAAATGAAAGGTAAATCAGTCCAAAGGTAAAAAAGGTTTAAAAAAAAATCCACAAAATCAATAATTTAATCTCAAAGATATCATGAGCAGATGCAAATTCCCAAGACTTTTACTAATCAAATGAAGAACTTACCAAGAAAATCCATAGATTAATAAGCAATATGAGTACTCATATCACTAATTGTCGATGCCGATACCAGTTTTTCTTGGTCATAATTAGACGATATCAGTACTTGAACAACCATATTTCTCGTTCAGACAAATACGAGACATGACCCATCATCGAGAGAGTGATCTAAACATCAAGTAAACCAATACAACCATCACGAAAATACATCTAATGAAAACCATCCAACTATTGAAACAACAAAATAGATTAAAAAATGCAAACCAACAATCCAATAAAATAATTGTAAGAAAGATCCAACCATCCATTTCAATGATGGGTTGGCAACTTTGATCTTGTTTACACTGGCGAAGGAAGAACATCGGTGCCCCTTGGAACTAAGTAAATAATGTGAAACAGATGTTGCAGCAAAATTGAAGGAAATAAATTGAATGGGAATGATGGTGAAAAATGGAGAGAGGAAGAGGAGGAAGAAAAGAGGTGGGGGTGGGGAGAAGACGGAGGATCTTGAAGGAGACTTAAATTAAGTAGAAGAATGAAAACCCACGGCAAAATTGATAGAAAATTCTTGAATCTTATCAATTTTTAATTAAAAATACATTTTCATTAGCCATTATAGTATTTCTTATGTAAAACTCATAATCGTTGACCACAAAAGAGTGAGAAACGGTTTTTTTTTTTTCCTTCCTGAATTTCAGGAACTAATTTGAATGGAAAATAAAATTTACTTTTTAAGTAAATAATATAATATTATAAATATATATATATATATATTATCCTAATATTTCAAATTCAATAAAAAATGTAAAAATATTCAAATTTTATTTATAATTTCTTTTCTCCTTTTTTTTTAAAGGATACAATCTTTATTTCAAAATATAACTTTTTATAAATCTTTTATAACGATTTTAAAAGATAAAATTATAATATATCTTACATCTTATATTATATAGGATTTTACATTATGTTTCAAGATTATTTTTTTTTTTTCATAGCTATGTGATAATATTTATATGAATATTTTTAGTTTTTTGATGTTTTAAATAAACTTTTATAGGTATTATGTATTGATGTTTAGTTTTCTAATTTTTTTTTTTTTTTTTTTTAAATTCTATCCATTCATCTTCTTACATTTTCTTTTATTTAATTCTTCTTAATCAATCATGTCCAAATTTCTCATTTGCTAAAGAGTTGATCTCCTCAATTTTTTTTTTTTTTTTTAAATCACTTTCCCCATTCTGATCAAAGGTAGCTTTATCACCGTCAAGGCAGTGGGAACGTTGGACAATAGAATCAACGCGTAGGAGGGTATCTGAGACACGGGATTGGGCAAGATCAAGCTGACGGACTTTGGCACTGACATGGTCAGCAAGTTGTGATGTGGAGCAGACATTGGAGAGCAAGTGGTCAGAATTGGCCTTGACAAAGTGGAGAACATCAGCTGATTTTTGGAGGGCAGAGAGCTGTCGGTCAAGGTCAGAACGCTGGGAAAGGAGGGAATCAAGCTCCAGATCTAGGGAACGTTGGCCGGCAATGCATTCATGGAGAAGCCGCGTCATGGCACCAACGTCAGTTAGCTTCCGCACCTGATCCGAGGCCTCAGGAGTTCCAAATATGACTGATGAAGAAGATGACTATGATGAATTAGCGATGGCCACAGTGTCTTCGATGGATGCCATTTCTTCAATTAGCGTGGACCTCTCCGCAACCAATTAAAGGTCCTCTCAGGAAATACAGCCAAGAAGCAGGGACAAGAGTCACACAGCTACCAACCTACAGGAGAACAAAATTACCTTTGCTGTCATGGAAAATTTAACAAATCGTGTGTACTCAACATAAATAAGATACTTAAATGAGGAGCACTATTTATAAGTAAATTTTACAATATCACAAGTCAAATTACCAAGATTAGGAAGAAATTCCCAAAAATCAAACAATAATAATTTACCAATAGACTACATAAAGCTCACACATCAACAAGATTAAAATCTTAAGCAAAAAACCTTTTGTATTTATTTTAATTTTAGAAATAAAGGGAATAGATAATATTGCATAGATAATATACATATATATATGCCTGATGTAAACATAATTGATGAATATTATAAATTATATGATATATTTACTTCATTAAGTATATTGTAAATAATATACATATAAAAATTAATGTTAAAAGTCCTTCATGGCCTCTTGCATTCTGATGGTCACTTTCATTGCCAAGTTTTGTTAATCCAAATTAAAATAATAAGAAGAAGAAGAAGAGAGGCAACTAAAAGAATTCAAGCTTAGAGGGATGCCTGAAATCAAGAAGAAGCATTTCAAAGGAAAGAAGTGAGGTTGGAATTTTCCTCTGCAATATTGTGTACACATGTTTCTCTATTAAATTCTTAAAGATCTTTTATTAGACCTTCAGTTCCAACTTAATTTTCAACCAAAGGATTAGTTCAATTATTCATCTTAAAGCATGGACATTCATATCTAAGTACAATGGCGTAGAACAACATCAATTAACAACTTAAAAAAATGCCAAAAAGATGAACAAGAAAAACACCTTTAAAACAGGTAACCTTAGCCTCCTAATTCACATAATAGAAACAATTCCTCATTTTTATTTTAATTGCTATTGCAAATTTGAAAAGTCAGTTGATAACATTGTGCATAACATGGAACAACTATAATTCACATCCAGAACACTCAAACCTTAATATCATTACCAACCAAGTCTCTTAGCAGCTTAAAATGGCTTCTAGATATCAAATTTTGAAATACGTCAAAAAATTAGAAAACATAAATGGCACATTTAACCGTAAACTGAGAAATCATTACTCCAATTTAATTTCCCAACTCGTGCAAAGCAACTACAGCTTATAGGTACTACATCTAACATCCCTATAAGAAAGGAATTAGGGTCAAATAAGATTTGGGTTGGGAATACAAATCATCAAAACAAAAAAAAAAAAAAAATTATAAATTTTATAAACCATGCAATTGGAAAAAAGATTTCTTTCAAAATCTTATATATAAAGGCTGGAAGAAAATAATTGATTAAACTATGTAAATATTTGCTGGCCAGTGGAGTCACTATGTTCCATTTTCTGGATGCAAATTGTGGTCTTAGCAAGTTCCATGAAGAGGGTTTCTAGTTAACTTCTTCTGGATCCTGCAATATGCCCGTCTATTAGTTTGGGCTTATTATGTCTTTGAAAGCAGAAATTATTCCAATGCCTGGGATCTAGGTGGTCTAGGTGTGAGGTCAGGGAGTGTGGTCAGGTAATGGATTGCGATATTATTCCAAAGAAATATCACATTACTAATGAACAAAATCCAAACATAGATCCTGTGAGTTGTGGTCCGTGGTGATTTTACATGGGTGGGTGCTAATAACCATTTTATCAATTACTCAGCTATACACTAGCAATGGGTAGAAACCTAGAGAAGCTTTTTTCTGTCTCTCTTACTCAATCAAAACCCTGGTGGTGGTGCAGTTCGTCATTCTATGATCCTGTGTAATTAAAACGATGATTTCCTTCCCCACCTCCCCAACTTTTTTTTTTTTTTTTTTCCTTGGCTTATTTATATATGGAGCTGAAAACTATGATATTACTTGATGCTCAAGATTAAACGAAACTGTGGGACAGAATGTGGTTTTGAGAAATTCCATGTTTTTGCTGAGGGGACAAAAGGCAGAATTTAGGGCAATACACTGTGCATTATCAAAGACAGCCAACAGATATAAACGGGCAATAAACTGTGCCAAAAACAAGAACCCTCATGCATCTCTTATAAATATATAATTCTCGGAAACCCCCAACAAATAAGATTAATTAAAACAGAAAAAGAAAAAAAAAAGCATTAAGCAACCAGGAAGAAATAATGCACCTTTTTGCAAGAGCCTGTAACTAAAGTTCCTTTGCTTTGATGATCACATATCGCCACCACCCATTGTAGAATGATTCATTATACCATATAATTAAGATCAAAGAAAAATTTCAAACCAAGATACAGAGGAAAAAGAATTCTTCAAGACAAAACAGCCCAGATGAACAACAAGGAAACTTGCACGGATCTACTCACCAAGAATTGCTTTAGGGACGTGATTTTGCATGGGAAGATCTGGGATAAGATTGAACCAAATCTCCGTGGGATTGCTTTGTAATTAGAGGTAACATTCCTTTTCTTTTTTTCGTTTTTTTTTTTTTCCCCTGGAGTTTCTCGACTTCATTTTGTTATATATATATGTATATATGTATATCTACATGTACATATAAATGCACGAATAATTGATAAGGATAGAAAACTATTTTTCCTCTATAAATTTTAGGAACTTGGCTTCAATAATCAAATTTTATATTAATTTTAATTTTCATTTATTTATAAATTTAGTGAAAATATTGTTAAATTACATTACCTTTATTAAAAATTATTTTCAAACTTTTTGTTTTGTAGTTTGATTTTGTGTTAGTATTTTTTGAATATAAATAATCATTTATATTCAAAAAACATAAAGTCTGTACAGTCTTATTACGTGCCACAATGGGGAAGAACTTGGACAAATGATTCCAAAACCTGTACAATCTTTCTGGCTGCCTTGATTTCCTCATTTTTCACAATTTAAATGAGTATAGCTATCCATAAAGTATATTAACAATCATTATCTGCCAAGATGGAACTCATCAAGTCTATTCATATTCATCCTCTTCACTGAGCTGTTCATGATCAGTAGAAGGTCTTTTCAATCTCTGGAATATCTGATCAAGTGGTTCTGATGAGGATTCCCGATGGAAAAGTTTGGTCTCCTGAACTTGCTGACGTAAAGGCAGAAATTTCTTTGCTTCCATGTTTGCTTTAAATGTCTAAAAACCAGCCTTCATTGATGCCCATAATGACACTAAAGCAGTCTGAACTAACGGTGATCTTCCAGGCTGAGAGTTTCCAGCTTCAAGCAAGGAGACCTTCGCAGAGGTCTTATCCTCTGCAGGCATCACATTCACAGCGTGCTTGCCCTGTTCCCTCATTGCAGCATATTTGCAGCTAATAGTTTCTTTACTGCCAGCGTACTTCATTCAAAGGTTTCGATGAACTTCCCTCAAAATTCTCCTTGATCATTTCAGAATTTCCCTTGATTTCAACAGCATTCTTGTCCTGTGCATTCTGTTCATATTTTAGAAAGAGTGGTGCCATGTAAGGAGGCAGGAAAGGAAACTTCTAGGGATAAACAATGCATTAGATGTCAGATGTATAAACTATGGCCCGGGATAGAGATTCTCCTTTAAACAAAACAATGAACCAATTACCTTGGAAACGAAGAGTATGCTAAATTTTAAAAGGATATAGAAGGAAAACTTTCAGAGGGAAAAGTTAATCAAGTGAGTCGGATTCTAATTAAAAAAAAAAAATCAATGACCATAAGAAGTTCAAGTTCCAAACCCACAACGAGATGACATGCCACGGGTAAACTGCATGGACAGCTATGAATTACCATAATGAATACATCAGCAAGGAAGAGGACATACCCTGTTTCTCACTCCAGACTCCAAACCATTGAAATTTCTCGCTAATGGAATAACATGTTCACCAACTTTTTGCCCCTGTTCAAGCGAACTTTCCTCTGTAAGAGTAAAGATTCATATTCAAACACAGCATTAAAAGTGAGTTCGTTCTCTGAGACAGGGATGTGAAGATTACTTTCAAAATCTTTTCACATAGAATATATTTTATAAAATATATCAGTACTTCAGTATACAGACTCAGCAATAGATGCCTCAGCAAAACACATGCAATGCTTACCTTTTTGCAGTACAAGCAATCCTGATGGGTTGATTCATTGATGGGCTTTCTGCCTTCAAAATTCCAATCGTATGCTGCCAAATTGCAAATTTACCAAACACCTAACCCAAAACCAGTTTAGATCTTGAAGTACTCATGAGAATCACCCCAAATATGATTTTGTATACAGTTCACTCTTCTCAACTCATAGAGACTGCCGATTAAGCTTAATATGTTTACCCCTGATAACCACTTTGGAAATAAAACTCATAAGAAAAATGTTATGGATCAGCAGAGTGGAAATAAACTTGACGTACATGAAATATTTTTAGTATGCAGTTACCAAGCCAATAATAACTATTCAAAGTAATATAAGTTTGTTCACCTACTCAAATACAGTTTTCTTATCCCCATGAAGACTAATGAGATTAAGGAAGTTGTATGAAATTGGAGGAGCATATCAAGCAACCATCCTGGGAAGACACATTGGAAATTTAGTCACTAATTTTATCCAAAGAGTAATACCCAAAATGAATAAATAAATAAATTATTCATGCAAGTAAATTTCCAGTAAAGAACTTACGAGCATATATCATTAGTAAACTAACTGAGCTTGTTTGCCTTGGCGTAAGAACATAAGCATTCCAACTTTAAACAGTGAACAGTATGTGCAAATACACATGTACATCAGAGGAACAAATGCAAAGACCTGAGGCAACAGAAAACTA
>JAXGGT010000172.1:212747-229635 GCA_035583425.1 Marsdenia floribunda | reverse complement strand
TGCCCAAGGTATTTTTCTTCTTTTTAATATTCATCTTAAAAAAAAAAAAAAAAAAAAACATTATACATACATATACGGTGAAGAACACACCTGATTAATCACATGTAGAACACACCTTCCAGCAAATTAATCATGTGTGTTCTTCACCTTATATGTATGTATAATGTTTTTATTTTTATTTTTTTGTATGACGAACAGTGAAATGACGAAAATGCCCTTGGGCAAATTTTTTTTTTTTTTTTTTTTTAAGATTAACGGTATTTTGACAGAAAATCTAACCATAGGGACCAATGTCACACAATTAATTATAGTTCAGGGATTAATGTCACAAAAAAAATAGTTCGAGGACCAATATCACCAAAAGGCCATAGTTTGGGGACTATTATGCCAATTTGCCAAAGTTAAAATGGATTTAATTCAATATCAATTCAAAATAAATAGATATATATTAAATTCAATATCCAACATGTTGGAAATAATACTATCAATATATTACAGAATAGTAATTATATATATATATATGATATTTATCTTAAAAGGTAAATTAGTTCATAAACTTCTTAATGTTTATAACTTGACCCTAAAAAATCCAAATTGACTTTCAAGTAATAATTTGTGCAAGAATTAAATATGCCGTGAAAAATTAAAAATATAAATAATTAAACTATCAAATAGATATATAAATATCAACGAATATATAATTCATTTAAATTCAATTATCATTCATTTGGACAAGGAAATAAGGAAGCTAATTTCTGCTCTGGAGTTACGAGATGTGCCGGCTGCTGAGATCCGGGCTGCTTATGCAACACTACAGCAATACCTGGACATGGAGAATGAGTATTGGCAGCAGCAGTCTAGTTCCAACTGGCTTGCGAATGGCGACCATAAAACTGCATGTTTTCACCATCATGCCAATCATCGGAAGCAAATAAATCACATCTCCAAAATCATTGATGAGGGTGGTATTTCGTTCACTTTTTGTCATGATATCTCTAATGTTGTTGTCCATTATTTTTCCAACTATTTACTAGTGATTCTCGATGTCTGGATTTTGATGCTAGTTGTGGAGAGCTGAATTTTTCTCGGCTAACAGTTGAGGAAAGTTTTCTATGGATCGTCCTTTTACTGCTTCCAAAATTCAAGCAACCCTTAAATCTATGCATCCTACTAAGGCACCTGGGCCGGATGGTTATCATCCTTTATTTTTCCAAAAATGTTGGAGCACAGTTGGTCCCGATATCACTAAATTACTTCTTGGTTGTTTGAATGATGGGTAACCTAAAGTTAAGAATTCATTGACTATGGTAAACTTTAGACCAATTAGTTTATGCAATGTGATATACCAAATTCTGTTGAAGATGATTGTTGGTAGATTGAAACCATTTTTATCCCACCTTATTGGCGAGACTCAAGTGCTTTTGTTGGTGGTTGTCTCATTACAGACAATATTATTGTTGCAAATGAGGTTTTCCATTGGCTGAATTTGGTTTCTCCTGGTAGATCTGTGGATGCTTTAGCTCTAAAGCTTGATATGAGTAAGGCGTATGATAGGATTGAATGGAATTACTTGAGATGGGTGATGATAAAAATGAATCTTCCTTTGACATTGATTGGTCTTGTTATGCATTGTATCTCTTCTGTTCGCTTTTAGATTCTCATTAATGGTGAAACCTCCTGTTCGTTCAGGCCCACACATGGCATTAGGCAACGTGACCCGCTCTCACCTTACCTGTTTCTTTTTTGTGCTGAGGGGCTCTCTCAATTGATTCAGAGCGCCATTATGAAGGGCATTTGGCGTGGAATCTGTATGGGTAGACTTTGTCCTCAAATTTCTCACCTCTTTTTTGCAGATGATTGTCCACTATTTTGCAGGACTTTGATACATGCATTGATACTCCCCAAGCTATTCTCACTTGTTATGAAAGCATTTCTGGGCAGAAAGTGAATATTGGGAAATCCTCGATATTTTTTTTCCAAACGTATGGCTCAGACACGGTGTTTCTCTTTTGCTCCAACATTTGGGTATGCAGGTATGCTTCGGTGATAGCTTCTATTTGGGACTCCCTTGTCTCATTGGAAGATCACGAAACCAGATTTTTTCTTTCTTGAAGGACAGAGTTTGGAAGAAAACAAATGGTTGGAAGGATAAACTCTTATCCAAGGGTGGTAAGGAAGTTCTCATTAAAGCAGTCCTATAGGCCATGCCCACTTATGCAATGTCTGTGTATCGCATTCCTATCTCTCTTTGTAATGACATTTAGTCCCTGATTCAACGCTTTTGATGGAGCTCATCTTCGAACCATGGAGGTATGGCTTGGATGGCTTGGGATAAGCTTTGTCAACCCAAGAGTGAGGGTGGACTTGGTTTTAAAAATCTGGATCTTTTTTGGAGCACAACATCCCTCTTCACTGGTGGCTCGAGTGCTTAGGCACAAATATCATCCCCATTCGGATTTCTTTGGAGCTAAGAAGGGCTATAGACCTTCTTATGTTTGGCAATCTATCATATTTGGAAGGGAATTATTGCGCAAAGGAACTCGATGGTGTATTGGAGAGGGAACCGAAATTAAGGTTTTTGTTGATCCTTGGCTTCCGATGCCTTATACTTTCAAGCCCGTTACCCCTATTTGTTTTTTGCATGATCAGGTTGTCACTGCAGATTTGATCAAGAATGGTGAATGGCGCAAGGATCTTTTAGTCGTTCTCTTTTGCCAACATGATGTTGAGTTGATACTATCCATACCACTCACTCGGGCGAGCGAGAAGGATCATTGGATGTGGCACTTTACTCCATCCGGCGCTTTCACTATGTCGTCTGCCTACAAGGTTGCTCTCCACTTCCACACTACACAGTTCACTGTCGGCCTTCCAACAGTTCGTCATAGGGGTGGAAAGTCATTTGGGACAGTGGGGTGCCGCCTAAGGTACAACATTTCATCTTTCGTTTATATCATCAATCCCTAGCTACTCGTGCAAACCTTAATTGCAGAATTTCTTCACCACTGGTCTCTTGTCATTTCTGTAATTAATGGAATGAGGAGGATACACACTTGTTTCTATCTTGTAGTTTTGCAAAACAGGTTGGAAGAGGCTTGGGTTTTCTTTTTCTTCACTTCTTTATCAGGTGATGTTCTGGTTGCACCTGTTCCATTTGATCCAGGAGAGTAAGACGGGGCATAGGCTGGTTATGGACAAAATTTTCATCTGCCTTTGGGGCATTTTAATTGCCAGAAATGACCTTGTCTTCACCAACAGGCCTAGCTTTGCACACACCCTTGTTGATTGGTCTTTGGAACTACCGAACCAATTCTCACAGTATTGCTATCCACCGGATTCTCTACTAGTAGAGCACCCTCCATGTGACACCAAGTGGTATCCACCAGATGAGGGATAGCTCAATATCAATGTTGGTGCTTATTACAGTGGGGTCTCTGCAGGTTTCAGCTCCGTGCTCCATGATCATAAGGGCTTGGTTGTTACTTCCGGGGCAGGGTTGTTGCAGCACATTGTTTTAGCCCTTCATGCTAAATCAACTGGGGTCTTGGGCCTGTCTAATGAACCTTCAGGATTTCCACAGTAGCAGATTCATCTAGAGACCGATTGCTTGGTCTTGGTACAACAACTTTCATCTCATGCAGACAACTTATCACCTCCCGGCAATTTGATTGATCTCATTCAATCTACTCTTGCTCTTTTTTTGCAATGTTGTGTCCACTACATTCCTAGGGCAGCTAATCATATTGCACACACTTTGGCTTGTTTAGGTAGCTCTTTTCCTTCTGAGGTGTTTTGGCAACACTCTTTGCATCCTTCTGTACAAGATGTTCTTCATCTTGACTGGCTCGTTTTAAATGCTTAATAGATATTAGTTTTTCCCCTCAAAATATATATATATATATATATATATATATTAGAAATAAAATTAGACTACAACTTTAAATTTTAAATAGTATTATATATTTTCTTTATGTGTCGAGTATAAAAAAATTATATTACTAAAAAAAAAAAATTTATTTTTTAATTTTATTTTTTAATAAAAATAATTAATTGATTTAAATTATAAAACAAGAAATTCAAGCAAAAATATAAATAAATAAACTTTAATTTTTTAATGTGATACTAATAATAATCATAGTAAAAAAATAATAATTATTTAGATTAGTAAAAAAAAAAAAAAAACAAATTCATCGCTTACCTAATGATAGTCCAAATCAATTCTTCTAGTTAATGATTAACAAATTTCATTTAAAATTTTTTGCATTTACCAAACACATAAGCATTGTAAAGGAATCGTTGATTTTTATTAAGTCATCTCTGATGCTTTCCATAAAATTCTACCATTTCGTTATTTAAGGTAACACTTTTTGAAAAAATGAAATAAAATAATTACTTTACACCTTAATGGAAATCATGTATTTAGTACATGTAAAAATTTTGGTCAAAATTTATGAATTAGTAACTTAAAGAATAAGAGTGTGTTTGAATTTAACTCCATTGGAGTGAGGTGAGCAAATATTTTGCTTATTATTCTATTAGAATAAGGAATTGTTTCCACCAATATAATATAAAAATAAATAAATTTATCACTTCATCAATATCTACTAAAATAGTTGGTCTCATTGCATTAACATATTTTTATAAAATTAATAAAATAAAACGAAAAATTGGTCATTTTAGTCCCGTACTAATTTCATTTGGACAAAAGAGTCTTTGTTTCTTATTTTTAGATAGACAAATTCTTATTCTTTTTTTATCTGAACAAATGAGTCATTTTGACCAATTTTTATCCAAAAAAAAAAGAAAAAAAAAAGAGAGGAATTATGAGAAATTAAAAAATTAAATTAAATAATTACCATCATAGTATGTAGAATAATAAATCATCTAAAAATTAACCGCTTTTTCCAAACAAAATTGGTCAAAAGGACTCGTTTGTCCAAACAAAAAAAAATGAGAATTCATTTATCCAAAAATAAAAAAGAGTGACCATTTTGTGCAAACAAAATTAATACAGAGACTAAAATAACCAATATTCCAAAATAATACTATAGATTCTTAAGTGTGTCATATTATACTAAAATATCTTTATAAAATTAATAAAATAATATTATACAGTAATATTTAAAAATAAAAATAAAATTCTCTTACAAAACTCATCATTATTCTTCTAAAACTTATATACTAATCACACTTTTTTCTAACATAAAATTCATTTTCAATAAAATTTAAAATAAAATCTATTTTTCATTTTAACGTTAATTCAAATACATTCTAAATTTGAATAATTAAATCAAATTTGAAATGAAATTTAACAAAACTTTGTCGAGGGCCTCTCTATCAATTGAAGAATCCGACCTTCTGGTCATATCCAACTGTAACTTGCCAGGAAAAAAAAAAACTCCAACCCTTCCTTTCTCAACAAACTTCTAAACAGTCAACACTTACACCATTTTCAAACTTCCATACACAACTGTCAACCAGGAGCAATCACAGATGATATTATAAATCTATACAACACTCACTTTCCTACCTTTAACTGCCTAGGAAAAAGCATGCATTTATGCTCCTTGGTCTCAGTCTCTTATAGTTAAAAGTAATTGGTAAAACTATAGGCTACAAATATCTATTCAAGAAATTACATGATCTATGGAAACCCAATGAACCATTCCAGGTCCATTGGGAGACCTACTCAAATGCTCTCCATAATGGACCCTGGTTTATCAGTGGACACTTCCTAGCTATTAGGCAATGGGAACTTTATTTCACACCTTCAACAACCTCTTTAAACTACATAGCCATCTGGATTCGTCTTCCAGAATTACCAACGAAGTTTTATGATCATTCTACCCTACATAAGATTGGTGATCTTATTGTTCATACACTTTGTATAGATACTTGTACTATGGATGCTATATGCAAGACTATGTCTACAAATAGTTATGGATAAACCTCTCTTATCCCATGTTATATTAGGCTCTTATAAGCAAAACATTCTTTATGAAGGTATTTCATCAATCTGCTTCAAATGTGGAATTTTAGGCCACAAAGATACAACCTGTGAGCAACGAACCAGTACCAACACAATCTCCACACAAACACAATTCAAACTAATCTTGCAAGCACTCCTCCAACATCGCCAGCAGAGCACACTTCAACTCCATCAGGTAACTCTATGCTTTACTCATCAGATAAAGAATTATGCCATTGGATTCTAGTTAGCCATAAAACCAACAGACATAAGTCTCAACAGCCTAATACCCACGAGTTTCATACCCTTAGTCACCCCTCTAAGTCCACTAGTAATACTACCTCTTCTTCTATCTCTAAGCTTAAACCATTAGATAAAACTTTAACCACCTACTAAAAAAAAAAAAAAAAAAAACATAAGAAAAACTAGCAGGCACCAAGAAAGAGTCTTTCTTTACTTCCAAGACCTCCAAACAAGCTAGTCAATCTACTAGTATCTACCCTAAACACTCCTCAAAACATCAGTTTACTCAACAGGTCATACCCACACATAATTCTTTTGCATCTCTTGTAAACTCACATATGAAAGAGCTAGACAATAACCATAAACCAAATAATCCTGCTAATTCACCATTTAATGCTGAGTCAGATGCCGCCCCCCAAAACAAACTAGCTATAGTTTTATACAATGGATCAAACCTTTTAACCAATAATTCCAAACCTTGTTCAAAAGTTCCTCCCCATCCATTATCAATCAACACACCAACATTAAATGCAAGCAATCATACAACCAGCTGCTTCCTTCCTTCAACACCAGAGATGGCCTCCATTTGCACAATCCACCACTGCACTTGATTGCTAAGGCATCCTCGAACACCCAGCTAAGCAACCTCTGCCTTTAGTTCCATCCCAGCCACCAAATTCTGATTCAATAACCCCTAAGAATAGCATACAAATGATTACTGCTATGGAATTAGATAATCACACAACACTCCAGCTTAATAAACATGTTGAACTTAACATTAATGAAAGCATTCAAGACCCTCACAACCTACAAACTCAAGTAAAGAAACACAATGCCAAGGCACTGAACATGCAACAACATACCAAACAAAAGGTACCCAAAAGATAGGTTTCGAAGATTAAACCAAATCAAACACAATCAAAGAAGGAATTATCCTTAATGACATAGAGAAGGAACAATCCCCATCATAGTTTCAATACCCCCCATGTTCACAACAATCCCTATCACATACCACCCCAACCCCAGTGGCCTTTTGCTTAGTTGCCAGAACATTCATATTCAATAACACTAGAAATAGATCAACTCTACTACATGCTATCCATGAACTATCCCTACTACACAGTCCATTCGGGACACAACATGCCACCCCCAGTGCAGGTAACACTGATGGGACCTTATACACACACATGGAACTCACATATGACCACTCAGATAATAGAATACCCCCAGATAATATGGTCCAACTACATTCCCCAACAAATTTGGAACTAGGATCCATACCACATCTTCAGAAACACTCAACAACATCAGATGAATCTAAGCAATCAATAGGAGCAGGATCACTAGCCAATGAGCCCCTCCCCACTATCACCTACACCACTACATCAACTCTCACCAGATCCACTCGACAATATAGAGGAGTTCCTTCACCAGGAAATTCCAGAGCTTCCCCTGGACTTACTCCCACCCGAAGAAGTTCTAGACTTAATACCCTCAATAGAATTTCTTCCAGTCAGAAGAAATTTACCAGAAGTAAACTACCTCAGCAATGGGAACAAGACATACATTCTATCTTTTCATCCAACGGTTATCAAGATCTCATTGGTGATGAGAAACTACCTAACTTTAATAGATCAGAACAAGTATGTGGCAATTACCAACATTAACAGAACAAGTAGAAGCAAAACAGGCAAACCAGCAAAACAAAATGGAAGATCTATTGTCACAGAATATGACTCACATGTTGAGCTTGTAGGAGGAAACACCCCATCCAGCACGCCCCATGATTTTTCTCTTATTGAATTGTAGGGGTGCTGCAAGCACTGGATTTCAAGCTGATCTCGGGAGCTCATAGCCTATTATAGACCCTCCATGGTTATTCAAACTGAAACCAAAGTGCTAGGAGAAAGAGTTGAGGACATTATCAGCACTTTTCAATTTCCTAACTCCCTCAAAGTTGATGCCGAAGGAAACTTTGGTGGCATTGTCATCATGTGGCAAACTAATTTAATAGTGAATATTGTATCTTCATCAGAACAAACTGTCTACCTTCATATCCGGTTAGCTCTTCTGCATCCCCTTTTATTCTCACTGTTGTTTACTCCAAACCATATGCTAACCTTAAACAACTACTTTTTAATGATCTTATTGATTTTAGTAGTAAATGCTCCTTACCTTGGCTAACCTTAGGTGATTTTAATGATATTCTGCACCTAATGAAAAGTTTGGTGGTCTACTTGCTAATTTAAACAAAATTAATAAATTTAAACACTGCATTCATTCCTCTCAACTTTTTGGCTTGGGCTTTTCAAGCCCTAAATTCACATGGACCAATAATAGGAAAAAAGGTGGACTCATTTTCAAAAGACTTGATAGATGTCTTGCTAACCTCTCTTGGATCTCTCTGTTCCATGAAGATAGTGTTTCTCATCTTGCCAAAGTTCATTCTGACCATTGCCCTATTATTCTTAATACAAACCCCTCACTTTCTAAATCTTTTAAACCTTTTAAATTTGAAACAATGTGGCTCACTGATCCCTTCCTTGAAAAACTAATTGATGACATTTGGATTGATAAAAACTTACCTTTCTCCCAAGGCATTAGCATCTTTAAATCTGAAATTACTAAATGGAACATACTTAGCTTTGGCAACATTTTTAAAAATAAAAGGATAATTCTTTCTAGACTTAATGGTATCCAATCCTCCCCCAACAGACACCATCCTTTCCTTCAAAAATTAGAAACTGATCTTGACAAACAATACAATCTCATTCTTCTTCAAGAAAAACAATATTGGGATTTAAAATCTAGAATTCAATGGCTCCAATTCGGGGATGTCAATACCAAGTTCTTCCATAATATAACACTCCAAAGAAGAAGAATTAACAGAATCTTAGGCCTTAGAACTGGCTCTGGAAAATGGCATTTCAATCCTTCTAATATAGAAGACATCATTTTGAAACACTTTGTTAATTCTTTCACCACTTCCCTAGACTACGCTGAGTTCTATCCTTCCTGCTCTCCTCATCCCTTAGCAATCAATTATTTCCTAATCTCCAAACTAAGTAACTCAATCACTTCCCTTGAAATCAAAGAAGCCACATTCTCCTTTTAACCTCTTAAATCCCCATGACCAGATGGTTTACATCCTATCTTTTATCAGAAATTCTGGTCTCAAACTAATGAATCTTCATTCATTTCATCAAAAACATCTTTCATTCAAGATCTATTCCACCTGAACTCGATGAGGCCTTCATAAGCTTAATCCAAAAAATTGATAATCCTGAAACCATTAATCAATATAAACTTATTAGCTTTTGCAACTCTCTTTACAAAATTTGCACTAAGATTATAGTTAACAAACTCAGACTTGTTCTAAATGATATTATTAGCCCTCTACAATCTAGTTTTCTCCCTGGTAGAAGAGCATCAGATAATTTCATCATTGTTCAAGAGATCACCCATTCTTTTAACAAATCGAACCTCAAGACTAACTTCATGGCCATAAAAGTTGATCTTAACAAAGCTTTTGATCAATTAAAATGGACCTTCATCAGGAAAATGTTATTCTCTCTAAACCTGCCTTCACATCTAATCAAGCTAATTCTCTCTTGCATTAGTACTTCTAGCCTTTCTGTGTTAGTCAATGGTAAACCACTTAAAAGCATCAAACCTTCTAGAGGCATTAGATAGGGAGATGCTCTATCTTCGTAACTATTCATTCTAAGCATGGAAATCTCTCACAAATGATAGAAAATGAGGTTAACAAATCTACTTGGACCCCTATTCTTGTATCAACTAATGGTCCTAACTTCTCACATGTTCTATTTCCTAATGACATCTTCCTGTTTGCTGAAGCTACTCTCCCAAATGCCAGCATCATTGCTATTACTCTAAATAAATTCAGTTTTGTTAGTGGTCTATCTATCAATCCCAACAAATCTAGACTTTACTTCTCTAAAAACATTGATTTTAAGCTGAAAGAAAACATTGCCTTACATTAAACATCCCTGAAACCTCATCTCTAGGAACTTATCTGGGCTTTCCCATTTTCTTCAAAAACTTAAACATCCTGATTTTCAAGCTCTCATGCTTAAAAATAATAATAAACTTAATATGCGGAAAGTTAAAAATCTATTATTCAGTGGCAAAACCACTCTAGCCAAAAGTGCTCTTTCAGCTTTTCCTATCCACATCATTTAATGTCTAGAACTTCCTGTTAAAACAGCTAACAAATTAATCAATTAATTAGGAATTTCATCTAGGGGGCTTTTTTGGAAGAAAAAAAAACTTTATTTGATCAACTGGAACTCTGTAACAAATTCCAAGAATCAAGGAGATCTCCAAATTAGAGAAAATAGAACCCAAAACCTAACTGTTATCACTAATGTAACTTGGCATTTTCTCGAGGCTAATTCCTCCAAACCTTGGGCCACCTTGCTTTCAGCAAAATACCTTCAATCTAAATCTGTGTCTCCCTTCCAAATTCCAAATAAATAAATAACTCTTTACAATTCATGCTTTATTTGGAAATAAATCATTACTGGCTAGTTTTTCTATCTGGAAGGAATGATCTTGAAATTTAGTATCAATTCTAACGTCTCCTGTTGGAATGACAACTGCTTGTCTACTAAACCTCTCAGATCACTAATCTATGGACCTCTCACCCCTCTAAAGTCTTACCTTTCAATCTCTGACCTTATCAAAAACTTCAAATAGGACCTATCAAAACTCTCTTTCCAATTACCTGAAAGTATCTTTAATCTGATCCACTCTACTACCTTCCAACATCATCTACCTTTTACAGAACATCTAGTGTGGAATCCTGGAACAAATGGAAAATTCTCCAACTCTTCAGCTTATCAATTGATTCATGCCATCAGATCAAAACAAAACCTATCCCCAAACAACCTCACCAACTAAATGGATTTGGAAGATTTTTAATATGAACAAAATAAAATCCTTTATCTGGCTTTGCTGGCACGGTAAACTCAAAACTAGACAATTCCTCAATTCCATCAAACTAGGGGTGACAATATCTAACCTGATACAAACACAACAGAAAATTAGCGGGTTAAGGTTGAAGATAAACGGGTCCATATCAGAGCCAAGTCAACCCATTTAATTATAATTATGTTTTGGTTGTAAATATGTTGAACTCGCGTAACCCGTTTCCAACCTGTTTAAATAATAACTAATTTTTTTATTTTATTTTTTTAATTATATATTCTAATTTATTATTAAATTATTTTTATTATTTTAAATTGTAATATTTTATATATAATTAAATTAGATAATATTGATATTTTTATAAGTTAAATAGATAAATAATTAAGTTAGCGGGTTGATATCGTGTAATTGTGTTGGTGGGTTAATGAGTTTTGAATCATATGTCATAATTGAGTTGGCAGGTTGACACGATTAATTTTTGTGTCGCGTCAGATTCGAGTTAACAGATTAAGTATAATTACTTTAAATGAACTCGATACAATTACACAAACCCGACACGATTGTTGCCCCTACATCAAACTAATAGATTCTAATGTTTGTTTGGTTTGCAAACAATACCTTGAAAATATCAATCATCTACTTCGGGATTGCCCTAGAGCTCAATCCACTGGAAAACACTTGCTAGCTACGATTATAGAATTCAATCTTTAGTCCTCTCTCCCCATAACTCAATCTCATACTAGATTCGTAACAACTGCACCAACAATTCAATCCTATTCTTGGACTTACCTTGGAATACACTTTTTTCAACTACTCTCTGGCTCTTATGGAAAGTTAGGAATAAATCTACCTTTGATAACCCACCCTATCTCCCTATTGAATTACATCACATACTTAACCTAGCTATTGAATACACTACATAACAAACCCCCTCCCCTAAACCTCAAAAAACAACACATTCCTTTACTTGGACCCCTCAATATCCTGCCTTGAAAATAAACACAAATGGCGCATCCAATTAAAATAGTGCTAAAGGAGGAATTGGTGGAGTATTTCAAAATACACAAGGTGAATAGGTAATGAGTTTTTTGCAATCTATAGTTTGTAACTCTCACATTGAAGCAGAACTCAGAGCAATTCGAGAAGGACTCATCTTGGCACATCAATGCAACATGCACATTATTGAAATTGAGACAAATTCACAGATTTGTCTACAAATTTTACAAGATAATGACGCTTATCCAAAACTTGATAACATAATTCATGACTACAGATAGTACTTGTCACGATTGAGCTCCACAAAAATGCTGCACTGCTTCAGGGAAGCCAACTCAGTGGTTGATAGTCTCGCCAAAAATGCCTATAATTGCCGAACTGATGAACAGCAACTCCACCTATTCCCCCCCCCCCCCCCACTTTTTGCTTCTATTTTACTTAACAAAGACCATATTGGTACTCAATACCAAAGACTTGTTTCTATAAAAATAAATCAATAATTATTCAAAATGAAATAATAATAACTAAAATTGGAACGTGAATCAATTATCAAAAAAAAAAAAATTGGAATGTGAATCACATTTGTAACGTGTCACGCGCATTCCGTGTGTTTCACCGCCATTTTCCCGCAACCACATCATCCTCCCCACTTTTCACCGCTGCAGTAGATTAGCGCAACACTCCAGATTTCATCTTGATTTTCTTTTCTTACTTATATATATATATATATCTGTGTTTTTTCCTCTCACGACCTATCTATTTGTTTCTTTTTCTTTTTTTTTTTTTTTTTTTCTTTCTCTGCCTGGAAAGAAAACCCAGATTTTTCTGATAAAGAAATGTCTTCTTCTATGGTGAAACATGTTTCACAAGATACCAATAATGGCCACGAAGATGGAAACGAACGCCTTGATTTGCTTCATGGGTCTCATCCTATGGCTTCTACCCTATTACTTACTACTGAAACTTTACTCAAGGCTGCCGTCTCCTTGAAAGACCAGGTATGAAAATTGCTTAATTTCGTCACTTTTTAGTCCTGTGTTCAGTTTGCATTTTGAGCCAAGAATGTTGAGAGAAAAAACAAAAAAAAATTAAAATTAAAATTAAAAGAAAAATTGGACTTTTATTATCTTTATTTATTTGTTCTTTCGAGATATTTTGTGGGGTTTTGATATCTGTGGTTCAGGTTGTTCAAAGCACATGGAAAGCAGAGTCCAACAACCATGGCGGTGCGGATCCAACGGTGTACACGGGTTTGCTTGGAACAGCTTTTACCTGCTTGCGTGCATTTGAGGCTACTGGTAATCTTCAGGACCTGAGATTGTCTACTGAGATCGTCGACAAGTGTGCTTCCATCGCAGATGCCTCCACCAGGTTAGCAGAAATTAAGAATAAAACCTTCACAGAACTCGTCAACCATTACTTATTTACGAGCCAAGCAAAAACGAATCGAATCCTGCTAATCTATAAAAATAAATAAAAAGGGACTTGCATTTAATTAGTTAAATTTCTTCCATTTTGGAATCTGTGATCATGATTCTTAGGATAATCTTGTGTTTTGAACAGTCACCCCGAGATTTTTTGTCTGGACTAATCCACCAGTTCTAGTTTTATGGAATAATGCCAGAATGTACGATTTTTGTGCCTTACTCGTGTTCTGACGATTGAGAATAAAGATTCCTTAAAGATGTGTCACATGTATTTGAATTGCTTTTCATTAGTGAAAATGACTTATTTTTAAGTAGGAGAGGAAAAAAAAAAAAAAAAAAAAAATTTGTATGAAGCCTACTCTATGTGCAGATTTTAAAAGCTTACATATAAAACTTAGTTTGACTGCTTCTCTAGCGGCTTCTCCGTAGTAGAAAAACTTGGAGAAGAACAAAGTTTCCGGGTTGTTACGTGACGTTTTTTCCAATATCGCTATAGTATAGGCTTGGGACACGAGTAAGGCATCTTTCAGGAATCTTTTTTCTTAAAGATATGTGGAATTTCTTTTCCATGTGATATTGTCACAGCTGTAAGTGGGTTCTTGTGTTTACTACCGAATAAGATGTGGACCAATGCTGAACTTAATAAGAGATATCACACTGATATTGCCCTTAATCCTGCCTCGATGTTTTAGATAGTTGCCGACGTGGTGTGCCATGTGAGATGTTTTTTAGAAGGAGCTGACATGAAATTTTGTTGTTTACCTGCCCTAAGGGATTGTTGAATTTCTTTTCAGCAGGTCTAATTAATCTCGTTTTGAAGTGGGGTTCGTCCATTGTTTTCTTCTTTTTCTGAAAACTGAAATATTTGTTCATGTTTGGGACCAGGCATTTGACCTTTCTGTGTGGAAGAGGAGGGATCTATGCACTTGGTGCTGTGGCTGCAAATTACTGCAGGGACCAAAAAAAACGTGACTTGTATTTGGCCAGGTTTCTTGAGGTATGGTTTCTTTTCTTTTCCTCCGATATGAATACATCAAACGGCAATAATATGATTATTTTAGTGCTGTCACATTTGAGTAAGCAGAAAAACTGACAACGTCCAAATATATCTGGCATTTGTATGTTTTCAATTCTCCTCCACCTACGACTATCACTCGAATCACTAGCTGCTTCCCTTGGTGCTATGAATCTTTTGAAGTTATACTTCATGATTTTCCGCTCACAAAAACTACTATCTTTAATCAAATTCTGGATTAAGATCATTGTTTTCGTAGAGCTTGTTCATAAATGGACATTTACCAGGAGTTTCTAGCTAGTGGTCCACAAGTGATTGCATTAAAGCAACAGATGTTGAGTCAGATTTTGTCTCATCTGTCCCAGAGATTAATATCTTTATAGGTCTGTCTTCATGCAGCGTGGATTGTTCTTAATTCTTGTTGCTATCCTTACACTAACAAGCAATTTTCTACATATTTAGGAACAGATATCAGTTAACTAATGAATGGGCTTAAGCAGTGGGAAACTTGATTAATGTTCCTTATGTTTCCAGCAACATCTTTGATTTCAGACCATGCGGGCCAATACTTGTGTAGAATAGATTTTTCCATTATTCTTCAGGATTTCAGTTGTCATAGCTTCATTGGGATATATGAAGCACCTTCCAATTACATCCTTCTTTCATTGTATTTCCATGATGGTTCAAAATAGGCTAGGACGATAACATAACTCTTTAAATCTTTTGTGGATTATGTTCTTCAATTGAAGATTACTGGTTATTTGTCATTTAATTAAGTTTACTAATGTCTTGCGTTCCTTGCTTTTGAGTGGTGATCATTATTTGAATCTCTTTTCTGGTATAATTTCTATCTATATAAGGTTGACAATTCTAAAACTGAACTCGTATTCTAAGTAACATAAAGCTGCTAATGGTAAATAACTTGCTCTGCATAGAGCATATAAATTTCCATTTCTTAAGGAACCCCATCTCCTCATGTGAAACCTGGGGCATCATGATTGAAACTTGAAGGTCAAAGGGTTCATATATGGGCCTATAAGATCCTTGTGCATCTTTTTCTTTTCAAGGAACAGGCCAGGAGGCTCAGAATTCTTGAGTCCTAGGGAGCTTTAAATAGTGTGTGGGCTGCCATGTCTTGTCAAACTTTATGCTTAATTATTTGTGTTTTATTATAGTTGACATCCTTGAATAATTTTGGGTTATATCTTGTATGGTGAATAGCTTCATTCTTGTAACAGCTGGCACAAGAAAAAGCCCTACCTGTTGGACCTGAGGATGGTGGCTTTGGGATGTCATATGATCTACTCTATGGTAGAGCTGGCTTTCTATGGGCTGCTTTGTTCATTAACAAGTACTTGGGAGTAGAGACAGTGCCGAGCAGTATTCTTATGCCAATCGTTGAAGCTGTGTTAGCAGGGGGACGGGCTGGGGCTTCTGATTGGACTGCCTCCCCGCTTATGTATAGATGGCATGGAACAAGGTATTGGGGTGCAGCCCATGGCCTTGCAGGCATCTTGCATGTTCTGCTTTACTTTCCAGACATTCCTGGAGATTATGTTGAAGACATAAAAGGAACCTTAAGGTACATGATGAGCAATAGATTTCCCCATAGTGGGAATTACCCCGTGAGTGAAGGGAACCCAAGGGACAAGCTGGTTCAGTGGTCTCATGGCGCAACAGGCATCGGAATTACTCTGTGCAAAGCTGCAGAGGTAAAGGAGGGACGAACATTACTATTTCATCACATTTTAAAGTAACTTCAACTGGGATTGAGGCTTTCCTGATGGTTGATTCATTTTGGTGATTATTCTTTTGACATTTCTCGGAGTAGTAGTAGTAGTTTCTCATTGTGTTCTTGTGTCTCTTTTGCAGGTTTTACCAAATGACCGCGAGTTCCGCGATGCAGCTATAGAAGCAGGTGAAGTAGTGTGGAAGAGTGGCCTGGTCAAGAAGGTAGGACTGAGTGATGGTGCTGCAGGAAACGCGTACGCATTTCTTTCTCTCTATCGCCTGACAGGAGAAACCATCTACGAAGAGAGAGCCAAGGCATTTGCAAGCTGGTTGTACCATAATGCAAGAGACATGATGACAACGAATCTTCCCAGTGGAGTGGATCATACCTATTCCCTCTTCCAAGGATTGGCCGGCACCGCATGCCTCTGGTTCGATTTGGTTGCACCCGAAAACTCAAGATTCCCTGGGTACGAGATATAGAATGCTCACGGCACGGGATATATCAC
This sequence comes from Marsdenia floribunda, assembly GCA_035583425.1. Classification (NCBI taxonomy): domain Eukaryota; kingdom Viridiplantae; phylum Streptophyta; class Magnoliopsida; order Gentianales; family Apocynaceae; genus Marsdenia; species Marsdenia floribunda. The sequence continues at coordinate 212,796 of JAXGGT010000172.1, read as the reverse complement.
AATCATACAACGCTTAATTAATTATAAGCTTTCTTGATGGAAAAAAGAA
>JAXGGT010000172.1:135959-161707 GCA_035583425.1 Marsdenia floribunda | reverse complement strand
CCCCCCCCCCCCCCCCGAAGTTGGCATTTATCTTCATTTTTTTTTTTTTTTTTTAAAATAAAAAGGAAGAAGAAGAAATAAAAGTTGCCTTGTAAGATTTTCATATTTTCAATAAAACTCAAATATTTTTTAGGATATATTAGTTATTTTTGTTTTAGATTCCTATAAATTCAAATAGTTTCTTAATTCTTGTGTCATGTTATAGATGGATATGATTTTTGGGGTGGAAAGAGTATTTGTCAGGTTTTTTTAGGGAAATCTTGAAGTTATGCAAGTATTGGTAGGTTCATGCTAACTGATGCTTTAAATATCATTAACCACTTCGGCATATAAAGGTCAGAATTGCAATATACACAGATGGACTCAATTCTCTTATTATAGAAGCTAATGGATAGGAAAGTGGGGTAACTAGATTTTTCTTGGAATTTGCTATTTAACAATATGCTTCTCGAATCAAACATAAATACTGTGTTTGCATGTGGGTGCCATGTCTTGCCATCTGTTAAGCAATGATCTTGAAAACATTTGTCCAGTAAGTTTCATGTTGTTCAAGGTCTACAGCTTTAACCTGCAAGGTTCCTTGCATTAGGCTGACTTCTATGTTGTAAACTACAGGGTATAGCTTCTAGTTCATAGTTTTGACAGTTTTCTTGGTGTATACACCTTTGCTCAGTTAAAAGTCATTATTTTTGGGGATGTTCTGAATATTTAATTAACTCTTAACATTCTAAGTTATTTTTTGGATATCTCTGCTGATGCTCAAGTTTGTTGCTTTAGTAAATCGAATTGTGGCCAAGAGCGAAAGATTCGACATGTACATGCAGCTTGATATCAACACAGAAATATATCCAATGCGTCGGGGTGAAAAATTCTTGATGGAGTTAGCACCAACGTTGAACTTGGATGGAACACCAGATACTGGTTATTTTACCCAGGTATTCTTGTGTAATTTACATGTGTTGAAATCCTCTATATGTTCTATTTCATGGGATATTCATATGACTTAGTGGAGCTTCCAATTCAATGGTATTACTTTCTTGTTACAATGAAGCTCGTAAGTCCTCACAGCATTTATGGGTTTGTGATACTGTTTTCAGGGAAATAGGAAGTCACTTGCAGACAAGTACGAATATGTAATGTATGGAAAGTTGTACAAGATTACGGAGGATAAGAGGACAGGAAAAGCGTATGTTTTCGTTTCTTTTTAGTTATATTACATTTCTTCATGCAACCTACTCTTTCATTGCTTGATTTCTGTGTGATTTTTCTGCCTCTTAATAGCGAAGTTAAAGGGAACTATAAAACTCTGCTGGTACATATCTTCTAAATTCCTGTTTCTGATTCCCAGTATAAGCACTTCGTGTGTTTGTTTTCTGGAACAATAAGGTTGTCACGCTGACTGATCAAGGAATCTGAATGTCTAAGTCCTGAAGTACTCTCACTTAGGAATCTTTATTTAGTGAAATTATTTGTCTGCATGTCATGTTCGACTCTTTAACTTTGTCATTCTCTACATCGAAATGGTTCAGTTGACTTTGAGGTCATGCTATAAATGATCACTGAAATTTTATTGTTGGCTTTCAGAGATATACTGGCTTCATTTGGAGGGCTTTTGATGTGGATGAAGGGAGATCTTAGTGTGGCAGCTAAGTTTGAGCTTGATCAGAAGCTGTTTCTCCTCATAAGGAAGGTTTGAGTTTCATGTATGTAATTGGTAGGAGGGAGATCAATTCCAATTCTCATGTCATCACCACCAGGTCTTGCTATTTTAAGTTTTAAATCTACTACACGATCTTCAGGTATCAGGTGGTTAATTATTCAGTTGGATGAATTGGCTACTAAAAGATCTTTTGTATTTTGTATATGAAAGTGCAATCTACTACTCTCTCTCTCTCTCTCTCTCTCTCTCTCTCTCTTTTTGTATTTTGCAAGTAAATTCTTTATTTTTAGGGCAAAGGTTATTCCCTTTTTTTTTTTTTTTTTAAAATATTATTATTATTACGAATAAACATATAAATAAAAAAGTTTATTTTATATCCATATTTTTTTAATCTACTAATATATATATATATATATATATATATATTACCATAAAATTATATATAAAAGAAAAAACTCATTTAAAAAATTAAGTATTGAGAAGAGGGTTGTTACTAATATATATCGAGTTTCAATGTACTTAATATGTTTCTTAAGACATTGAAGTTTTGTTTGTGAAGATCAAAGTAGTCTTCATAGTTATTAAAGTAGTCTTTATAGTTATTAAACGTTACATATTTAAATTTAGATAATTCTATTTTACATTTGTCATAATAGGTCTACATCTTTATTATCTGTGAAGCTATTAGTTGCAAACGTTTTTGTTTATCTTTTATTAAGTTTTTGTTTACCAAAAAAAAAAAATTTTGAAATACTATACAAAAGAAAAATATAAATAAATTTACATGAAGTAAAAAATAATATTTTTATACCTTCAACTTTTTACAGAAAAAAAATACATTATTTTCATTTTCTTTTTTAATTTTTAGAGGAAATTTAATTTGGTTGTCTTATATGAATTTAATATTTTTTATTATTCTTCGCTGCTGATATTTTATATATATATATATATTTTTTCTCTTGTATATAATTCTTTTGTAAATTTTTATTTATAGGTTATAATTATAATTTATAATAACTTTATAAATTAAAAAGGATTATGAAACAAAGAAGTTAAAAGGATTACGGAATAAATATATTTATATTAAATTTTTCTTTTTTATTATTATTTTATTTTCGTTATAATTTTCTAAGTATTATAACTTTTATTTATTTTTATTAGGTGATTTCATCACGACTCCCTCCAAGTTTTGAGGGTTTTCTTTCATGCTTTTCTTGGAATTTTTGAATTTCTTAGATCGTATTTTTCACCAAATTTTCTCTTCGGTGTCTCCTCCCGGCAAATAGATTGGAACACAGCCAACTTCATGATCGTTCTATCTTCCTGGATTTCTACTTACTACTATTTGGGACAACTGTATGGATGAATCCATCCTTCAACACCTTAATAATGTTGAACGTGGTGAAGAGGAGTCTGGGTGTATCAACCTCGATTCTGAGGGCATCTGTGAGAGCCTACTTGAAGATGAACTTAGTGTCGTCACATGCATATATGGAGGTAAACCGTTTAATGTGGATGGGTTTAAGGCTGCCATGGGCAAATCATGGAGGTGTGGTTCTTTTTGATTCAAAAAATTGATGAGATTTTTTACAAAATCTAACTTCCTCTTCAAGAAACAATAGATTTTGTTCTAAATAATGGACCATGGAATTTTGAGAATCAACTTGTTCTTGTCCGTCCTCGCACTAGGGTTTCTACTTGGTCTATTAGTGATATGGAAAAGGAGTATTTATGGGTGCATTTGACTGGGCTACCGTGATATTGTTACACCATTGAGATTAGTATCAAGTTGGCTAAAACCTAGGTTCTAGTGTGGAGAGTTTTTCCCCAAAATGGCCTTTTTCTTTTTTTTTAAAATACTCCATGTTTGGCCCTCATTTTGAAAGTATATGTCAAAATGGCCTTGACTCATTATCAAAATGAATCCTATTGGGACCCACAATACCAGCCTCTTTCTTCCTCTCCTCTCTCCTTCTCTTTCTTTCTTCTTTTCTCTCCCCTCTTCTTCCTTCTTCTTCCCTCTCCATTGTTATTGCTCCAGGTTCTCTATTTTCTCCTCCTCCCTCTTTCTCTTTCTTTCTTCTTTTCTCTCCCATTTTCTTCCTTCTTGTTCCCGCTCCATTGTTGTTGCACTAGGTTCTTTGTTTTCTCCTCCTCCCTCTTTCTCTTTCTTTCTTCTTTTCTCGCCCCTCTTCTTCCTTCTTGTTCCCGCTCCATTGTAAATATAAATATAATAAAAATGTATATATCTAGAGACACGTATATATATATGAGAAGATGCAAGAATTGAAGAAAACACAATCTATTAATGTTATGATTTGTTATTTTGAAAACTTACTATGTAGTTGTTCTGGTCACTTGAATTTGAAGTAGAGTAGTAGAAATATGGGCATCTACAAATGTTTTGATACATATAGAGTTGAATTAAAAGGGGATTTGAGTTTAACGACTGGACTCATTTTGTACATAAGTCATAACACTAGGATTGTTAAACCACCATACTTAGTCACTAGGAAGACCTAGTCTGCTGTATCAGATTTCCTTTATTTTCTCCTTTCTATTGTATAATTCAGTTTTATAACTGTAGCCAATACTGTAAGATCTGCACTAATATAAATAGCAGGTCCAATCTTGAATTCTGTGAATAAGAAATTATTATTTCCAGATCTCCCTTACTTGGTGTATTCTTTCATGGTATTAGAGCCTCACAATACCATAAGATATGTCAATCCATAGTTCTTCTTCTTCTAGCCAAATCTCTACAGTAGCTGACCTTTTTCCTAACTCATCTATTTCCCCATCAATTGGCTACCTAATGAATATTAAACTTACCTTTGACAATTTCCTCCTATGGAAGGCTTAGATGATCCCTTATCTTCATAGCCAACAGCTTCTTAGCTATGCAGATGGCTCAACTAACTCCCCTGCAAGAATGATCACACAAGACAATGATTTAGGTACTACGTTAGTAGCAAATCTTGAATATAAAAAATGGATACAACAAGATTAGTTGGTCTTAATTATACTATGGGCATCACTCATAGAGGAAGTCCTATCTCAATTGCTGTTCCTAAGAACTTCTCATTAGGTCTAGTCTACTCTTGAGCATTCTTTTTCTTCTAGATCAAGGGCACACGCCATGCAATTGAAAATTCAACTATCCACCATGCAAAAGAAAGAGTCTTCAGTGTCAGACTACTTTCACTGCAATAGGACACCCACTCCAAGATGATGAAGTGGTCACCTATATGCTGGTAGAACTTGGGTCTGAATTTGACCCCCTGGTAACATCTCTAAGTACTAGGACTGATCCCATTAGCCTCACCAAACTATGTGTTCACTTTATGAGCTATGAAATATGCATGGAGCACAACAATACAACCTTCCAAGTATCAGCCAACAATACATTCAGAAACAATAGAGGAGGTAGAGGAAGATTATTACAACGTGATCGTGGACGAGGTTGTGGCAGAGGCAATGGACAAAGGAGTAGAAGTCAAACTTTTATTGATAAGAAACTAATTTGTCGAGTGTGTGGAAAAGTTGGGCATACAACTATTTGTTGGTATCGATTTGATCAATCATATCAATATGATCCAAATCACATTGCTACTACTGCTGAGACATATTCATATGACATTGATACTGATTGGTACGTAGACTCAGGCGCAACAAATCATCGAACAAAGGAACTTTACAAACTTACATTGAAGGAGAAGTACCGTGGCAAGGACAAGGTTCAAGTAGTAAATGGTGCAAATTTGTCTATAAACCACATTCTCATATTCCTGCCTCCAACCGTACTTTACATCTCAAAAATGTCTTACATGTTCCCCATATAAATAAAAATTTATTATCTGTCTATCTCTTTGCCTCTGATAACCAAGTTTTCTTTGAATTTCATCCTAATTTCTTTCATATAAAGGATCAAACAACCAAGAAACCTGTTCTTAAAGGGAAACATGAAGGAGGTCTATATATCACCTCATCTGCATTCAACATACAAGCACTCAGTACTAAAATCCGTCATGATGATTGACATTATAGACTTGGTCATCCAGAATCTTCAATTGTTCAACAAGTAGTTAAGCCCAAGAACTTGTCTAGTTCTTCCAAAATTAATAATGTGTGTGTGATTCATGTCAGCAATGCAAAAGTCACCAGCTTCTATTTTCTACTTCTATCATCAAGTCAATAACTCCTTTAGATCTTATTCACTCAGATGTGTGGGAGCCTGCTCAAGTATCTGTAAGGGGGTATAAATATTATGTACATTTCATAGATGACTATAGTAAATTTACATAGGTGTACTTCCTTAAGAATAAGAGTGATGTGTTTCAAACTTTCTTGCAATTTTAGTCTCATGTATAACGTATGCTAAACAAGAAAATCATATGCTTACAAACTGACTGGGGAAGAGAATTTCAAAATCTTCATTCTCTTTTTAAACAAACAGGAATATCACATCATCTGTCATGCCCTCATACTCATCAACAAAATGGTACTGCTGAACGAAATCATAAACATCTTGTTGAAACTGCATTATATCTTTTAGCACATGCTTCTATGCCTTTGAAATTATGGGATGAAGTAAGTAATTCAAACAACTTGTTTCTTGATTAATTGTCTTCCCAGTAGGGCCTTAGAACATCACACACCTTTAGAAAAGCTATTCGGCACCAAACCCAATTACAATTTTCTTAAAATCTTTAGGTGTGCTTGTTGGCCTCACTTAAGACCCTACAATACACACAAGCTCCAATTTAGATCTTCTCGTTGTGTCTTTCTAGGATATAGCAATCTTCACATGGGTTACAAATGTTGGTAGAGTTTACAAATCCAGAGATGTGTTGTTTGATGAACATGTTTTTCCTTGCCAACAAGACATAAGTTACTCGTCCTCTTGTCCCACTCCCAATATTTTCCTTCCTCTTCTACCCACTACACACATTCCCTCAACTTCTTTTCATGAGAATGACCATGTGAATCATCGTGAGGCACCTACTATTATTACTAATCTAGAATCTGCAGATTCTCCTCAGCTTGAGGGGGAAATTTAGCTTGCTGATGCTAGCTCAACAGTTCCGGCAGTACCATTTCAGCCAGTAGATGACAGTTCTACACGGCCTACAAGTTCACTTTAGCCTAGCATTCCTGTAGTAGAACCACCACCAATACATTCAATGCAAACAAGACTTTGAGATAACATAGTACAACCAATAAAATTCAATGATGGCATAATATTGTACCAAAAAGCATTCATTATTACCACTGATAATGAACTAGTGGATCATGTGGAAGCTCTCCAGCAAGCTGATTGGAAACAAGCCATGCATGAAGAGTATATAACACTTATCAAAAAACAAGACATGACATCTAATTCCAGCAAGACAAGTCTTAAATGTCATCGACTGTAAGTAGATTTTTAAAATTAAATGAAGAGCAAGTGGTGAGATTGAAAGATTCAAGGCATGACTAGTTGTAAAGGGGTTTAAACAAAGGTATGGACTAGACTATGAGGAGACTTTCAGTCCTGTAGTTAAACCCACAACAATTCGACTTATCTTGTTGATAGCTGTGTTAAAGGGTTGGAAACCTAAATGGTTAGATCTTCAAAATGCCTTTTTACATGGGCACTTAGAGGAAGAAGTATACACGAAGAAACCTCTTGGGTTTGAAGATCCTCAACATCCTAACTACAATTGCAAACTAGACAAGTCTATCTATGCTCTTAAATAGGCTCCCATAGCATGGTACTCAAGACTCAATTATAAGTTACAAGAATTAGGTATTGTAGCATCTAAGGCTGATACATCTTTGTTTATTAATCAAAGTCAAACTATCACTATTTATATTCTTACATATGTGGATGACATAATAGTGGCCAACAACTTTTCATATACTACTCAAGTTTTACTAACACAACTGAAAAGGGATTTTGCCATCAAGGATCTAGGAGATTTACACTATTTTTTGGGGACTGAAGTGAGGAGGACACATGGTGCTTTGACACTCACACAACACAAATATATAGATGACTTACTTCGGAAGACAAATATGATAAGTTGCAAACTAGTTAACACTCTGATGAATTATTCAGCAAAATTGTCAAAGGTAGATGGAGATGCCTTTACTGTAACCGAAGCAACAAGGTATCGAAGTCTCGTTGGCGCGTTGCAGTACTTAAACCTTACAAGACCAGATATATCCTACTTAGTTAATAAGGTTTGTCAATACTTACATGCTCCAACTAATCAACATTTGACTGCAGTTAAGAGAATCATTAGATATCTGAAATCTACTACTGAAGTGGGACTTAGGATTCAAAAGTCTTCTTCAAGCTTATCGAGTGCATATTTAGATGCTGATTGGGCATGATGCAGCGGTGACAGGAGGTCCACAGGTGGTTATGCAGTATATTTTGGATCAAATCTTATTTCATAGAGCTCAAGAAAACAAGCCACAATGTCAAGGTCTAGTACAGAAGCTGAATACAAGTCCCTGGCTAATGTTATAGTAGAGGTAATATGGATGCAGTCTTTATTAAAATAGCTTAGTGTGATTCAAAGAAGATCGCCTGTGTTGTGGTGTGATAATTTGGGAGCAGTCTATCTTACTACTAATCTAGTGTTTCATTAACGCACCAAACATATTGAGGTGGACAACAATTTTGTTCAAGAAAGGGTGGCTCACTAATTACTAGAGATTAGGTTCATTTCATCCCAAGATCAAATTATTGATATATGTACAAAGCTTCTATTGACAAGAAATTTCATACATTTGAAGAACAATCTCAACCTTGTCACTACAAGGTCAAGATTGAGGGAGGATGTTAAATCACCAGACTTAGTCACTAGGAAGACCTAGTCTGTTTTGTTGTATCAGATTTCCTTTATTTTCTCCTTTCTGTTGTATAATTGTAGCCAATATTGTAGGATCTGCACCAATATAAATAGTAGGTCCAATCCTGAATTCTATGAATAAGAAATTATTATTCTAGATCTCCCTTACTTGGTGTATTCTTTCAAAGATGTTTCTGTTTTGGTCCTGAAAAAGGTAAGCGGTGATGTTTCTTCAGCAACCGTGATTAATGTTTCTTACTGTTGTGTTGTGTTGTCTTACAGGATGATATATTACAATGGTATTTAGATAACTCAATCACTCTAAAGCTACAGATTTCTGTGATGGTATGTGATTGATTAATATCATATCTCATAGTCGTAATAGTAATAGTCCTTTTTCTCCTTTTCAATTTGGGTTTTACGATAATTACTTGGCTTCCACTTTGGGGCTCACTTTCTTGAATGCCACATAGAAATGAATAAAACAATTTGCTTTGACGGAGATTAGAGGCAATGAATGAGTTATTACTGAGGACAGTGTGGTAGCCCAACAGTGTAGTTGTGGCTTCACTTGATTTGTCAAATGGATGACTTGTGTTTGAATCTCATCAGAGACAGTATTATATTGAATTTCAATCATGTGCTATAGTCTTAGGGACCTATCCTCATAAATCTCTCCCGAATTAGTCGATAAGGATCGCAGTTTACTAGAATGAGTTATTACCATTAAAGCTGATTGCCCATTTACTTTAGAGAGAAAAATGTCGGCAGTCGGAGGCATTTCTGATTTCTCCAACAAGGCCACCATTGATCAAGACAATAAGCTCCACTAGACTACCAATAATATTTTAAAAAAACAGTGGTAGTAAAAGGACCACCCACCCCTTTATTTCTTCTTCTTATTATTTTTTAGGAAAATTGGTGAATTTGGTCTCTAACTTTTATGGTTTTGGTATAATTTTTGTTTTTATTTAGTAGGTTTCCAATGTATAATAAGTTAGTGCATTTGGTAAATAAAAGGACTAAATGCACCAACTTATTATACATTAGGGACCTACTAAATAAAAAAATAAAGAAAATGGACCAACTACACTAATGATTGAAGATTGGAGACTAAATCCACCAATTTTCCTATTTTATAATAAGTAAATTTTGTCAAATATTACTTTCTCTGTAATGCCCCCATTTTCACTCAAATGCCAGATTTTACTCAAATTTTATTTCTTACCTGTTTGAAGAAATTTTCTGTGTTCACTAATCCCATCTTACGGAGCAATGGAAATTCTTTACTCTTGCTTACTGTTATATCTCTTCAAATTAATAATAATAATAAGTTTTCAAGTGCAAAACATAAGATTAAATGCACCAAATTTCTTCCAATTGCTTAATGTTAGATCTTAATTCTAATATCATTCAAATATATATATATATATATATATATATATATATTAATTTCTTTCCTTGTTATTTTTTAAATGATTAAAATATACTTATTTTTTCTTAAAATAAAATTTATCCAATCAAAAAAGATTTTATTTTTTTAAAAGCTTTTATATTTTTAAATAATAAAAATTTAGATCCAATCAAAAATTTTTGCAACATTTTGTTAATTATATTTGTTTTGAATGTATAGAATATAAATATTTACTAAATAATAAATAATAAATGTATTATTTTTATATAGTTTAAATATTTATAAATATTTTTATAAATTAAAATTATATTAGATTATTAAAAAATATATTATTTACAATAAATATAGGAAAATTGGATATTTTAGTCCCCATTTTATTTTCATTTGGAAAAATTAGTCCCTATATTTTTTATTTAACTTTAGTCCCCAAATTAAAATTAATTGGATAAATAAGTCCTTCGAGACATTTTTTTTTTCCCTATTTTGGTAATTTTTTTTTCCTATTTTTTATACCAAAATTCATACAATTTACAAGTGTGCTATTAAATAAGAGTATTTTTATCCATTCAAAAAATTTATACATGCAAATTATGTGACTTTTGACATCAAAAATATGTAAAAATATGGTCATAAGGACTTATTTATCCAATCCATTTTAATTTGAGGACTAAAAAAGTAAAAGAAAAAATATAGGGACTAATTCTTCCAAACAAAAATAAAATGGGGACTAAAATGTCTAATTTTCCATAAATATTTTTTAATTTTATTTTTATATAGTTTAAACATGCTCGCTGGGAGTTTTGTTTCGTTGGATGACCATACCATACAGATATATTGAGGCCCAACCAAACCTTGTTTGCTTCCTTTCTTGTAATGGGGCGATATAAGGCTGAAGAGGAAATTAAAAGGGATCCTTTACAAACCTTTAGTTTTTGAATCATCATTCTGCTTTCCTGCTCTTCAATTGATTTGAAAATAAAGGTAAAAAAGAAAATGAAAAGATTTCTGGGTTCTCTTTATTTTTAGATTCTGTGAGAAATTTAAGGTTTATATACACCTTTCAGAGACATATATATATATATATATATATCATGGGTGTACACCTCTGTTGAAATGATGAAATGAGCTCAACAATCAAATGGAAATAGGAGAGTAATTCGGGAAGCAATGGATGAAATGAGAAGAAGGGGTTGCGTCGTTGTTGTTCTCTCTCTCTCTCTCTCTCTTTTTAAATTTCATAAAATGACCTTTTACCCTTGCGTAATCGGTCAATCGGTGTGAAAAATAGATTGACTTTGCCATTTTTGAATAATTTCTAATCAAAAGAACCTAATTAGCACAAAGTTATATATGTAAGGGACCTAATTCATCAAAAAAAAAAAAAAAAAAAATTAGGATCAGATATAAAAATAAAACAAATGTTTAAGACTAACTGCACTAATATTCCAAAATTATAATTTAGAGATCAAAACTACCAATTTCCATGGAAGAAAAAGTTATTGATTATAAGCTTGACAAATATGTCACTTGTTTGATCGATGATATATGTATATATTACCCTTGAAATTTGATGAAATTAATTGTAGTGTTTTTATTAGTAAATTAGTTGGTTTAATTCTTATTTTATTCCTGGGTGAAAACTTTCAATAAAACTTGAACTTCACTAAAGTTCCGCTTTTGCTCCTTTTTTTTTTTTTTTTTTTTTTGGTTGAGCTTTGACACTCGAATTTTTTTTTTTTTTGGTATAGAACTTGTACTTTCATCAATAATCTCCATTAACATTTTGTTAATTCACTCATGTGCACTGCATGTGCATTTTTTCAGGGACATTTTCATCCTCCAACTAATCCATTAATCCTTCTCTTCATATTAATATTACCCATTTCATTTTTATTTTATTTCTTTTTTAAATTTGTAATTATCTCTCTCTCTCTCTCTCTAATTCTCTCACAAGTTTAGTAGTATAGTGAAGAAAATATAAAGTAGTAGAGCTTCATTCTTACCAAAATGTTTTTGTGGTAGGACTTGTCGAGTGAAGATGTCATGGATTGACAAGAATTCCTTGTCAAAAGTTTGCTACCTATAAAATGTAGGTGAGTTATTAATTTTCTTTTTCCTAAGTCATGCAAGAAAGTTTTTGCGAGTAACCCATCTTATTTTTCAATGATTCTTGAGGTTGAAGATAAAAACTGTGACTTTTTGAGTGGATGGATCCTAAAATTTGCAGTAGATTGATTGAAGTCATTCCTAGACTACTCAGACGGATTCAATCTGAGGTAGAAAATGTTGACATTGCTGCTTGTGCACTAACATAATCAGAAGAGAAAAATCAAATGTAAGCTATAAGAGTCTAGCAATTAAGTCAAGAAAAAGCTTCAATTAAGTTTTGGTTTAGGGTTCTCTTCATCTCAAGTATTATTTCTTGGGTTATCTGTACTTTCTTTGTAATTACGTGTCCAGATTGCAATGGGTGCATAGAGAAAATGTTGAAATTAAATCCCTAGGAAAGGGTTAATTACACATATGAGTTGTTGTTTTGGTTGTAATGAGATGGTTACTATAAGGAAAATATGCAGTAATTTCTTCTAAAGTTGTCAGTATTCAATAAATTTTTGTTAGGCAGTTATTGAAGTTCTTGTTGAGCAGCATTTTAAAGGAATACATCAATGCATTAAACTATTGAATGGTTTCATTTTGAAACCTGTAAATCATCAAATATGGAAATTCTCAACTTTACTAACCAAAACAAGAACAAGATTAAAGTACTTTTGCATCACCTTAAACTAAGAAAACATCAATGCATTTTCATTACTATGAAAGAGAAGCACTGTCAAAGTATTGACTCAAAAGTAGCACAAAACACAACAAAATCTTCCATGTGCCCGAACTAAGCAAATTACAATGTAAAAAGAATGCCAAAGCTAACCACTATCAAAGTATTGACTTAAAAGTAGCTTATAACACAACAAATACTAACATGTGCCCAAATGATCAAATTACAATGTAAATAGAATCTTATATTGCAAAAGAACAAAGAGTAATGGAAACTATAGACAATGCTTTTCACATTTTTAGACGAGGCCTTAGGTAAGAATATTTATTCCTAGGCCCTGCTTGACCTAACCAAGCTTTCCCAATGCCTCATCAGACCTTGTTGCCTTCCTTTTCCCTTCTTCTATCTACCCTTCACTTGCTCTTCTTCAACTGTACCCCCTCTAGGGTTGCTTGTTCATTTACCTGTTCAGATGGTTGTTCAACTAGGCTTGCATTCAAATCAGTAGTTGTTTTTCCTCTCAATTTTCTACTTTGCTCCAATACCTCAGTTGTTCTCCTTAATATCTCTTCTTTACTGACATCATCTTCTATCTCTTGGGGTTGTTGCTGAATGTCTTCTTCTTGCTAATTTTCCTGTTGTTGCTATCCACTTTGTTGCTCCACAAGTGGTTGCTCAGTTTTTTGCTCCAATACTGCACTTGCTTCCTATTGTTGCATAGGCGTATTTGCCATCTTTCTTGCCTTTCTTTGTAAAACCAATGAAAAAAAAAAGATCTAATGTTAGAATAGGTTAGAGTAAAGAACAAAGAAATAAAATAGACATATTAGATTCAAAGATCTATACCTTTCTTGCAGGAGCCCTTTTTCTAGTTTGTTGTTCTATTGTTGGTCTATTTTTAGATGCAGCTACAATGGCAGTGCAAAAGGCCTTACTGAGACCTTGTTGTCCATATTTATTGTACCTTATGATGATCCTCCTCATAATTCTTCTTCCATGATCCTTACCTTCTTTAAGTTATCTTCTTTTGGTCTTTTTGGGTCTTCTTGGCTGCCTGTATACCCTTAGAGGATCCAAGAGAACTCCATCTCCCCTTGGCCACATGTCTTTCCTATTTATAGGATTCAAAACATGATTATACAATTTCAAAAAATGACTAGTGCTATATATTTCAACAACAAAATTATGAGGGTCTAGTCCTTTCTTATGTAGAGTAGCACATGCATGATCCCTTGATTGAATACTAATTTGGAATCCCAAATTAGAACCCCAATCAACTACTAACAACCTGTTAGAATTTGATTAAGTATTAATATATTTCCTTGACAATCGTCCAATCATCAACTCATGTTTAATCTAAGACCCATGAACATCAAAGCAGTCCATAAATCCATGAAATATCCAGATTTGAAAGCAATTTAATGGAGATGATTGCATGTGATCAATTAACAATCGCCAATAAAATCAAATTCAATTTCAAGAAAATCCAGTCAATCGACTAAACATTCAATCTCATACTAAGCAAGACAAATATGAAAAATCAAATTACAACTCGATATCAATGACGTTCTAGAACTCTGAATTGCCCTGAAGCATCTTCCCTTGGACTGATCACAAGAATTTTTACTCTGCCATCAAGCTCGGTCTTCTCCCCTACGATTTCTCCATGATTTTTGAATTCCCCCTTATTAGATTCATGCCTCTCTCTTTCTCCGCCCTCTTCTAAGTCTTCTTAGGGTTTTCTCTCTCTTTCTTGGGCTTCACGGGTACCTCTAATTCTAGCCTAGATCTGCTTGCCTATTGGATCTTCAAAAAGTTGTAACATGAGGCCCATTCTAGGCCATTTAGAGTTGGACCTAAAATAAATAAAATAAAAGCACAATTAAAAGTCCAATAATTTAATATCAAAACCATTAAAGCTTAATAATCCAAATTACCCTGATAAACTAAAACAATATAATAAAATCATAAGAATGGTAGAGTGGATGTATTAAATACTAAGCATAGAGAGTTCAAAATACATAAATCCATATGTTATCAAAACCCCCACACTTATGTTTTTGCACTCCTAGGCAAAACAAGAAAACCAGAGTTTACTGAACTTTAACACTTAAAGATAATATCTCCTATTTCTAGAAATTGATCATGGCAATTTACTTGGCAAAGACAGATCAAACATGCAATGCTAATTTAATTGCATCACAGATCGTATCTAAACAAAATTCGAGAAGAATCTGATATTGTTTAATCACATATTAATTTAAGTACATACTAGATCAACTAGAATTTTCTGAGTGTGTGTGTGATCCATTCTCAACTTATCATTTGGCCTTGTAGGACTAATCTATGTGAATCAGTATAAGAATATTCAATCGTCTTTGAGACCATAATTGCTCTCACAACCATTTATTGCCTTGATTCAGTATACCACTACTTATTCACATAAATAAATAAAATCTTTTCCATGAAGAACTGTACAATGCCTACTTAACCATAACATACTTTGTTACCCATGTAACGAGTTTCAATCCGGTGGCTCCCAGACCTCCATGACCTTAGGGCACCAGGCTTTAACCCTTCAGGATCAGTCATTGAGTAACAAAGGTTACGAGGCAGACTAGTTCTCCTTATTATTATTATTATTTTTAACATATATATTCTCGTGGCATACTAAACAAGACTCATTGCAAATAACTGTGTAAGGAAATTATGAATTCTAAGAGATTTAACAGAGATAACTTAATTTACACAGAAGTAGTCCACTAAACCAAACAACTCATCAATCATGGTTGTGTTCAAAAATTTTCAGAAAAATCCAATATTCTAGCTAGCACAAAGTCTCCAAAGATTAAACAATTCAAACTTTTCAAGAGTTTGCATGCTGTTGATCAATTTATATCATAGACATATAATCAAACAATGTTAATTCAATCCATCATTAAACAAATCCATGGCCAGTGATATGCATTCCAAAAACAAGATCAACTATCCATCATGTTAAAAGATTCACAAACTTAGATTGCTTTCATGCGATCTCAAAACAAATAAATAATCAAAATAGAAACTATGATAACCACACTAAGATAAAACAAAAACAAAAATAGCAAAAACAAAAACAGCAAAAATAAAATAAAAGCAAAAGCAAAAACAGTACTAAAACGAAATAACAACTAGATAGACTAAAACCAAGCAAGATGTTTCTCCCCCACACTTAAATTTAACATTGTCCTCAATATAATCAGCAAGAAAGGAGTGAATATAGGACAAAGAAAACAAGAGAAGGAAAAGAGACAGCATGGTGGGATCAAATGTAGGTGGCAAACTGAAGGTGGAGCTCCTCTACCGTGTGCTCCTAGAAACCTTCATAAAAGTGCTTGAGCCTCTGTCCATTAACTGTGAAACTTTTGCTCGTGGTCTCACTCATGATCTCAACTGCACCATAAGGATAAACATTAGTAACAAATGGACCTACCCAACTGGAACACAACTTACCAGGCATCAGCTTGAGCCGTGAATTGTAGAGGAGGACTCTCTCTCCAACTATGAACTCCTTCTTCCTAATCATCTTATCATGGGAAGCTTTAGTCCTTTCATTGTAGATTCTAGAATTGTCATAGGCTGCCAATCTAATTTCCTCTAACTCTTGAAGTTGAAGTTTCCTGTGAGAGCCTGCCTGGGTGATATTTATGTTGCAGTGCTTGACTGCCCAGTATGCCTTATGCTCCAACTCCATTGGTAGATGATAAGCTTTTCCAAACAACATCCTGTATGAGGACATTCTGATGGGAGTCTTGAATGTGGTACAATAAGCCCATAAAGTATCATCTAATCTCTTGCTCCAATCTTTGTGGTTGGGTTGGACCGTCTTTTCTAGGATTTGCTTGATCTCCCTGTTGGATACTTCTGCTTGGCCATTAGTCTGTGGATGGTAAGGGGTGGATACCTTATGCACAAATCCATACTTGCGAAGAAGAGCCTCCATATTCCTGTTTCAAAAATGAGAGCCCTGATCGTTGATGATAGCCTTGGGAATTCCAAACCTGCAGAAAATTTGAGTTCTAACAAAATCTACAACCACAGAAGAATCATCAGTCCTAGTGGCCTTTGCCTCCATCCACTTAGAAACATAATCACAAGTTAGAAGAATATATACAAAACCAAAAGAACATAGAAAATGACCCATAAAATCAATACCCTAAACATCAATGATTTCACAAAATAATAATAGTTGTTGAGACATTTAATTCTTTCTAGAAATGTTTCCAGTGTGTTGGCAACGTGCACAACTTTTACAATAATCATATGCATCATGAAACAACGTAGGCCAATATAGTCTAGAATATAACACTTTCCTAGTAGTCCTCTGAGGTCCAAAATGACCACCACATGCAAGTGCGTGACAAAATCTCAGGACAGAAGAAAACTCATAATCAGGAACACATCTTCTAATAATCTGATCACTACACATATGTCATAGGTATGAGTCATCCCAAACATAATATTTAGACTCACTCTTCAGTTTATTAACTTGGTGCCTACTAAATTGTGCAAGAATCTCATGGGAAACTAGAAAATTAACTATGTCCGCATACCATGGATCTTTACCTCCCAGTTGATAAGGCTGCTCATCTGGAAAGGTGTCTCTAAGAGGTACTTGATTTAACTAATCAGAATGTTGAATGATCCTACTCACATGATCTGCTACTAGATTCTCTGCCCCGCTCTTGTCTCTGATCTCAATGTCAAATTCTTGGAGAAGTAGCATCCAGCGTATGAGTCTTGGTTTTGCTTTAGGTTTCTTCAGCAAGAACTTCAAAGACATCAACTCAAAGGGAATGTCCCATCTCGGTGGTTGAATGATAGGTGGGGAAGTGAGTCTCCTTTTCAGCTCATCAAACAATGCCTTGCAGGTGTCAACAAAGACAAAATCAGCTTCCTTCTGTAATAATCGTGAAAGAGGAAATGCAATCTTACTGAAATCTTTGATAAATCTCCTGTAGAAACCTGCAAGACTAATAAAAGAACGCACATCCCATACACAAGTAGGATAGGGTAAAGAAGTAATAATATCAACCTTAGACTTATCCACTAGAATACCATCCTTAGAAATTACATACTCTAACACAATTCCCTACTCTACCATGAAGTGACACTTCTCAAAATTCAACACCAGATTCATTTCAATGCACAACTGCAAAACAACTCCTAAATTATCTAAACATTCATCAAAGGAGGTCCCATAAACAGTAAAATCATACATGAATACTTTCACATAATGTTCCAAAAGATCAGAGAAAATACTAACCATACATCGCTAGAAGGTTCTTGGAGCATTGCAAAGCCCAAAGGGCATCTTTCTATATGCAAACATAGCATAATGGGCAAGTAAATGTGGTATTTTCCTGGTCCTCTGAGGGTATATGAATCTGGTGATAACTTGAAAATCCATCCAAGAAACAGAAATGTGATTTACCTGCCAACCGTTCTAGCAACTGATCGATGAATGGGAGGGAAAAATTATATTTTCTTGTCACCTGGTTTAACCTTCTATAATCAATACAAACTCTCCAGTTGTTTTACACTCTAGTAGGGATAAGTTCTTTCTTCTAATTTTTGACAACTGTGATGTCTATCTTCTTTGGAACAACCTGTACTGGTCTCACCTACTTACTGTCAAAAATAGGGTAAATAATGCTAGCATAAAGTAGTTTACTCACCGCTTTTTTTACAACATCCAGAATCATGGGGTTAAGCCTTCTTTAAGTTTGCCTTATTGTTTTAGCTCCATCTTCTAAATGGATCCTATGCATACATGTGGAAGGATTGATCCCAGGGATGTCTGCTAGTGTCCACCCAATTGCTTTCTTATTATCCTGTAATAAACTAAGCAACTTAGCTTCTTGCTCGAGTTAGAGGTTGTTGGCTATGATCACTGGTAATTTATTTCATTCTTCCAAATAAGCATACTTCAGGTTGTTTGGTAAAGGTTTATGCTCTAGTGTGGGTGGTTTTTGAATGGAAGGAACCATCCTTGTGGATGTTATCTCTGTGGTTTTTTCAACCTATACACTACAACACTTGTCATCCACAAAATTAATAGAATCTGAGTGAGGAACTTCATCATGCTATGTACATTTAATATAATCCTCAATTACAAAACGTTCATGACACTGATCAAATCCAAGGCAGCAGTGAGAACAAGCAATGGTATCATCTAAGCCAATAAAATCAGGATATGCAAAAAGCAAGTCAATACACAAATTATCAACACAGAAATCCTCAGATGGAAAATCTAACATGTTTACTTGAAAAATAAAATGATCCTCTGAGAGATGTTTCATGGCATCTAGTATATTGAAATGAACAACATCATCACCAAATTCCATGGTTAAAGTACCACTATGCACATTAATCACAGTTTTAGCAATTTTCAAGAATGGTCTACCCAGAATTAATGGCGCATGTCCATTTACCTTGTCATCTCCCATTTCTAAGACATAGAAATTAGCAAGAAAAATGAGGTTTTTCACCTTTATCAGAACATCATCCAAAACTCCTGTGGGATATGTTGTACTCCTATTAGCTAGTTGAACCACTACAACTGTGGGTTTTAGCTCTATAATCTGCAAGGAAGAATAAACAGAGTAAGGCATAACATTTATTGAAGCACCCAAATCCAACATAGCATTAGTAAACTGAAGTTCTCCTATTATGTAGGGTATGGTAAATGTATCAGGATCCTTATACTTGGTGGGCATTGCTGGTTGGATCAGTGCTGACATATTTCTTCCCAAACTAATTTTCTCATTCCCTTTCAGCTTCCTTTTGTGAGTGCACAATTCCTTTAGGAACTTAGCATACTTAGGAATCTGCTTGATTGCTTCTAATAAAGGGATGTTCACCTCTCTTGAATGTATTCATGATATCTTTTTCCAAATTTGCCTCAGCATGTTTCTTGGACTGAGTCACTCTATTCGAAAATGGTAGGGGTTTACGGGTGGACTCTACAACCTTGTTTTCCTTTGATTCATGATTTGGTGATTGGTTTGAAGGGAGCTGCTCATCATTCCACATCAATTCTGTTGAAGAATTTGCTGGATCTCTTACCTCCTTCCCGCTTCTCAAAGTAACAATACTTACATTGCCTCTTAGGTTGCGTACGGATTGGGAAGATAACTGTACGGAACTTTGGCCTTTTATCTCATTAATGTGGGTGACAAGTTGACCAATCTGTGTCTCCAAATTCTGAATGTTAGTTTCAGTCCTGTACTGGAATTGAAGGCTATTGTTTGCCAACTGCTTCACTAAATCATCAATACTGGGTTCAATTTTTGGAGGCTGCTGTGGTTGGAATGACTATTGTGGTTGGAACGACCTTATCTGCTATTGGTTACTTGATCCAGGAAAGTGATATCTTGGTTGGTGATGTTGCTATTGTTGTTGACCAGAATTAGTTCCACACCTCAGGTTTGGGTGCTCTCTCCATCCAAGATTATATGTTGAAGAAAAGGGATCATATCTCTGTTGCGGCTGTGGTTGTTGGAAGGGCCTACCAAGAAAAACTCCAGCACATGTCTCAGTGGTATCTTGCAGTTAAGTACATTGATCTGTAGGATGCATGGATGAGGTGCATATACCACAGATAGTTTGTGTTTGCCTCTGTCCCAACGCTAATTGTCTAACCAAACATGTTAACTCCTCTATTTTGTTTTTCATTCTCCGTTGGTCAGTTGACGATTGGAGTTCATTCACTGCCCTGGTGGTACCTCTACTCTAGTGCCAAACTGTTGTGCATTTTAAGCCATGTTTGCAATTAGATCCTCGGCTACAGTGGGTGTCTTGTCCACTAGAGCTCCTCCAGCAGCTGCATCTATCATGCTCTTGTCCATGGGTAGAAGACCTTCATAAAAGTATTGAATCAACAACTAGTCACTAATCTGGTGATGAGGGTAACTTGCACACAGCTTCTTAAATCTCTCACAATATTCATGTAAAGTCTCTTCATGATTCTGCTTGATGCCACAAATGTCCTTCCTGATGGCAGCAGTTCTTGATGTTGGGAAGAACTTCTCTAAGGACGATCTCTTCAAATCATTCCAAGTTGTGATGGAAGTAGACTGAAGGTAATAAAACCAGTCCTTTGCCACTCCATCCAGTGAAAAGGGGAATACCTTAAGCTTGATTTGTTCCTCTGAAATTTTTTGAAGCTTCATGGTGGAACAGACAGTATGGAATTCCTTAAGGTGCTTATGAGGATCTTCACCTGCAAGTCCATGAAACTTAGGTAGCAAATGTATCAATCCAGATTTAAGCTCAAAATTATCATTTACCTCAAGATATTCTATACAAGAATGTTGTAGATTCAAATCAGGTGCTGCTAATTCCTTAAGTGTCCTAGCATCATTATTATTTGCCATGTTTTCAAAATTCACAGACTGCTCAAAATCACCCTCAAAACTATCCTGTAAATCACTAACAAGTTCAACAATAGAAGGCTCTATCCTTGTATCAATAAATTCTAACTTATTTATGAAAGGTCCTATCTATCTCTGGATCAAATTCAACTAAATTACTCGTGGATGATCTGGTCATGCAACAAGTTAAATGAAGAACACAAACATAGAAGGGAATGAAATAACACAAAAACTATTAAAACAAAAGTGAATAGTAGTGAAAAACATGAAAAATCAGAAATATATATATATACACTTAAAAATTCAAAAAAGTGGACAAAACGATAAAATTTGGCAAAAATCTGGCCTAGGTCGTGGCCAAAGGCGATGAATATTGCTCCCCAACCCCAAAAACCTTTGGATATCAAATTTCAGCTTAATCGGAGAACAAGCATATGATAAACAGTGCCCTGCTGATGTCAGGAACAGTGTTTTCAAATCAAAATTGTCAAATTATGCACTGAAAATAGAACAAAAAACAGAATTAAATAGCAATCAATTAATGAATTCCTACTCTAATTATAACGACTATTAACTTCCTCGACAATGATGCCAAAATCTTGGTAAGGATTAAATTCGCGGTTGTTGTCAGACAAGGCAAGATTAATTGAAACTGGAAGCAATATAGTGTTCACCAGGTCATCTCCCACGAAGCCCTAATCGTTTAATCAAATTAAAGAAATCAATAATCTCAATTTAAGTTGAAAAGGGGGGGGGGGTGTTTATGCTCAACAAAAATTTAAAAACAAAATTAAATGAGATGAGGTCAAATGGAAAAAATAATGAGAAATTGTAATCAGTCCATAGTTGATGTTCCAGTTTAATTCGTCCTTGTTCTCCTAAATATTATCAAATTGTAAATCTGATCCCTTGATTGAATACTAATTTGGAATCCCAAATTAGAACCCCAATCAACTACTAACAACCTGTTAGAATTCGATTAAGCATTAATAGATTTCCTTGACAATCATCCAATCATCAACTCATGTTTAATCTAAGACCCATAAACATCAAAGTAGTCTATAAATCCATGAAATATCCAGATTTGAAAGCAATTAAATAGAGATTATTGCATGTGATCAATTAACAATCGTCAATAAAATCAAATTCAATTTCAAGAAAAATCAGTCAATCAACTAAACATTCAATCTCCTACTAACAAAGACAAATATGAAAAATCAAATTACAACCCGATATCAATGACATTCTAGAACTCTGAATTGCCCGGAAGCATCTTTCCTTGGACTGATCACAAGAATTTTTACTCTTCCATCAAGTTTGGTCTTCTCCTCTAAGATTTCTCCATGATGTTTAAATTCTCCCTTATTAGATTTGTGCCTCTCTCTTTCTCCGCCCTCTTCTAAGTCTTCTTAGGGTTTTCTCTCTTTTTCTTGGGCTTCACAGACCCCTCTAATTCTAGCCTAGATCTGCTTGCCTATTGGATCTTCAAAAAGTTGTAACATGAGGCCCATTCTAGGTCATTTGGAGTTAGACCTGAAATAAATAAAATAAAAGCACAATTAAAAGCCCAATAATTTAATATCAAAATCATTAAAGCTTAATAATCCAAATTACGCTAATAAACTGAAATAATATAATAAAATCATAAAAATAGTAGAGTGGATGTATTAAATACTAAGTATGGAGAGTTCAAAATACATAAATCCATATGTTATCGCAAAGGTATTACCTTTTCCTTCCCTTTCTTTACAGTCTTTTTTTTTTTTTTTTTTTTATGTGGTATGACTTGTTTTACAATATCCTCCTCAATTTCCTTTATCAAGACTGAACTTATCTTTGGTTCTGATTTTTTAAATTCTAGATGACTTTTGATAATACGAATAATTTTCTTTTTCTTTTCTTCTCTTAGCATAAAATTTAATTACTTATATCCACGCAAGAAATATGCCTACATATGTAACAGTTAACTCTTTTAGTAACTGTTAATCATTTTCACAAGTTCAATATAACTCATGTTCAAAAGTTCAACAAGAAAAATTGCATGACAACTCAACAATTTCAAATCTTTATTGTAAATAAAAACTTACAGAAGAGAAAAGATCAGAGCTTTACCATATAGGAAGAAAGGGTCAATATTATTGTTCATCATCTTCTTGATTTTTTAGTCGAACGCCATTTTTGATCTTTCGACTTCCAACAAGTTTTGCAAAGGTTCAGGCTTTTTAAATATTTAGTGATGAAGATACTATTTGAAAACTATACAACACTTATAGATTTCGATGGCTATTTTGAATCTTTTACCAGAAATTTTGCAACACATTGAAGAAGAAAAGAAAAATAATTTCTAATTTGAAAAAAAAAAATGAAGTGTGGAAATGTAATTAAGCATGCCTTTTCGATGGGTTAGTTGGAGGACGAAAGTGCCCTTGAAAAAAGTGCATGTGAGCGCACATGAGTCAGTTAACAGAATGTAAATTGGGATTATTGATAAAAGTGTAAGATCTGTACAAAAAAAAAAAAAAAGTTTGAGTGTCAAAGTTGAACAAAAAAGAAAGTTCCGGTGTTATTGAGATTTTTTTCCTTTTATTTTATTAGTTTTTTACATTTTTGGTTCTTTTACAATTTTCTTTCCTTTTTTGTTTTTGTTTTTGTTTTATTTTTTATTTTTTATTGGTTTTTTAATAGTTTTTTGTCTTCATAATATGGGTGACTATATTTTGGTTCTTTTGATCACATTTATACTAATTTATAATTAAATTAAAATTTTTTAACTAATTTATACTTATTTTAATTTAAACGAATAATTTAAAAATTATTATAAAAAGATTAAATCTTAATGTAACGTGCTAACATAATCAATAAAATCAATTAAAATATAATAATAAGAACTAGTCATCAAAAAATAAGTATGAAGATAATAAAAAAAAAAATGTGAAAAAATAATAAAATGAGAACTAAAATATAGAATTTTCCTATTTCTATTCAAAGTTATAGATATACCTACAGTGCATATATACTATTATTTTGTTCTTAAAGAATAAAATCTAGAAACTTTCAATGAGGATGAAGAATAATGACTAGCCAGGGACTTAATTATACCTTTGGTGAGGTTATTGCTTCATGGTCGACTTTACTTTCTTTTCTATATTTTTCTTAACATAAAATCATCAAATTTGACACGGTCAAATATTATTAATAAGAATATATATATATATATAGAATATTTGTATTGATTTCTTATTCCCTCTCTAATTCATCCATGAAGCAGACGTAGCTAATAACATAGTAAAACAACAATGAAACATCAAAATCATCAAAACTCTCTCTCTCTCTCTCTCTCTCTATATATATATATATCCCATTTGACTTGGTCCTCCGAATTTCTTAAAGCAAGCCAGTGACCATCATATAATTGTACTCACTTGATTTTATTGGTACTATATAATATTGAATAACAATGTAACGACACACACACACAAACATATATATATATATATATATATATATATATATATATATTTGTATAGTTCTTACTTGCCATTTAGCAAAAGAAAAAGATCCTAATTCTCGAGATTTAATGTTAGATATTATTATGTATTATAGAATTTCAGTTTTGTCTTTTTGATTTGATTCGGCATCCTTGGATTATATATATATATATATATATTGTATGGATTGTATGAAATATGTCATTTTATAATTAGAAAAATTCTACTAAATTAGATGGTTTGGTGATTATTTCTCCCAAAGAAAGTCTAATGCATAAGTTATAATTCTTCCTTCATGCAAATTCTAAAATAAAAGAAAAATATATATATTTTTTTTATTATAAATGTTGAGATGTGAAATTTTTTTATTTAAAAGAAATATATTATATTTTTAATAGATATATAATATGTATATATGTGAAACTCCGGTACACCTGTCTGTGGAGAAGAACAATTGATTGAGTCAACACGGCCGGACAAAAACATAAATTAATTTGATAAATTTTTGTTTGATCTAAAAAGACAAATTATAGATTTAATCTACGCGC
This sequence comes from Marsdenia floribunda, assembly GCA_035583425.1. Taxonomy (NCBI): domain Eukaryota; kingdom Viridiplantae; phylum Streptophyta; class Magnoliopsida; order Gentianales; family Apocynaceae; genus Marsdenia; species Marsdenia floribunda. Next base: position 136,568 of record JAXGGT010000172.1, on the reverse strand, counting down.
TATATGTTTTGCATGGAATTTTCCTAAAAACTGTCCTTTTTTAAAAAATAAATAAATAAATACAAGTTTAGTGTTTAATAAATTTTATACTAATAAATTAAATTCCAAATTATTATTATTATTTAAGTTGTAAATAAAATTACAAATTAATAATATAGTTTTTTTTTAATGAAAATTTAACTAAAATACAATATTTAATATTTGTTATACATTTGATTAATTAGGGAAAGGATAAAAGATTCATTTTACCTGTTAGTCTCATTAAAAATTATTTACAGGAGCTTTTCTTTTTTAAAATTATTCTTCATTACTTTCTCATCTTAATCGTGCTTATTAAATTATTTGAATAAAAAAAAAAAAAAATCAGATCATATAACATGTATGATAATAATTTTGCCGCTCTCTTCTTAATGAGATCATTTAAAATAATAAATTTTTTGATGATTTACTTCGAAAAGGACTATGTTACTAGTTTGTAAATTTATGTAGGACTTAAAAATAATTAAAAAAAAATATTAGAACTTAGCCACCAAAATAAAATTTGTTTAGAACTTAAAAAGTTTTAAAAATAATTTGAAATTTATCTCGCTAGAATAAAATTTGTTAAGA
>JAXGGT010000172.1:121871-134028 GCA_035583425.1 Marsdenia floribunda | reverse complement strand
AAAAAAATGGAAACTATAGTTGCAACCACTAGATCAGCTCAAAAGTTATTTGAGTATTTGAACTTCGGATGATTATTAGATTAATCTATTAATAATTTTTTATTATTTGAATTGTTCGTAATTTTTTTTTATATAAATTAATCTCTTATTTAATTCTGATTAATTAAATTAATTCTTTTTATCAATAATTAACAAACTCTAATGAAAAACTTTACATGTACTATGCATGTAACATTAAAAAGAAGAAGTAGACAGTCAAAAGACTTAAATTTATTAAAACATTTCAAATTCCTTCTATAAAATTTTAAGATTGTGTGTACACTATCTTTTATTTTGAGTTGAATGAGTTTATTTTAAGTTGAGTGAATTTTATTGCGGAAAAACGATAAGTTACTTTTTGAAGTGAAAAAGTTGTCTAGTAAATAGAGTATAAAAAAATTATTTTTTTATACGTGTGATAATAATATAATTATTGAAGTTTGGTATAAAAAATGATGTGATATATTTATTAAATATTTTATTTGTAGAATGATTTGACAATTTTAATGGAATTGAATTTATTATATATGTTTCTTTTTTTTTTTTTTATCTTTTTTGTTAAACATACACATGTTGTTTCTTTTTTTTGAAAAAAAAAAAAAAAAAAAGAAACTCAAGAATGCATTTTTAAGAAATCCATTTATTGTTTTGAAACACTCTTCTCATTACATAATCAGAAATAAATAGGTCGTTCATATTGGGTTTGGTCGACCCGCGCAATAATTAATTAATATATTTTATGTATTTTAATCATTGCTTTTGTATTCTTTTTTTTTTCTCTTTTTTTTTTTCACTTTTTTTTCTCTCCTGACCTACTGGTCTAGGAGTCTCTCTCTTACCTCTTGGCAAACCAGGAGGTTGAGGATTCAAATCTCTCTTGGCCATAGGTCAAGGAGTTTCTCCCTTACCTCCTGGCTTGTCAAGAGGTTAAGGGTTCAAACTTCACCCAGGTTCCATAGTTCAAGATATATTCGCAAATGAGTGTATACCCGCACTGTTGGGTCTCTCTGGGTAAATTAGTCTAGGTTGGAAGGGCCTGGGATACCACCTCAAAAAAAATATATGCTAGAAAATTAAAAATTTAATAAATTCATTTTTTCAAATTCTTTATTTTTTAACCTCTTGTAGTTGGAAGGAAATAAAGAAGAAAGGGAAAGAAACATAATTTGAAATTCAAGTTTATCACCTTTATGTTATTTAATTTTTTCTCTCTATTTCTATACAATATATAATTCTTATTTATTTTATTTATTTATTTTTAATTGATTATGATTTATTGTTTTGATCCTTTTGTTTATTCATTTATTTTGGTTTTTACTTCGAGTGGTTTCATCTTTTACGTGATGATTTTTTCTTTTTTTTCGTTCTGTTTTGATTTTTTTTTTTTTTTTTTTTAAGAGCTTAACACAAATTCTTTCAATTGTGGGTATTATATTAATCTTAAGGTTCATAAAATATTTATATTAGGTGATAAATTAATTATGATGTATAATTCATGTTCTTTTATCATTGCAACACATAATTTAAAGTTAAATTGTGAATGAAGTATCAAAATTTGGAAAATTGGTGGATTTGGTCTCCAATCTTTTGTTCATTGGTGTGGTTGGTCCTTTTATTATTATTATTTAGTAGGTCCTTAATGTATAATAAGTTGATGCATTTGGTCCTTTTCTTCACAGAAGTTGACTTGCCCAAATAAAAATTTTATGAAAAAAATAAGCAAATGCACCAACTTATTATACATTAGGGACCTATATAAATTTATATAATTAATATATAAAATAAATTTATATAATTATTTTATAAATATAATTTTACTTATTTTACCTATATAATTATTTTATGATATACTATAGTCAAACGACAATTCGTGGGGAGACTTTGGGTATAGAAGATTATTTTTCAAATTAATCAATGTTGGAAAAATGACAAAAAATAATAATAATAAAAATACTGAATCCCACTTCACTAATGTATGAGATGTTTAGCAAAAAAAACCAAAAATATCATTTGGTTCACTAAATGCAATGTTTTGGAGAATATGAAAAAACGTGACACAATTCGTGTACATATATATTTGAAATGGTCAACTAATTTTTACGCTGAATAATACCATGTCACCGCCTATCAGACCCACGAAACCATTTTTAATCCACCATCTAATGCCTTTTCTTGAAAGAAGAAGAAAAAGAGAGAAATTGGGAAGTGTGAAGTGTACTAGACAAGCTTCACTTATATGTACCTTTTAGGTAGTGGACCCACCAAAAAATATAAAAATTGGGTCCTCATCATTTATTTTTCTTTCTCTTTTTCCAAGGCTTATTTGAGTTCAAACTCCAAAAAACACGTCTTTTGTTGTCCAAACAAAAGGATTCGATTTATTTTGAAAATAACTCATTTAACTCAAAATAAAAGTTAGTCCAAACACAACTTAAATTTTGGTCATATAAGGTAACTTCTATTGAAATTAAATGACTTTAAAATATATACAATTAAAAAAAATGATTATTGTGTTACTTAATAAAAATTATGTACTCAACACATGTAAAATTTTTAGATTGAAAAATTGATTTAGACAATCGAAATTAGCTAACGAATTAAATTAATTTATTTAAAATAATTAAGACCAATATATTCGAATAATAAAATATTATTAAGGGTCTAAACTGATTAATTATCCATATATATATATATATATATATATATATATTGTTAAATTATCATATATTTGATGTTGCTACTTCGATTAATCCAAATTCAACCTCAGTTGCATCAATAGAATCTAAGTCTTACTTGGGAAAAAGACTCACCCTGACTCTTACATGATGACACTTACAATATAGGTCGAATTTGTGACCTTTTGTCATGGTTTTGTGGATCAAACTAGTCAGATCGTGAACATATTTCAAAATCGATTCAATTTTAAGGAAAAAACCGTTTTGTAAAAAAATCATGTTAAAACAGTGAATCAATTTAGATTAGCCAGTCAAATAGATTAAACCGTGAACTAACCAGTTGACTTCTAAATCGGTTAACCTAATAAATTTTTAAATTTTTAATGTCAATTGTAAAATATTGAAAATATATAACCTAATTTATAAAAAATAATGATAAATAAAAGAAAATAATTAATTAAAATACCAAGAGAAGGAACATTTCTTTCTTTTTGTTGACAATGTCATAGTTTTTATCCTTTACTTACTAAATATTTCTTTTTAACTTACTAAATATTTCTTTTTAACTTTATTCTTCCTCTCTGTCTGAATGTTTTTCTTCAAAATTTTATAAATATTTTTTATAAATTAAAATTATATTAAAATTTTAATAATATATTATATTATTTATAATAAATATTTTTTAAAATTTTTAAAATTATAATATCATCAATTCTATTACGATTTAATTACACTCCAATTACAGTTAGACTATTAAATTGTAAATTACCAACTTTTTCAATTTAATCTTTGACTTAATTTTAAAAATATTACCTTATCCACAACATGTGACAATATATACATACTAGGGACACATTTCGCCCCCAGGTGCGAAATGTATTTTTCTTTATCCTAATATTTTTAAATACTTATTTACACCATTATCTTTCCTTATAAATTTTAATTTCATAAAGAATTAAATCATATTGTAAATATATTAACTTCAAAAATTTTATACAAATATTATAATATTCGAAGAAAAATATATACAATATATAACACATATATATAAGGCAAAAAATATTATTAAATTAGATACATTCAATATATTAAATTTTTTTGGTAATTAAATATATTAAATAAACAGTAAACTTTTATTATATGTATATATAATTATCATATTATATAAATATATTAATTTTTTAATGTTTTAAAAAACATTCAATATATTAAATTTTTTGGTAATTAAATATATTAAATAAATAGTAAACTTTTATTATATGTATATATAATTATCATATTATATAAATATATTAATTTTTTAATGTTTTAAAAAATATTTTTTATTAAGATGTTAATTAGTATTTTTTTATTTAATTTTTTATTACTTTTAAATATACATGTTATTATTTTTTGAAAAATAAATTAAATTTAAATATATTTGTCAAATATCTTATTAAATTAATATTACATATTAATATTTTTAAAAAATAAAGAAATCCAATTAGTATTTGATGCATATTATTAAAAAGGCAAAGTTGGAAAAACTAAATAAAATTAAGAATATTAAGAGACAATTTAAAAAAAAAAAAAAAAAAGACAATCGAAATAAGATTGTCAATTAAAAAAAAAAAAAATCTTTTTAGAAGGAATATCTACAATCTTATAATTATAAAAAATAAAAACTTAGCAAATATTAAATTTTATAATTATAAAGATTAAAAGACTTTGCGGAAAAAAAGAAATTAAAAAATAATAATAATAAATAATTAAAAATTACGAAAAATGAAAAGTTAACAAACATTTAAATTTTATAATTATAAAGATTAAAAGATTAAAAAAATTAAAAATATTTATTGTAGCATTATTAGAAAAATAAATAAATAAATAAATTCTTCTAGCGGAATGGGTAATCTTATATATAAAAGATATATATTGACAAAAACTATCAAACCGTTTTAAAACCCAAACGAAGCACAAAGAGAGAGTTTAGACAAATTTATTGGGCCGGGGCCTTGGTTTCGAACTCTCCTAAAACCGAGGTAGTATTGACATCTGATCCGCCTAGTTGTGTGTGTATATAAAGTGCTTTCGGCGTCGGAGTTGAAATAGAGAGATAGGACACGAGTAGAAAGGAGTAGAGGGAATCAATTTTGTTTAGTGGAAAAGGTTGGTGGTGAGACAAATAGAGAGATGGACGAAGAAGAGCACGAGGTTTATGGAGGTGAAATTCCCGACGAGGGTGAGATGGAAGGCGATATGGAAGCTAACGCCGCCGATGTTGATATGTCCACGGCAGACGAAGATGCCGTTAAGGTAATTTTTTTTTCGTTTTCCTTCCTTGTATTTTCTCTTTTCCATTTTCAGATGTTTGTGTGATATATTGGGCGTTATTTAAGGATTGTTTGCGGATACGACTGATTTTTTTTTTTTTTTTTCCCCTTATGGTTTGGATCTGGATTAACTAGTAATTTGTGATATCATTTTTTATTCTTGCTTATAGGAATTGGATGAAATGAAGAAGCGATTGAAGGAGATGGAAGAAGAAGCGGCAGCTCTTCGTGAGATGCAAGCTAAAGTTGAGAAAGAGATGGGGGCTGTTCAAGGTCAATTTTCTTTTTTTCTACACATGTTCGCGTTTTAGGGTTTAAGAATGTTTAATTGGTTCTGCATACCTTTTAGTTAATTAATAGGTATGAAATTGTAGATCGACTGTAATATTTTTTGAGATATAGTTAGTATTGGTGGATGGGATTGATATTATTTTTCCCCTCGAGGAAGATGCGATTGATTCAATGGATGATAATTTTGGGCCAAGAAACTTTTTTCTTGTAATGAGTCAGTTTATGATTTCTGAAGTTCTCCATATCTTTTGATTGAGTTGTTTGATGATAATTTGCCCTTATCTTTAGTGATCTTGAAAGAGTAAACTTTTCCTCACGTCCAGGTGTGTTATTGTCTGATACTGGTGTCATCTATGGGTTTTAAAAACTGTCTTGGCATTTTTTCTTTGCTTTCTGTTTATTTTACAATGATTTAAATGTAGCCTTTGTGGTGTGCTGGTGAGAACTTTAAAGTGGTGCTGAAATTTGAATAACCTTTGCAATCTGGCTTGTAATTTGATGCAGATGGTGCCCCCTGAGGATTTAGTGCTCAATGATATGTGTGACATGCTAGATGTGTGTGCTCTTTTAGACTGCACTCTGTAGCTTGTCAATGTTTTGCAATATCAAATGTGATTATCTGGGTTTTGTATATTTTTTTGAGGGGGAGTCTTCTATATTCTTTTCTTAACCTTATCCAAATTGAACCCTCTATTTGTTTTTGTTTTGACAGATCCTGCAAGTGCAGCTGCCTCTCAAGCAAACAAAGAAGAAGTTGACTCACGCTCTATATTTGTAGGAAACGTGAGAACTGAAAATCCCATTGCCTTTGGCTATTGCATATCTGAAAATGTGCTTAGATGTGAAATACATGAATTCATGATCCTTTATTTGAATTTGATTACTTATCTTCTGCTAAGTATTCATCAGCATTCTTATTGTCATTATGTTTTTAATTCCCACTGTTTTATTTATTGCCATTATTCATATCTTACAGAGAAATATGGAGTGAACCAAGACATCTTTCCCCTTCACAATAATAATGAAAAGTAATTGCCATGTTGTAAGTAATATAGAGTTTGGGAGGAGAAGATACCAAGGAATTTGATAACAGGGCCTACTGTATAAGTTGGAATATAGGTTTGTCTTAGAAAATAAAGAATAGCCACGAATTTATACTCAAATTTATGTAACAGACATGTTTACTTTAAATTTAATTCAATGGTTCTTGGATATAGAGTTTTTCTTTGCTAAACCTGATCATACTTGTCAAAGGTGAAATAAAAATGCAGTCTTTCTTATGTCGCCGAACCTGGTATATCTGGTTGTTTTTGTGGGTTGGAAATAAATACAACTAAAGTTCTTTTTTGACAGAACTTGTAATATTAAAAGAGTATGGGTGCTGCTGTGGTGGCAAGCTTTAGTCACAAGCATCTTGGCTTTTTGTTGACTTCTCCCAGCTTTTTTGATAGTATCATTATTGAATGAAAACTCCTAGAGGTGCATGAGCTCCTTGGGTCACTATTTAGAGTTTGACCTGTATGCCAAGGGATCTTCATAAGCCATTACCTAATTTTCCATGCAACTCCCATCCCATTTGCCATTTTATTCAACCATAAGTCATTTGCCATTAAGCTAAAATCAAGTCAATCAAAAACTGCTATATTGCTCAGTGATAACATAAACAAGCTATATTAGATTAGAAAGTGTGCTATCTATATTTCGATTTTAAGGGTTTTCTTTGGTGTTGTTCTTCCAACCTTGTTCCTCCACGACTCCTGCATGTTGGGTTGGAACTTGTCCACTTTGATATTGTTGCATCAGTATCTTATGGCATGTTTAGATTTTCATTGAATTTATCCTCATCACATTGGGCTTATTACTGCATGTTGGTCAAGATATTCTGGATAAATAGGATCTTTGTCAAGTAAAACCATTCTAATGATCTGTAATTTGTGTACAAGGTCATTTATCATCCCAACCCTACCATACTAAATCATGTTTCTTATGATATTAAGCGATTTATGAAGAAGAACCAATTGTTTTGGAGAATATAATTCTACTGTCTTCTTTAATTTTAATTCTGACCTGCATACAGCTGCTGTGTTATATCTTCTGTATCAAACTATTAACCCTCTGATATAGTTGCCTTTGGCCTGATTATTTGAAGCAGTCTTAATTCTAAAGTTTAATTTATTTTTGTTGTTTTAGTTCTTTTCTCTGTCACCCTTGGTTTGCGTTTAGTATTCTTGAGAGTCACATTTCCAATTTGTTTGACTATTGATCGCAGGGTCATTCATTTACCTGAATAGAGCTGGATTTATTACCCCTGTGTTTTGATGATGAAAAGAGATTTCTGGTTTGTTTAGGCATTTGTTAGATATAACTTTTGTACATGCATGTTACAATTGAGGAAAAAACATCTAATGAAAAATCAAAAAGAAAAAATCTCTAGAAAGAAAGGAAAACATTATGAGAAAAAAGTACAGATAAAACAGGTCCCCGTGAAAAGGAGAAAAAAAAAAAAGAAGAAGAATTCAAAGAACAGTAAGAAAGAGAAAAGGAAAAACCAAAAAGAAGGGAAAGAAAAGAAAGAAAAAAAAAAAGTGAAGTAATGAATGATGAATGGGGACATGAAAGTTTTGGGAAGTACAAAAGTTATGAAATTTACATTCGGTGGATGAGTACTTGTACCTATAAGGCCAACTCATCTAGATGCTTTGCATCAAGTATGGGGTTTTTGTTTGAGATCAGAGAAGACAAGTCCACATATGTTGAGAAAGCCAAGTCTAGTGGTTGCCGCTTGACTGCCGCTGGTTGGTGGTGGACCTTGGTACCTCGTATTTGATTGGCTGTTTAGCCTAATATGGTGAGGTGTCATTACTTACCCTAGAATTTCTTCATATCTGTGCTGGAATTTCCAAATTATAATTGGAAAAAAAAAACCATTATAAGAAGTTTTTCTTTTTGTAATTTTCTTTTGGGCTGGATTCATGATCATTTCCACTACATGAATAAGGCTATGAAACATTCTTATTCTTGGCCTCATTGGTAGTGAGGTCAAATTTGAACATTGTAGACAATGATGTGTATATGTTCCTGTCTGGGATATCTCTTATATTCACCAACCCTTTTTCTTTTCTCATTGCTTTTGGGTTAAGGATCACTTCAATTGATTTTCAAGTTTTGAAGGACCTTGGTTCTCAATAGTATGCTTTATCTCTTGCAAGCTGTTTGTTTATAGTACAATCTTGGCAGTATGCAAATGCTCAAATGTCCAAATTTTCATGTAGAATATATTTAGGAATTAGGAATCAATGTCTTCTCTAAGAATCTAATGAGAATAAATTACTATAACAGCCCTCCTAAAAACAGATCTTTTTGTCTATTCTTATCTTGCTATTCTTTTATTACCATTGATGGTTTTCCTCATCTCTCTTTCTTAGAGGCTAGCTGTGAACTAGGAAGGACACTACTAAATGAGAGGTTTGTTGGTACAAGTAACTTTGCTGCCCTGGGCTTTAGCAAGTCCTATCTAGGCAATAGAATTGAGGGATTTCCCCCATGTGCCCTTCCTTCCTTTTAAGTTACTTTATCCTGATGCTTATAACAAAATACTTAAATATTAAATTTGGTCAATTACTATATTTTATCAGACAAATTAAGATTGCAAGTTGTTAAAATCTCTGGACTTAAAGCGTCCTTCATTTAAAATCTGCCTGTTACAATTTGTTTAGTTTTCTTCCAATATAGGATTTGTTCAGGGGAGTAGTGTTATTTAGACTAGTAACATCGTCATTGTCATAGACTCTTTGTTCATGTAACAGCTATTTTGTCCAATTTTCTTTTGCTAGCTCTTCTCTTTTGGCACTTTGTACATCAGATGTATGTTGGAAAGCAGTTAATTTAGATTGTGAGATAAATACTTACTGAAATGTGTGTTAAGTGGATAATTTCTTTGGTTTATTTGTGTTCCTCTCTGTTTAATTGTTACCCCTGCCCTGTTTTTGTCTGTTTAGAATTCAGTAAAATGAAGAGATATTCTATAGTGAATTGATGCTTGCATTCTGACAAAAATGGACATTCACACACTGGTTACGTTGCTTACAATACAAGTATTCCACTATTTTTCAATAATTCTGGTACCAGGCGGGTGATATGGTGGACTTTCTTAGATATAAGGGAAAAATTTGTTGTGCTGCTTTTATCTGCTAATTATTTGATTATGCTTGCTGAGGGATGGTGGGTTCCAGCCTCTGCTGATTCTTAAAATACACAAATATGAACTGAATACCATACAACCTGCTTTTCAATGTTTGTCCTGCAGGTTGATTATGCCTGCACCCCCGAGGAAGTTCAGCAGCATTTCCAATCTTGTGGGACTGTGAATCGAGTGACCATATTGACTGATAAATTTGGACAGCCCAAGGGTTTTGCATATGTGGAATTCGTCGAGCAAGAAGCTGTTCAAGAGGCTCTTGGTCTTACTGAATCTGAACTACATGGACGTCAATTGAAGGTTTGTTATTTTTCTTGGATCAGTTGAGTATATAACATGCCGGGGCTTGCATTTTGGTGTAGAAATTTGTATGATCTTTTAGTATCTTCCTAGTTCTCATTCTAAAATCCAGAATCATATTCTCTGCTGGGGCTTCACTTGCAGGTTATGGCCAAGAGGACCAATGTCCCTGGTATGAAGCAGTTTCGTCCTAGGCGATTCAACCCCTACATAGCTTACAGATACAGGAGGCCTTTCCCTGCACCGTATATGTACTCTCCCTATGGATATGGGTCAGTTTTATGTTATGTATCTATTGCTTTTGATTCTACTATTCCTATTACTGTACTTGAGGTGAAGACTCAACCCATCTATATTTTGAATCTTTGCAGGAAGTCCCCGAGGTTCAGGAGGCCAACGCGCTACATGCCTTACTACTAGAAGGTGCTGCATATGATCAAAGGAACCGGAATGCAGGATGATCTTACAAATTATCTAGTCATGATTTGATTCACTCGAAGAGGGTGAAACATGGATCAACCTTTATTTATCTTCTCTAATATCAGTTCAAAGACGGCATATATGTATAAAGAACATCTCCCTCCAATGGGCACCAAACATTTGTAATAGCTACCCTCTGCATGTCTACGGTACATTAGTTATTTTCTTAAATTTGTTCGCTTAGTTTGAGGACAAGAGAGGAGTTTGTATTACTATGGATTCTGTTTTCCAGTTAATGAATTGCATCGTTACCCTTATGCACTATTATTATTGCCGTTGTTTGTGCCTGAGACATCCTTAGGGTAACCAAAAGTATATGTGGTCCTCCCACATCGATTAAACATAGGCTTATTCATTTGTCTGGACAAAGAAGCTTTCAAATTAAGAAAATTGAAGTGATGAAAATTTTTTAATTTCACATTTCATTATTTCATTTTGCAAGTATTTTGCAAGTTAGCTTTTTTAGTTTAATTAGTAATAATCATACTTATGGTTAAGAAATTAATTTGATTTATGAAGAGAAAATAACATTTGGCCTATTGAAAAGATGGGTTAATAAATATTCAGTTAATTCAATGGCATTTGAACTGATAAAGTGAGCAAGAAAATTGATATTTAAAAGATACAGGTAATCTTCTCGAAGATATTCTCAAAGATATTCCTATCATTCTCGATCAAAGGTGATTCTTTACATGCATCTCAAAGATTAAATCCTCCATCTTCATCTTTCCACAACTTTTGATTTTCCAGCTGATTGTAGCATCAACTTTTATGTTGACAAAAAAGTTGTTAGCTTCCACAATCACATCCAACAGCTCCCCCAAAATTTAAATCAAAAGAATTGCGTATCCTTCTCTCTTGATACAAGCAACTGTGAGACGTGAGATGGATTAGTTTGTTCCAAGAAAAAAAAAAAATTGGAATATTTATTTTGAAAATTTTGAGGCTATTTTGCATAATTCAAACTCAATACTAATGTCATTTTGTCTAATGATGTAAATTTTAATTTCACATTTCATTATTTTCTTTTGCAAGTTGTTAGTTTCTACAGCTTTAGGATAAGTCACATTTATCATGAAATTAATTCATCTCATGTTAGTTAAAAGGTCACAATCACATCCCAACAGCTCACCCAAATTTTCAATCAAAAGAATTACGTATCCTTCTCTTGATGCAAGCAACTGTGGGACTTGAGATGGATTACTTTGTTCCAAGAAAATAAAATATTGGAATATTTACCTTTTTTTTTTAAATTAAAAAAAAAAGAAAAAAAAATTGATGTCATTTCACTTTCCGTATAACTCAAATTTATAATCTTTTAAATAATATGTGTAACTATTACCAACCATCTTGTCTTGAGAATATTAACCTTATTATAAAAGTAAATATTTTTAAAAAATAAATAAATAGAGAGAGATAGTAACTTTCTCTCTCTATAACCCTAATTCTCTCCTCCTTCTCTCTTCCTTCCTTGCTTGCCGCCGCCCCCTCTTCTTCCTCTTCTTTCTCCCGGCCAAGAGAGGAACTCCAGCTCCGGCTGGAGTTTCTTTCTTGGTCGGAGATATAATTTCTATCGTTTTCTTTTATTTCTTGCCTTTTATTTGTGGTTTTTTTACTATGTTCTTCATTTTATCTAGTATCTTTAATATTCTGTCATCTTTTGTGTCTTCTTTGCACATATTTATTCTAATCTTTCAAAACTCTTTTCTTCTTTTTGAAGAAAAATCTATTAAACCCAGTTTAGATCTGGGCCTCTTGTTCGAGTTTTGTCTTTTTTCTAAACATTCTTTGATGTTGATGCTACGTCTAGGACTGATTAGTCAGTCGCTAATAGAAGAGGATGAAATCAAGCCTATTGTGCA